>MU134373.1:0-48294 GCA_015039355.1 Ramaria rubella | reverse complement strand
AGCCATCCAAAAAGAGTTCAGAATTGACTTGCAGCAGTTCTCTGAGGCCATAAGCTGTTTGAGGGGTTCTGTGCAGAGTCATGCACCCTCACACTACTACCACACTACATATGGGACTACACATCATTCCAACATGCAGTGCCCACCTGGTTCAAGTCCTTGAAGTTGAACCAAACCAGTAGTCTGGTTCATAATTCTCCAAAAAGGGTCTAAGAACCATACCAAAGTGAACACTGGCTACACAATTAAAATTGAATGCCATTACCATACAGACTTAGTATACAGTGAAATTAAGATCTAGCAGTGTTTTATATTGCTGCAAGATCTGACACTACCATTCACATATTAAGTGTAACCTTCTATTCATATGAGTTTTCTAAATTCAAATGTACAGCACCCATGTCCAAGACTGCATGTGAATGAGATAGGTTCAGTGTCTCCAGGGAATCGTATCTGCCATGCACAAGCAGTGGCCCACACCCAGCTAGTTTGGAGTTGGATTAGCAGGTTCAAATTTAGATAATCTGTCCAGTTCATATTTGGAGTATCTGGTTCAGAATTAAATTTCTTGAATCATAGATTGGCTGGTTCAAAATTAGTTTGGCCATTTGGAAGTTGGATTGTCCAATGCAGGATTGGATTGGCTGGTTTAGATTTGTACTGTCCAGTTCATATTTTTGGATTTGGCTCATTGGATTCATATTTGGAAATTGGAATCTCTAAGTCAGATTCTCAAATGGGAAACTATTTTATTTTGACACTCAAGGCTGCCCAGGAAGTCTCAGGACCAGAAACCCTAACCCTAAAGTTACCCGAGAAGGCACTGTTGTGTTATTTTCTCAGGGTGAGGTTCAGGCAAGTGCCAGGGAGGTCCCAGTGGCCTCCCTGATTTTTGCTGTATTTTTCTGTATTTTTTTAAAGCTCCAGGAGCATTTATTTGGCTTACCAAGCATCTTACCAAGCATCTTATTCAGCATCTTACTCAGTGTATGCCCACAGACCCACCATTGACGTTTACTATATTGGTTTCTATATTCTCTCTATTTTCCTAATTAGGTATTAATAGCCAGAGGTGCAGTGTCACTGCCATAGCATCACTAGCCCCTCTAGCCAATCAGTCATATATTAATAGTGTAGAAATGACTAGAAGCTTCTGGAAGGTCTGTCCATAAAAGGAAACTGCCATAGCCCTAGGTAGCCTAGTTAGAGACAAGCAATCAAACACATTTCACACCCACTTCTGCCTGAAGCCTGAGCCTTCTATCAGAATCAGTTCAAGCCTGAAGAACTTGACTAGCTGAAAAACTCTGCAGGAGCCTCTTTCAGTACGCTTATCACCTTGCAGGGGTGAGGCACAATCTCTTCAGCTTTTTGCTGCTTTAGTTGGAGCTCTGTAGTTTGTAGGACCAGAGTTAAAGACTACTAGTTTGTGTAAGCAAACCACTACTTTCCATCCGGTTGATACTTTGTTGCTTGTAGGGCCAAAGTACAACTGCTGGCTTGTGTTGGGTATCATCACTCTGAAGATTTGTTGCTTGTAGGGTCAAAGTTAAATTAATAGCTTGTGTTGGTAACAACCACCACTACTATTTGATTATCCTTTGTTGCTTGTAGGGCCAAAGTCTAATCAATAACTAGTGTTGGGGTGTAGTACACTTTCTATCTAATCAAGCTCTGTTGCTTGTAGGGCCTTAGCTTGATTACTAGCTTGTGTCAGCACAAAGCTACCACACTCTATCTTATCTGGGCACTGTTGCTTGTAGGGCCTTTGTCTAGCTAACTAGCTTGTGTTAGTCTTGACTTTATCAACTCTCAAGTTAGTTTTAACTTGCTGTTGTTGGTCTCATCTTTTCGCTCCTTGTTTCTTGGCTATCCTTTTAGCAGCTATTCAATTGTTATGACCTGGATCCTAGTCATCCAAGTCTGCTTTCCCCATATATTGCATATAAAAACAAAGCATCGGAACCTTGTACACTCATTCACTTAGTTTCAAGTATTATCTTGACCAGACTAGTAGCCTTGCTACAAGTGCTTTGAATTGCATTATTACTGCTTCGTAATAGTGTTATTTGATCACCGGAGTAGAATCTCTTAATTGGGTTCTCCATTATAATAGTCTTTGGTTGATATCCCCTTGCATACTATCAAGTGGCTAGACTAAACTTGATTGTGGACCTTACACCAATGTTTAGTTCTGAGTTCACAGTTTCCAAAACATTAGCTTTCAGTCAAGGGTTTTGTTCCAGGTGCATCCAGCCTGTTTGAGGCCCATAAACCGATTTTTTTAACTTCCAGCAGCACCCCTGTCTGATGTTGACACCTGTTTGAGGTGACATGTATATATCCTTCTGTAATTCGCCATTCAGATAAGCCTGAGCAATATCACAACCTTCAAGTTCAAGGTTGTACCTTGCCGCTAAAGCAAGTATTATTCAAATGGATTCAACATTGGCAACAGGTGCAAAAACCTCATCGTAGTTTATGCCTTTTGCCTGATGAAATCCTTGCACAACAATTTATGTCTTGTAGTCACTGATATTGCCATGCTGGTCCCTTTTAATCTTGAAGATTGAACGGCTCGGTATGGGTTTTATTCCACTTGGAATTGGAACAATGTCGTAAATGTCATTATCAATGAACCCCTTTAGCTCCCTCTCTATGGATGGTTTCCAGTTCTTGGAATGCTTCCCGCTGAGTGCATCAGGTATGTCTTTGGGTATTTCACTTGTTGACTGATGTTCTTCACTGTTTCCGCAGAATAGGAGTTCCATCTCAGCAAACATTTACCTCCAAATTATTGGTTGGTTGTTCTGCACCTGTGACAGGAGGAATTGGATTGTTGTTTCTGTTTTTACCCTTGCAATAGTTCTCAGAGTGCTCCTGTACTTTTCTGAGGTACTCAGTGTTTTGGTCATAGGGGCAATGTTCACGAGTTGGTCTAGGTGGAGGAGTTATAGGGATTCTTGGAGATTGCATCTGCATTCTGCTTATGCAATTTGGATTGGGCTGGTTTCACGATTCACATGTATGTTGTTCATTGCATACTGTTGACTGTGTAGGGGTAGTTGCTATAGTCAGCTGTACTATGATTGCTCTCCGTCGTAGTTTAGGTATCCTTGAGATTCCCTTCAGTGTATTCAATGAATTAGGGTGTTGTTCTTGCTTAGCTCCCACTGACCTAGGAGATTTGAGGTCTTCTCCAATCTTTACTCCACCACCCTCTTGATGGGAAATCATGGTTGGTGCTGGAGGTAAGGCAGGTTCATCTGTGGTATGAGTCTTGGAAGTTGAACTGTGATTCAGTATGTCACCATAAGTGAGTTCTGCATCAATGGATTGGATTTCAGGAAGTTTGATTTTGGAAATGATTCCTCCTTTGTTGAACCTTACATGCCAACTGCATATGATTTTTCTTGTTTCGAGGTTCAACAATCGGTAAGCTTTCTTTCTTTCTTTCTTCATACCCAAGCATTACACACTTTGACCTATGTGTCACAAACTTCCTTTGCCTCTTTTCCTTCAGGATTAGTACATAGGCAGGGCAACAAAATGATCAGAATAAGGTTGGATCCACTTGTCTGCCATATAAGACCTTATGTGGTATTTTCCCTTTGTTTCCAGAGGCTGGACTTCTAGCAGTAATGTAAGCCATTGTTCTCATAGCTTCCACCAAATAGGTCTTTGGCAACTTGGAGTCTATGAGCATAGCCACTGAACTGACAGCTAATGTTTGGCCCATGTGTTTGGATAGGCCATTTTGTTCAGCTGTGTATGGTGCTGTTGTTCATTTCAAAGTAAATTTTCGAAATCTTTGCCACAGTATTCCCCACTGCCATCAGTCCATAGAAAGCTAATGAAGTTTTCATACCAAGAGAATGCCTCAACTTCTTGCAGGAATCGTGCATGAACATCCACCTTGAATTGCCCATATTTGGACATAGCCTCATTCTTATTTCTCATGAAATATACGAATGGGGATCTTGAGTAATCGTCCATGAACGTTATAACATATTTGTAGCCTTCTGGTGCTGCCAGCGATATGGGACCCATCACGTCTGAGTGTACGATTTGAAAGGGTCTATTGGTTTTCTGCCATTTTCCCCTTTTGAATGGTAGCTTCTTCATTTTTCCCATTGTGCATGGTTCACAGAATTCAGATACACCTGTTAATTTGCTAATGTGTTTCAACTGACATTTCTGAACCATACATCTAATTCAGCTGATTGATACATGTCCCATACATCGCCGCATCAGGTTTACATCCACATTGAGGTGAGCTTGTTCAGGTTTGGCAATAGGGCTCCAATTGAGATGGTATAGGTTCTTCTTTTGTTTCCCTTCAGTGATGGCATGTCCATATCATTCTATGATGCAACAATTCTGTTCAAATTTCACAAACAGGTGTTTGCTGGTCAGACAAGCCACCAATATGAGTGACAACTTGAAACTTGGTACGTGTAGCATGTTTTGCAACTTGATATTGTGATGATCTGAACTTGTCATGCTTTGGAAGCACACATCACCAATTCCTATGGCTTCAACAAAGGAATCGTCACTGAACCTAATCTTCTGTGGAGGATTAAGTTTCTGATATGAATTGGTTTTGAACCATTTGCTGTGTGGCATCATGTGCATTGAACATGCAGTATCGATGAGTATGGTTTGCTTGGACGTCGTGGGTTCAGATGCAAGGTAAGCTACAATACAGTTCCTAAGTTTACTGGTAACAAAACGTTTATTTACAGTTGCAGTAGCAAAATGAGCTTTGTCACTTTCACTTTCTGATGAACTCAACGATTCTGTGGTACTGTCACTGTTGCTGCTGTTGTCGTGACTTCCAGATCCAATGCTGCTGGCTCTATTTGCTTGACAGTCCTTCAATTTTATTTTCCCCAAACTTTCTTTGTATTGATGTTTCATTCCTTTTTTGTTCTTGAGGATGTTGCAATCCTTCAAATCATGACCACATTTTCCATGAATGGAACACTGTTTGAATTTCCAATGCAAGTCATCCTTGGAGCTTGAGGCCTTGTTAGATGATTCCACCGCAATTTGAGTGTGCATGTTTGTGGGCTCATCTTCAGCTTTGTCAAATATGTCCTGGGCCATCAACCGAGACTCGACATCGGACAGGTTGAGTGTTGTATTTGGTGGAATGGAGTTGAGTATTGTCATGGTCAGCATTTCGAAGTGAGATGTTTTCAGAAGGAATCGTAGTAAAGCAAATGCCATAAATTCTTCGTCAACCTGTCTCTTCATGCCTGCAAGTCGCTGCTGTGCTGATCAAATCTTGGAGATGTGTTCATGCATATCAGATGATCCATCCCATTTAAGATTCATGATCTCTGTGTATGTGTAAAATGCTGATATGCCTGTGTTTTGATTTTCAAATTGGGCAATTATGGATTCCCAAAGTTCTTTGGAAGTTTGCAGTGTTACAACATGTTTGAAAGTTAGGGTGTTGCTCAGTTGTTTGATGATAATACTGTGAGCCTTCCCATCATGTATTTCCCATCAGTCCATTCCTTGGTAGAGGACTGGGGTTGACTTCGCTACCATAGATGAGGTCCCCATACTTTCTTGTCCCATAGTTCTGCAGACACATGAACCTTCCATATCTGAAAAACTGTAGCATCTGTAAGGATTGGGCATTCGTTGGAGTCTGATGCCATGTTTGAGTGTTTCTCATAGTCTGTCTGCTGAGTTGTTGTGCTAGTTGGGGCCCATAACCTGTCAAGGCAACTAAGCAGAAATAGACTCAGTCTTCGTTACAAAGTACTATATTGTAAGTTATACCTAAGCAGAAATAGACTACATCTAAGTTAGAATGGTCTGAACATTGTGTATATGAGACTTAGAACATACCTCAGTCTTCGCTACAAAGTACTGAGGAAAAGAGAAAAACTTCAAGCGCTCTGATCTTATGGGTTTGGGCAATGGGCATATTACATGGTGCTGAGGTGACTCCAAATAATGTTCGCTATTAGATGTTATATCTTGACACATCACCAGTAATAAAATAACCATATGTGAAAGCTATTTGCTTATTCTTCTGGTGTAGGTATTTATATTGATATTGCATGTCTCAAATGTATGCAATCAGTACAATTATTATAAAGGAGGTAGGTTTCACTCCCCTATCTCATACTCATTATCTGGTCCTGGTGCTTGGCAGGCTTGGTTCTAGCTTTTTGATTAACAGTCTTCAGTACTTCTCTCAACTAAGGCTGTCCATGTGTCCAGATCAGCCCATGAGCACCCATGGATTGATCCCTGGAAATACTCATGGGCCATGGGTATTCAGGTCTGAAAACCCACACAGATATGAGTATGGGATTGGGAAGTTTGTCAAATACCACCCTGATCTGTAACATTTTCTTTTAGTGAGTGTAGGTAGCTACTATGTGTATGTAATTTTTACAATTACGATTCCCTACGTAGCATTAGTGGAGTTTAGAATCATTCATGCACAACATTACCACAAATTTTTGGATGTTTCCAAAATTTCTTACCTTTCTGGCGCTGAATTCCCACGACTTTATAGAGGTCTGTCACATCTTTACAATTACTTTTGGTTACGGATTGTATTCCGATAGTAGTTATTAGTTACAGTTATTTTTTGTAGTATTTTTATATGCAATAATGTAGTGGTTTTTTTTGATTTTAAAATTGACCTTCGGCTAGTCCACATGGCACCAAAATTTTGTGCCCATATGCACCCATAATATACACTTTTCAGTTGACGGTTTGTTTTTTTATGATTGTGTAGTGAACCAAAGTAGCTTCAACTATTTGATATATTGGCATTTATTCACCTTTGGTTTAATCATTGGGATAGTTGGTCTATTGACTTGAGTCAATTAGTCATCCTTTATGCCCCTTTTTCTTGTATACCACTGATAGTTTTGCCAAAGCCACTGTCTTCTTTGTTCTCTAGCCTGCCTGAATTATACTTATTTCTTTGATAGTTCTGAACATGGTTTTTGAATATATATCTATTACATGGATTACTGTATTTCCAATATCCTCCTATGCCTCTTCATCCTCAATTATTATTGAGAGTATCCGTCATTCGTATGTAGGCTCGTATTTTGCGTGCAGGATGAGTGCTGTGGAACAAGAGTAAAGATGGAGGGGACAACAGACAGTGTGGAAGTGCACCCTGTGCATGTCAGTTGGGGATGGCTATTTAAAGTCAAGCCATAGTCCTTCCTGAGCATGATAGAGGATTGGTTCACTGGATGTAGGTCATTTCACTCAGTCACCCAACATGTTCAGCATGACCATAAGCACTCACAACACCAATAGTTGTTCTGTGTCTAACATCGAGACGGTGTCAAGGATGATGGGGTGTTTAAGAGAGTAAGGTAGAATGATGTCATGATCAAATGTGCTATGTGAACAAAGGTTGAATGTACTTCAGGGTTCAAACAGCATCTCTCCACAATGAGAGTGCTGTTCCATATGAATGAAACTGTTTGGTTGTACCTGATGCACAACAATATGGCCTTGGAATCAAGTCTAGGGAGGGAAAACAGCTGTGGTGGATATACACAATAAAGTGGTTGCATAACTTGCATTCTACTGCTCTGTTGACACAGTCAAACAGAACATCTGATCTACCAACAATTGACACAGTCAAACAGTCAGTCATGGCAAAGGAGCTGAGTCAGCCAAGTCACATGACTTTGGGCACTGGTTACTTACTAGATATGGCAGGTGCCTTAGAGGTTGGACCATTGTAGGTGATGTGTGCCTTATGACGTAGTGAGGTGCAACATTTCCATGGGAAGTTGCACTTGACTATGTCACAGGCACATAGCACCGCTCAACACATGGTGTGCATTCTACTCGGCAGGGGGAGTGCAGAGGCATGGATGGCGCAGAGTGGGGTCCAGAAGGGCATCAGGGGCATTGAGAGAACAGCAGGGGTGCTGAGAGGGTAGCGGGGGTGCTGAGAGGGTAGCAGGGGTGCTGAGAGGGTAGCGGGGGTGCTGAGAGGGTAGCAGGGGTGCTGAGAGGGTAGCGGGGCACACAGAAGCACGGATGGCGGGGGATAGGAGGGCAGCGAGGGTTGCTGAGAGTAGCACCATGGTGCATGATGTGGTGGCAGTGGCGGTGCGGCTGTGTGGGTGTGGCTGCAGGTGGGAGGAGTGGGGTGTCGTGCAACGGCGACACAGGGGTGTGCGTGTGTATCAGGATGTGTGCAGGGGTTTGTTGGTGGCTGCGGACACTCCCTGGGACATAGGAGGGTGTCAGAGCACGTGGGCGAGGGCGTGAGGCCGTTAACAGTCACCGGCGTGGTGCAGATGTGTTGGTGCGACAGGTGTGTGGGTGCACGTGCATACAAGTGCAAATGGGTGTGCATAAGTGTGCATGTGCAGATGCGACACCTGGGACGACCAGGCTGGGCAGATGGAGGATGGATGTGCAGATGTGGGCACAGGTGTCATCGAGTGACGACAGCTGCAATTGGGAGTCTGGCTCGAGTGCAGGCTTGGTGGTCACAGCGAATGGATGAGGAGCTTGCAGAGGGCTGGATGAGGATGGATGGATGTGCCAAGTCGGGCGGTGCAGGCTCAGCCGCATGCAGTGTCGAACGTGCATTTGCATGCTCTGCATCTTTCGTCACCGACTGCAGGTGGTGGGGTGGCAGGGTGCAGAAGGAGGGTGGCAGGGTGCAGAAGGAGGGTGGCAGGGTGCAGAAGGAGGGTGGCAGGGTGCAGAAGGAGGGTGGCAGGGTGCAGAAGGAGGGTGGCAGGGTGCAGAAGGAGGGTGGCAGGGTGCAGAAGGAGGGTGGCAGGGTGCAGAAGGAGGGTGGCAGGGTGCAGAAGGAGGGTGGCAGGGTGCAGAAGGAGGGTGGCAGGGTGCAGAAGGAGGGTGGCAGGGTGCAGAAGGAGGGTGGCAGGGTGCAGAAGGAGGGTGGCAGGGTGCAGAAGGAGGGTGGCAGGGTGCAGAAGGAGGGTGGCAGGGTGCAGAAGGAGGGTGGCAGGGTGCAGAAGGAGGGTGGCAGGGTGCAGAAGGAGGGTGGCAGGGTGCAGAAGGAGGGTGGCAGGGTGCAGAAGGAGGGTGGCAGGGTGCAGAAGGAGGGTGCAGAAGGAGGGTGGCAGGGTGCAGAAGGAGGGTGGCAGGGTGCAGAAGGAGGGTGGCAGGGTGCAGAAGGAGGGTGGCAGGGTGCAGAAGGAAAGTGGCAGGAGGCAGCCCTAGGGCCACTGACGCGTGTCTGTGGCAGTTCGCACTACAGAATCATGCCAGAGAAGGGGAACCTATGTGGGTTGTATCGACATAGGTTCCCCTTCCCCAGTGGGTCTGCCGTGGTGGTGGGACATCGTAGAAGGTCATCCAGGCCTGGATGATGCCTTTCGGTTGTGCACCACTGCCAGGGTGTGCAGATGTCGCGGCGCAGCTTACACGCAGTCCCTGAATCCTAGGGGACCTGTGGGTTCTTCCCATGGTCATGGCTGGTGTCGACGGGTTGGTCAATGCGGAGTTTGTGGTGTTGTCAATGGGAGCAAGAATGTCACCGTCATCGGAGATGGTGGCAAGTCAGTCTCCGACTGACACTGCCGTTCGCGTTTGCTAGAAGAGGACATGATGCATGACCTGCGCAGCCAGGTAGCCCCTGCTCTGTGAGTCAAGGGAGCCATGGACAATGGTGATTTTGTAGGAACAGAAGAGCCATGTTTCACGGTGGCATGTAGCACAAAGAATAGGTGGTTATTTTATTTGATGAAACCACTCCCGCCACAGGCTAGTACTACTTGGATTGGGGAAAGCTGGGTGGGTGACTATTTACTGATTTAAAACTCAAGGTACATGGTGTCCTACTCTAATTATCATGAAATGAAGTTCAAATTCTTCCAGAATGACCATTTCTACTCAGTTTCATGGTTTGTGGCCCAAGTCATGTGACCAAGTGACCTCTCTGAAAAAATACCCACCAACGTCTACAAGACATTTGATGGCATGGAAAATCGCTTAAAATTGAATTAAGATACCGTTATAACATCTCAATTCATCAGGGAATCTTGTGATCCTCAGGAACAAGAGTTTTGCATCAAATATCTCTCGAGACCCTCGTCTCCAATGAATGCTCCGATGTTTTATTTCTGGAGCATTTTTTGTTATTCTGATCAGGCATATATACTACTATGTATCTCTAACATAAGAATATGCAAAAATTTCAAAAGAAATCGGTTTGCTCGTCAACAAGCATCACGGCGACCTACCTCCCTATGGCTGTAGTCTGCTCCAAGTAAGGCTGTCCACGAGCCCGAATCAACCCACGAGTACACATGGGTTGATCCGTGGGAAAACTCATGGGTAAGGATCCCATGGGTATTGGGTACCCAATGGGCAATACCCACACGGATCTGGGTATGGATTATGGGATTCTGCCTAAAACCCACGGGTATTTGGGATCTGTGGCTTATAATTTCAGTGGGCGTAGCTAGCTATGTATTAACTTTAATTTCGAAAATTTATTTTATATTTTTATCTAATTTATTGGGGCCTGTAGAAATAATTTGTAAAAATTAGGGTTAATACATAGCTAGCTACATCTGCTGAAAACGAATAATATATACCCACGGATCAACCCACGAGTAGTCCGAAACTCGTGGGTTCAGATCCATGGGTTCGGATCACCCGGATGCAATAATACCCATGCGGATCTGAGTATAGGGTTTGAAAATGAAAATACCCACAGATCAGAGTCCAGGTGATCCATGGGTAGACTCGTGGACAGCCCTAGACCCATCCATCATTCTTACAGGTTCACGTCATCGAACCCCCTCAACATGGATGGTAGCGGCATTGGAGACTGTTGCAAGAACCCAAGGAGGAAATAAGAGTACTAAGGTAACAAACATAGAAATAAAAGCAACAGCTCAGCTCAAAGCCAAGAACACGGTGACTGTGGTTGCCACCAGCGAATCTGGAAACACTGCGGTAGCTGCAAAGAGAAGGTCCACTCCCAGCACCAATAATGATACAGAACTCAAGGTGACAGCAGGCATCAAGAATAAGCAGCCTGACAAGCTGTCAAGGGTCCCAGAAGAGGGAGAATCTGTTGAGTTTGCAGATAATGGTCTGGGTTTCAATGAGGATGCTACAAATGTCAATATGCATGTATATCAGCTGGACAACACTTCAGACGACTCCTTCAACAACATCTATGCTCAAGATGATACTCACAGCCATGTGATTGTGAATGTCTATGCAGGTGCTGACAATGACCTCCACAGTGATGATGATGATTATGAGGAGCATGAGCAGGATGCACAGAATGCAGAGACAGAAGAGGATGACGAAGGGGAAGATTATGAAGGGGAAGATGAGGAAGAGGCACCGCTAAGGCCTTTGAAGAGTAGAACAAAGCTGGTGACTGCAGCATCTAAATCCCATGCATCAGTTCCTCCTATGTGCCTGAAAGGTAAGTGCCATCTTACTGCTAAATGCATCTCAGTCCTTACATATCCCCCAGAGCTTGTTTTTCTTATACCTGTCCATGATCAATGGGGGCAGGATGCTATACACCAGCATTCTGTGAGCTTTGACGCAACTGCAGAGCAAGCAATACTGTCTATTCACACTGTTATTGGCAGCGTGAAAATCCCAATGGAGAAGCGGCCTCCTCCAGTAGTCAAACTTGCGAAGACCAGCTCACTCAAGATTTCGCTCCAGAGTGAACAAGATTGGGAGAAGCTGAAAACTATCTGGCAAGCCGAGTATATGAAAAAACATGTTGTGTATGATGTCAATGTCATTATGACAAAAAAGGTTTGTCTTTTATCTCTTTCTTATTCTACACTCACATTTTCCCCTGCTTTTAGAAGATAAAAGACATTGAGGAAGCAGTGAAAACATACATGAAAAATGACAAAAAAACAAAGGCTGCTGGCAAGGCAGCAAAAAAAAAAATCCATATCTCTCCGACAAGAGTAGTGAAGATGGTAATGGTATGGGTGATGGATGTGTCCTTGATGCTGAAGGCAGTGACAAATACCAAGCACAAGTCAAGTTGCTTATGCAGCGCTGGCCCTGTAAAGCACACCCTGGCAAGATTTGTTTGGGGGATAAAATAAAAAAATTTCATTTTCTTGTTACGTTTGCAGGTGTGCTCTCATGGGGTCTCGCAATGGTATTATTTTACATTGGTGTAGTGGAGAATTGCAAATAATATTTGTCATCCTAGGTTCAAGGTACTGAAGGTGTCGATATTGAAAATCCTCCACACACCAATCCATTCAAAGATTGGTACTTCAAAGGAACAATGGTTTCCGGTCATGCAGGTGCAAGGACTATTGAAGATCACTACAGTACAAATGCTGGAGGAACCCTTGTGACAATACACATGCCTCCAGAAGGATTTTGACAACCCTACTACCCTTCAACACCTGATCATCACCACAGATGTTCCTCCTCATCGGCTTCTCATCATTCTGTCAGCCCCACACCTCCATCTAATCTTCCAGATGTCAGAACATGGATTGCTCACCTGCAAGAATCCAATGTTCTACCAGGGCTTGATTGGCTGAAGCTCATAAATAAATTTCAAGATGAAGATTATCTCAGCATGCCACTCAGCAGCCTTGCATTACTCTTGGAGGAAATCATACATTCCAGCTTCAAATTATCAATGCAGGAACTTAGCATCATCATGGAACAACTCCAAAAGGCAGCAAGAGAATATAAATTTGCAATGAAGGCCATGAGGGTCAGCCGGTAGTACCTGGTAACTATTTTTTGACGGTCCTCTTGGATTGATAGTTTCTGCGGTTTCATGAAGTGGTCTCAAGCTCTACTAGCTAGAATCAATCTCCAAATATTTAGAATGACTCCTAATAAAAATATTTAGACAACCAATCATTGGCAGAAAGCTTAGAACAACATGTGAGCTAAAGTTATCCAATATTCATGGAATACAGAGGTGGTAGACAAACAGTGGAGAGAATAGAGAAGAATAAAAATGGCAAAAAAAATAGGGATCACCAAGTCATATGTAACCTGAATGCCTCATCCAGCCCTGCACATGCTTTACCGTAATAGCACCCAGTGCTGTGTACATAAAGAATGAGATGGTGGTCCTATTTTTAGAGTCAACAGCATTTCGGAATGTAGTGCCGTGCCGTCGCAGGTAAGCTTTGAAGAAGAAAAGGCCTCCTCAATGGGATTCAGATCTGGGGAATACAGTGGTAGGTAATAAAGCCATACTCCTCTAATGTCCCTCTGTGAGAAAGTGTATATGGCTAAGAAAAAATGAAAAACACACTTTTCACAACACAGCTGGCAAACTTTAGGTGCATGATGGATAGAGCAGTTATTCATTACCAGGACACTGTGAGGGTGTGTCTAGGGGTTCATGTGAGTGAGAAGAGTGCAGATGAAGTGCAGGAAGGCAGGGCTGTCATATGCCCCCTCACAAACAGCCAGAAAAAATTATACCTTCACTGCATAAAGCAGGAAGGATAGAAAAGCTGCAATCATTGTTAGTGCATGTAAAAAAAGCGAAGTGTTGTATGCCCACCCAGTTCCACGAACAAATCTAGCCTTTGTTCGAGCTCTTTTGCCCTTCTCGGCCCAACCATAAAGCCTATATGTTGTCCAGCAGTCAATCCGACTCTCGTCAATGAAAACCAAACACTCAGGTTCTTCATGACCAATGCGGAAGCAATAGAGATTTCTGAATCCTCATTGTGTTCTGCAGCAGCCTTAGAAAGCTTGTAAATGTGTCAGTGACAAAGAAGTGAAAAGTTGAAGTGAGGCACTGCGTACTTTCTTTTGTGTGAGGCCAAGCTCTCGCATAGTTTCCCAGAGTGTACTCATACCAACTACAACACCATACATTTCTTGTAGAATGCTTTGTATTTCATCCAGGTATAAGCTCAGGAGCAACTGGACCAACTGGACTAGGGTCTACAAGGCTGGAGATCAGTTGAAGAAATATCACAAGAAAATTAAGTAAAAGATGCTTACTTCCATTTCTTGTGGGAGCATAATTGTGATCCTCTTCTTATTGAGCTTTTCCAGAGGTGACTTACCTGTGTTTCGCCACAGCTGTAGAATCTGTTCCACCACATGTTTCGAAATGTTGAGGTCCAATGAAATGTCAGTGATTTTTTTTTCTAGAGTGTATCTTTGGTACACAACTCATTTCCAAAGGTCCTCAGAATATGCCTGACGCTGTCTGAGGTGGTCAGGTATGTGTTGTGGCATGGGGGAGCATGGTGGAACCTTCAGATGCTGGTCACGTGATAGTCACGTACATTCGCAATTTGACTGAACAGGTTGATACTGTTCTATTTTGCTGACTCTTCGTTTGAATACACTGCTATAATAATACTAGAGGAGCCCCTAAAATCAGTGAAAATAAGGAGTGATGTGCCTAAAAAGCCCTGAAGCCTTCCACATGTATGCACCTTCTCCCTCCCTCAAAGACTGACTATATCACTATCTGTAAAATCTCTGTATAATACACACATATATACCTAAACAATCCTGATGTTATATTCCTTATAAATACAAATTTGACCTTGTATGGCCCCAGAAGCTAGAAGTATCATAAATACTAATATTAGTAAATAGAATATGATTTATATATGTAATCCTAGCTATGATATGTAAATCTCACAAAATTTCAAAGCTTAAATCACTATGGTTGGTGAGATACAGCGCATTTACTCCAGAATGAATTTCCAGAAGCAAATTCACTGTCCAACTTACGTAATCAGAATAGCTGTAACCAGAGTGGCTAGCTATCGGTATTTATGAGAGGTGGAGACACCACTGTTGAGAATGACAGGCACAGCAGGCATGATGATTGGATATGTCATGTGGTGTTGTGTTGTGGTACAGGGTGTTGTGGGTATGTGTCAATGTGGGTACGTGTCGGTGGTACCAGTGTGGGTGCTTGATGTCATGTCCATGGCTATCTATCCATGGACATATGTACATGGACATATTCCCGGCACGCCAGTATTTATGACCATTGTCTTACTCACCCTTGAGTTTGAAGTCACTGGGATTCACATGCCTTCGACTGACACTAATACCGGCACTCCAGGGGTGTGGCCGTGGTCGCTGGCCACAGTCAATCGGCCATGGCCTGATGTAAGCTAGCACCACCAACACCCACAGTGGTCAGCGTACACTGCATCTGCTAGCGACGTGTTGCTCACAATGGATACACTAGATGGTTTATTTGTATGATGTGCAGATAATCCGATCATGGCTTTGACACCATCACTACATTTATCGGATTACTTCGACATCTCAAAAAACGCGTCAATTTCACAAAACATTCGAAGTTCTCCAAACCCCCCCAGTGCCTGCCGGCCAGCATTCACCTCTCAATTCACGTAGCGGTACACGAGAGGTTGAGGATAAGTGTTCATATTTAAAGCATAAAAGGATTGGGAGATGGGAGAAGTAAATGAGGCAGAAAATGTAGGATTTATACACTAAACAAATATAAGCTTCAGTTGTTATCAAAAAAACAATTGAAGTGTTCTTATCACATCAATGACATATAACTACAGTGGTGACAATTGTTATGAAAAGAAAAGAGACATACCTTCAGTTGTCAATAAACAACTGAGGCGACTATCTACTAGTTCAAGGTCTTTATGGTGTTTACTACTATGGCTGAATGGGAACAATAAACTTAAGCTTCAACCTAGACTTAGACTTAAGCTCGGCTTGGAATCCTGGCAGGACTGCGTCGGCTTAGAAATCCAACAGAAAAGACTGGGTGGCGGCGTTGGAACGACATTCTCTAAGTCAGCAATGTACCGATGTGGACGCGTTTGTGTCACCCACGTGACGATTCTTATGGACCCTCA
This sequence comes from Ramaria rubella, assembly GCA_015039355.1. NCBI lineage: Eukaryota > Fungi > Basidiomycota > Agaricomycetes > Gomphales > Gomphaceae > Ramaria > Ramaria rubella. The sequence goes on along the minus strand of MU134373.1, from coordinate 32,452 downwards.
CAGATTTAGCAAATCTATGGACCCTAATGGTCTACGACCGTGGCCTCGACCGTGGTCAGCGGCCATGGCCAAATCCCGAGCGCGCGGGTAATTCACTCGACCGAGTACTCCGACACGCCATGTCCTGGGTCTCTTTTCCACGATCAAGCTTGCGTTGTTTCAACAATTCGATCGCGAATTAGATCACGCTAAACTCATTTCTGGTAGGTTGCACTTAAGACGTTGCTTGTACATGGTAGAACCATTTTTATATGAGGTCAAATCAAATTTAGATCACTGTATTTGTAAGCACGTTCCGTATCCATATCATCGGTGCAATATGAACATTGCTCTTCCTTCCACTTGACCACCTTCACTGCCATCTATGCCATGTTCGCCGTGCCGGATGCCATGAAATGGATCCTATACGTCGCAATACTCGCATTCCTCGCCTACGCTCTCTCTGGATTTGCCCAATTTTTGTTTACGCAACGCTTTTCTCATCTTGGAGAGCTCAAATGTTCCCCTGCTCCCAGCTTTTTCTTTGGGCATCTTCAGAATCTTCACGATGCTGAGAACACTAATCTTTTCATCAACTGGTTAGAGCAATTAGGCACGATATTTACATACAGAGGATTCATTGGAGTACGTTGTCGTTTCGCCTTATATCAAATTAGCTTCCAACGTAGCGGCCACGCTGCAGGGTTACCGCCTCGTTCCTATGGACACCCGTGCTATCATCCACATTCTTTCTCGATCTAGTGACTATATAAAGCCGGGCTTTGTACGTGATACTTTGGCTAGCATGACAGGACAGCATGGTTTATTGGTAGCAGAAGGTAAGCAATATCCATGATTTGTCTGAGCTTTCTGTTGCCTGTGGATGTTGTTAACTTATGCATACTCCTTACCCAAGGCGAGAGTCATAAAAGACAAGTGTGTTTCATGATTCATTTCACGCGCTAGTGTTGAAGATTTATTCATGATAGCGCAAGATTCTTGTACGTGGACTTGTCACGGTGCGATTCCTCCTACGCCAACGGGTCTCCACAGAATCCATCTTTCACTACATCCCAAGTTCAGGAGCTGATGCCAATCTTTTACGAGAAAGCGATGAAGGTAAGCCTTCATGAACTTTTTTTGGGTTAATAATCCCGCGTGATCATCACCCGCGCTGCCCGATGGCGCGACCGACATCCCCGCATTACCGGTTCCTGATCAATCCTCCGATCTGCCCCCGCGGCGTCTTTATACCCTTAAACGTTGATCCTGTTCCTGTTTGGTTCATTGATTGTTTTGAACTTACAGCTTCGAGATATCTGGTTCAATATAATTGATACAGAGCCCTCGATTTCCTCTTCTTCATTGCCTACGACTCAGACCACATTATACGCAGGGAAGCTTTCGCGTCTCAGGCTTCTCTCGCCCGCGACGCCCACCCTCCCTCTTACTTCGCCTATACAGGTTCCACGTACGTCGCTTCGCTTGCGCATCGGAGGTAAATCTTATAGCTTTTCTAAAGCTTTCTCACTCACACCTTGCTCCATCGCAGAAAGTGGCTCCCCCCACCGTAAACCTATAACGGAGTGCATAGATGAAGCATCCACCTCTGGAATACCTGTGCGCGTTGATGTACTGCACTGGCTTGGTCGTGCGACCCTCGATGTGATTGGCCTCGCAGGATTTGGATATGCTTTTGATGCTCTGGTTGATGAACAGAATGTTCTTGCTGCCGCTTTTGCCGAAGTCTTCTCCGCTGCGCGAAATCTTCGACTCATTACCGTGCTCCAAGCATGGTTCCCAATATTACACTATGTTGTAAGTAATTAAATGTATATCCACGTTGTGATATGGTAAAATTAACCTTGCCACAGCGAACAACTCGCAGGAGTACTGATCAAGCCCTTAAGACCATGCATCAAATTGGTATAGACCTTATACGTGATGCGCAGCAGCGTCTAGCGGCTTCCGGAGAAGCAGTTACCAACTTTGATTTTCGAGGGCAAGGGAAGCAATCGCGTTGCAATGACGACAATCGGAATAGTCCAACGCTAGGACAGCCCGACTTGGTTTCGGGAAGTAGCAAAGGTTTAGATGCTCTTAAAGGACGCGATTTATTTAGTTTGTTGAGTGAGTCTGCTGTTCAACCGCAACCACACGTTTCGAAATACTGAATTTTGCAACTGGCCGACAGTCAAATCAAATCTCGCGACTTCAGATAAAGAGCGCATGTCCCAGGAGGAGATTCTTTCCCAAATTTCAACGTTTATGGCCGCGGGGCATGAGACTACTTCGTGAGTTTGCCCACACGGAATCTTCTCTCCTAATTTTACATAATTGCATACGATCATAGCTCGGCTCTGGCATGGACGTTGTATGAGCTTTCGCGAAACCTTGCATGTCAGGCGCGCTTACGCGAAGAAATTTCCGAAATACCTACAGCGACGCTTTCAGCAGAGACGTTGAGCGCTCTGCCATACCTCGATATGGTAGTGCGAGAGAGCCTCAGGTTGAATTCCCCCGTTTCGCAGACAATGCGAATGGCAATAAAGGACGATATCGTCCCTGTTGCTGTTCCGTATCGTGATGCTAAAGGGAGAATTAAAGAAAACGTCATGTGAGTGAACAGCGACCCTCGTCTAATTATGATTGCGTTGAATGTTACACAGCATCAAGAAGGGGGATATAATAAATATACCCATTCAAGCTATGAATAAGAGCAAGAGTATCTTTGGTGAGGATGCAGAAAAGTTTATGTATGTGTTACCGATGCCTCTCATTCACAATAGTTAAATGGTGTGATGTTTAGCCCAGAAAGATGGGAACATATGAGCAATAATGCAATGCCCACCTTGTATTCAAGCATATTGACATTTTTACATGGGAGTCGCGCTTGCATTGGATATAGGTTCGCAATACTCGAGTGCGTATCGGTTACAGTTTTTTTTCACGTATTCACTCGCTTTTCCTCGCAACCATTAGAATGAAAGTCTTTCTCTTCGTGCTATTGAGGAGTCTTCATTTTGAGATGTGCCCCCACATTGTCATTGAAAAACGAGTCAAGTGAGTTGTATCATTTGTCCCCACCAAAAACAAATGGACTCATCCTCAAGTTCCTAGTGTTGTTACTCGTCCACTCGTCAAATCGGAGCCGGAGCATGGCAATCAGATGCCTCTTCTCCTTTCACGCGCACCTTCTTAATCCTGGCAGCCTCTATAACTTCACTCTCACATCGGCATCGTTGTGTAACGGATCATCACACGCTCATGAGGACCAGCATATGACTAACATATCGGAATAATTATCTTCAAGCATTGCACCCCACATCATCACTCACACATCATCATGTATTTGGGCTCCCACACTGCGTCTCCGCATCGAATGTCTCGTTAGAACGTTGTGTCAGTTGTTATTGTGGTTGTCATCACCGATACGTCCCTAATTAATTAAATATCTTGATGACATATTTTGCACAATACTGACAGCACAGGTATATTTTGCGGACGTGTGGGCGCCATTGATGCAAATTCCTAGTATTGTGACTGAATCTCGCCGTGATACTATGGCAAATGCGTCTTCTCATAGGAGATCTAATAGTAAGGAATTAATTACCACAAGCACTTCACTTCGAGTGCATGTGGATTAGCTTGACCTTGTGGCGCGGCGCCGCCGCCGTAAACCTAAACGCTGGTTGCTACTCAGATATAAATCTTTACACTCATATTCTGGAGAAGATATAAAGTTAATTTGTTTATGAAAGTACACTGTACATATGTACCAAATATGTACTTACCGCGTTTATGGAATACGTCGGATGGAGGCCGCGGGCGCAAACTAAAACTGTTTGCGATCATTATATACTTGAGGATAGCCTGCTGGCAGTCACCAGTAAACTATTTCCTCCCGATGAACACGCTAGTGGCTTATACTAGTTCAGACGACGAAGAAATGCAATCAACGAAAAATGCAGGGTTAAAAAGACATTCAGAGCCTCCCGCTGCTTCTCCTTCTCGCAAAAAGAGGTTGGCCAGATTTGCCCTCGTGATCTACTGATCAGGGCTGATTTCAGCTACTTTTATTTCTTTATTTGTTAGGAAGCTACCTCCACTACCGCCCTCTCTGAAATCGCCTGTTTCGGAGGATGACCCATCGAAACACCTGGGTCGGGTTCGAACGCAGCCACACGTCGAGGGTCAGTTTGCGTCGTATGTCTATGTACCGGTGCCTCTGGAGCGTAAGGGTGGGAATGACATCGGTAGACTTATAATGTGCATCATGAAAGAAGCTGAGAGTTTGGTGCCGGGGCTGAACTTCATTGTGGGGGAAGATGGTCGAGAAGAGTTGCATATTAGTCTGTCTCGCCCGGTATACCTGCGACATCATCAACGGGAATCTTTCAAGGGCGCTGTGAAATCCCTAGCGTCGTCACATGTGTCGTTAGTTTTCTTCGCCATGTTGTTTGTCGACCTTAGCTGACAATGACTTCCTCTATGTCAGATTCTCTGCGTCTTTTGCGACGTTCGCCACATTCAACAATGACGATGCTACACGTACATTTTTAGCTCTGGAGGTTGGGGCAGGTCACTCACGGGTATATAACCACCCTTTCAGTTTCGCGTTACAACTAATGTATTTTGATTAGTTTCGGAGTCTAGCGGAGGCTTTGACACCTACATTGCGCGCACTATATCAAAAGGAATATTATGCACAGCCTCGATTCCACGCATCTATGGCTTGGATGCTTTTGGATTCCCCTCTGAAAACACCATCAACCTCAACTCCCCAACCACCTTCCGAAGTAGACGCCTTGCTTTCACTGATGCCTTCACATGTTGCTCCGAATTTTCCCACTGTTCCCGAACTTCCATCAATACTGCTTCCAACACTCAAAGAGAGAATAGGTGGGCGGTTGCACCGGCGTGGTATTTTTGATGTGACAGAGATCAAAGTACGAATCGGGAAGGAAGTCAACGCGTATCCGCTGGGCGACCATTAGACCACTCCTTTTGCATTTCATCACTTACTGGCCCTGGTAAGTCTACAGCAACTATTGTGAGAAATCAAGAATCCAGTTGCTTCATTTAGCCAAACGCACATCTCTGAGTTATTTTGGTTTCAACACTTGAAATTCAAACTATTGCGGCCGCAACCTGGGTTTGGACGATTCGATAGTTTATCCTTCGTGGCGCTTTGGGTGTCATGTCGTTGTTTATCTTCCAGATTTAGTGTCCTTTAAGATCACACGACCCAACTCATGCTAATACTATGACCGGATTATGTCAAATGTAATCCGAGTATGAACTCTTTAAGCGCGTACGTCTCTTGTTCGCCAGGTATTTGAAGGTCAGGCACTCAGTCCACTCTATATATCACACAGCTGAGTGGGGCTTAGGACAGAAACCATTCTTGATGACAAACCTCATAGTAGCTAGTAGTGCTTCTGGAGCAAAGATCTGAAATCTCTTGATCACTCGCCAAATCCTAGCATGCTCATATTTGTTCGGGAAGCATGTCAGGTGATAGAAATTCCGTTTGCAGATACCACGTTTATATGCTGCAAATAATCCCAGCCCTTGCCTCTGAGCTGCTGTGCTACCATCCCGCCAAGTGCCACACACTTTCAACAATATCTTCTCTCATTCCTTGTATTTCTCCAGAAGGTCCGCCTGAGATGCACTCACCCTCTTAACTTCTTGGATTTCTATCATTTGTCGGGGTTCCTTCACTTATGTCAGATTTCTCTTCCTGGTTCTACACTTTAGCATATTCTAACAAGGTAAGAGGAATGACTTTCCTTCTCACTCAGTACTAATGCATTGGCCACTGGCACACTGGCAGCTTACCAACGGTTTATAGCTACGAGGGGGTTGGATGACAAGTTCGTCCCAATGCTTCCCCGCAATCTTGTCATATCCAATTATCCATACGTTCTGGTCTTCGATTGTTGTCAGGACACCTGTCATTACTTGACTCTTGAGGCTCGCGAGTCAATGGCAGCTACTTCTTGGCTAGACCTCATCCCGTAGGGTACGTAAGCCTTCAAATATCTAGTTCACTCCATATGCCATGGCTTTGTGTGAGCATAACAATGCTTTTACTCTAGCCTCCGACTTTCGACCAGACCACCGCATACGTAATTTCATTGTCTCCGATTGGCTGCGCTGAAATGACTTCTGGTTATGAAGCCTCGGAGATTTCGGCGCACCCAATCGGAGACGATGAAATTACATGGTCTACATCTTCAGGATGACTGGCGTGCCCTAGGGTAATAATCCCCGTACCACGGAGATCACAGCTCGCACTATTTTTGCGCGTTGCGCTCCTTGACTCATCCCTCAGAAACCGTTAGTTCGTTTTAATTAGCCACATGCGAAGAAGCAGAACTTAAAACTTTCAATGGAATTGATTGCCTCCACTAGTGTAACGAAGTGGATTTATTGTGAGGAAACGCAAGGGTGGGAAGGTAGAGAAAATCAAAAAAATCAAAAGAATTAATAAGAGTGGAAAACTAGAGTACAGAAGGGACGGTGAATTGGATGTGGAACGATGACTCAGAGGAGATATCATTGGAGTGTGGAGGTTGCTCAGCGCTCAGCTCCGGTGCCAGTCAGTCCGGCACCTATAGCTATAAATCGTTCATTGTACCAGATATCGACTGAAAGTAACTATCTACGTCACATCTTCAGAGTAGCCAGAATGACCATTTCTGCCTATGACGTTCTCGAGATTCTATGGCAGTCTGCTGGCCTTTGCCAAAGTATCCCCAAGAGCTTTCTGCGTCTTACAGGTGATCCTACCAGCTCGCTACCATCGTCATTTAATCTGGGGGTTGCTGCACAAGTGCGCCACTTATTCTGCCGCTAGACTCCAAGCTCTATTTCTCAGCTTTCTGTCCAGGCTTCCATCGCTGCTGCGGGTCTTGCAGCAGCTCATATGCGCGCTTTGAGTACTTCGGAAGAGATGCAGATGCAGGTGACTGTAGATGCTCGACATGCTGCCCTCGAATTTCGCAAGTTGTCATGTTGGCGTCATGTATCGGTTACTTATTTTTTTCCGGAACATAGATAGCGAAGCATATTACACGTTAAACGGCGCTGTTCCAGGAGGAATTTGGGACGATATCGCTGGCACTTATCCGACAAAGGACTCGTTCGTTCGAATTCATACGAATTTTCCACAGTACGTGGAGTCTCCATTCCGCTACGCTAGCCGAATGCCTTACTTTTGCAAACTTCCTCATCGAGCCACCGCGAGGGTATCCTTTCCATTTTGGGTTTGTCCTCGGGAGTGTCACGCGAAACTGTAGCTCAAGCGATTGCCAAATGGAATTCGAGGCAGTTTGAAGAGGAGGCGGCCAACCGTGGCATGTGTGCGACCGCTATGCGCTCCTTCGACGAGTGGGATGAACACCCTCATGCCCTCGCTATCCGAGATACTCCACCGGTGCAGCTCATCAAACTATCCGATGCACCCCCACGCAACCCTTTTTCTGCAGCTCACGGAAAGGGTGCATTAGATGGTGTGCGAGTGCTTGATTTAACTCGTGTCATTGCGGGTCCTGTTTGCGGTCGAACACTTGCAGGTAAGATGCTCCACTAACACGAGGACAGACTGAGTCGAATAACATGTACGACCCCTCTTCTTTTCTGATGCGTGGCGATAAGCATACGGAGCTGATGTCCTCCTCGTCACCTCTCCGAACCTCCCCTCACTTCCCAATCTCGACGCCGACACATCGCGCGGAAAGCGCACGACGCAACTTGATCTTACCACCATCGCTGGGCGTGACAATCTGAGATCTCTTATACGCGACGCCGATGTGTTCCTCCAAGCCTACCGGCCAGGAGGGCTCGCAGAAAAGGGATTCGGACCAACAGACTTGGCGCGCATAAAACCTGGCATTGTATGTGCTAACTTGACGGCGTGGGGCTGGGAGGGGCCTTGGAAAAAAAGAAGAGGGGTGCGTACAGTTTATTTTTGGTATCGGGAACGAAATTGAATAACTATCGCCAACCCTCCTGAAAAATACGCATGATCGAAGTTCGATTCCCTCGTGCAAACAGCGACAGGGTTCAACGTGGCTGAAGCACAAGCTTTTGCTTCCTACCAAGGGGAAGCTGACGGTATTGTGACGCCGAAGCCGTTTCCTGTCCAGGCGCTTGATCACGCGGCGGGATATCTTCTAGCCTTCGGGATAGCTGCAGCGCTCTGCAAGACGATCACAGTAAGTGCGCTATATACCCCGTCACCATTCGCCTGTGACGGCCACCGATGCTGCAGGAAGGTGGCTCCTGGGAAGTTCGCGTATCGTTAGCGGGCACAGGAAATTGGATTCGTTCTCTAGGCCGCCTTGAGCCACCCGCCTTCCACGTGTCGATGCCGAAGAGGATGTATCCCCCCGACGGGGAGGTTGCAAGAATTTCTGCCACACTTGGCATTCCGACATCGCCGAGAGGCACGGAGGAGTACGAGCGACGAGATACGGAGCTTGATGGGACGATGCTTGCACTAAGACATTCTGCAATATTCGAGAGGACACCGGGGGATGTGCGTGAGGCGCCTGTGAAACTTGACTTGGATCTGCCGCTGTGGCTGCCCCGAAATTCAAGCTGACCAGATCCTGAGAAGGTAACGAATATGCGTGGGACGTGATTTATACCGCGTTTGTTGGTAATGGACGTGCTACGTGCACAATTTACATAAAGGAAATCTAACTTAGCACCATGAGTAATATTTTTGCATGCGGCTCACGTGCATTGGACCCACTCCAATCTGAAGTTCTTTCCGTCTGCACAACTGATATCCTATTCGGACTCCCAATGATCGAATGAATGAGAATACATAACTTAGGTACGGGACATCCGCACGGAGGGCCATCACGTCCGTTCGGAACACGCCAAGCTCCAGCAATTATTAAGCCTCGGCGTATTAGACTGGTTGGAGTGAGATCCGGAGCTCCAGTGCAAATGAAAACAATTGAAATGATTCTTCTATGGCAGAGAAGACAATACCAAAACAGGCGAGTGGAAAATACACCATCAAGAATTCGACGATGTGAATAACCTTCTCTTCTCTTCTCTACTCCGGCTGAGGTATTGATGAATAAATGATATCATGCCATATCATGGATATCATCTTGAATCGGGTGGAATTCAGAAACTGAACCCGTGTACATGCAGTGGCACTAGTTACTGATTCGCTTCGCCATGTATACTGGGGCAGAGAGGGATTCAGATGATATCTGGGATCTTTCCGGTTGCGGGAGATGTTTTCTGTTTGAGTTGCCCGGATGGTGGTTCGCAGCTCTTCCTTACGGCACAGTGTCCCTGGCTTCAAGTTGCCCTGTAGCCAAACTAAAGCTCCTGGCAGCCTGAGCGCTCGCCGCTCGCAATTACATGTAATCGCCTCTAGTCGTTGCGCTCTGGGCAGTATACTCAATACGTACGACTATACTCCCTGGGTTTAGCTGCAGATAAGAATATATAGGAATGGTTTTCAAATGGAAGTGATGGTATCCAAGGCTCCAGTACCACGGCCAAATTACAGCTCTTGCATTTCAAAACGTGATAACGGGGCTTTATGTAATGCAAAGAGACTACTTCGCGAGCACTGGTTTCATCACGCTCACATGTACACGCTCCAAACACGAACAACGCTCGATAATCTCGTGTTATACAGAGCGACGTACAAAAAACACAGAGTCGTACACAACGCACTCTAGTATAGCTAGCACAGTGATAGAAGATTAACACACGCGGCGACGGGTATTGGTACAGACTCAGCATGCTGGCGTGGAGGGTATACATTTGCGATATGAAATAATATTTTAGCAAGCGCGGAGCAAGAAAAAAATAACGTGAGAGGCCAAGATGATCATGATGAAGACGGAGGCAAATAGGGGGAGAGGTTATCCTAGAGCGGCGGATCGGGCGGTGCGGCGAAATAACGTGGTGTGTTATCGCGCTGCTGTTGCGCGGTGTTGGGGAGGAACAGCGGTGGCGCATGTGTGTATTGTTGGGCGTAGTCGCCCGCGCCGTAGCCGATGGTGCTCGCGGGATAAGCGAGGCGGCGATCGGGGGCGGCAGCGGCGTACATAGGCGCACCCTGGGTCTGATAGCGCGGAGCACCGTATTCCTGCCCGGGATATGGAGGGTCGTAGAGGCGTAGCGACTCTTCGGAAGAGACACGGCGGACCATGGAAGGGGGGTACATGTGGTGCGGATGGGCATACATTGAGCCAATGGGGCGGGGGAGCGGCGCCGAGTTAAGCCCACGGTAGGGTTCAGTGGTCGTGGCAGCGCCCGCTGGGGGTTTTGCGGGAGCGAGAATACGGCGGCGAGCCTGGAAAAACAAGATCTCAGCGCGGGCACGGCGCATATACCCACAAATACACGTACGTTTATCATCCAATTAGAGACCTGGCTCATGCTCAATTTAGTGCGCGCACACAGATCGCGCTTCTCGTCCTCGCTGGGGTATGGGTGATCTGAGTGGGCGTGAAGCCACTCTTTGAGGAGGTCGGTCGTGTGTTTTGGGAGCTTTCCGCGGGGACGGCGCTGAGGCTGGCCATCGGGCTGCGGGGCAGGGGCGGGAGGGGCGCTGGCGGGAGGAGTACCGGGGGACCGGCGGCGTTTGGGGGTAGAGCGCGGAGGGGAGGCGGGGGCCTCTGTAACAGGGCTCGTGGCCCACTGCTGCAATTGATTGGGGTAGCCGTTGGGGTCGAGGGATGCCGCACTGTGCGAGCGGGGAATGTACTCGGGGGAGAGTGGGGAGGCGAAGGGAGACGGGAAGCCGGCACTGCTGGTGGCGCTATGCTGGCCACCGAAGCCGGGGCTGTACGAATACGAGGCATCGACGCGGGGGCGCTGGGACTGTTCGTTCTCCGCAGCGGGGAAGGCGTAGCTGGAGAGCTGCTGCTCGTAGGGGCGGGTGCGGAAGTTGGCGCGGGAGAGGCTGGGGACCGGGGAGCGGGAGAGGGACATGTCCGAGGTGAGTGTCGGGAGAGAGGCGCGGCGGGGGAAGGAGAGGGGATCAGATGGATCAAGAAGTGGGGTCAGTGCGCCGATGCCCGGGAGGGACGGCTTGCGGAGGTGGTCGATGTCGGGGCTGACAGCATCGGGCTCGGTGGCAGGGCTGTCGGGATCGGTGGTGGTGGTGCCCGTGTCGGCGGAAAGCGCAGAGTCTGACATGCGGCGGGCAGAATAGAAATCGGTGGCAGGCTGATCTGGGAAGAGCATCCTGGGGAGACTGTCAGCGAGATATATAGCAGAATGACACAGGACTGACGTCTTGTCACAGGCAAATAGGGGATCAATGTCTTTGGACCTGGAGAGTGGGGAAAGGTGAGAATGAGGAGGAGGAGACGGCGGAAACGAGGCTGACCAGGCGGGGATGTTGTAGACGAGGGCCTCTGACATTGTATCGTTGCGGATGCAGAACAGCACAGAGCCAGAGGCTTTAAAGCGGAATTTGGGCTGCCTCTTTGGGCCATGCTCGGAGGCGAACAAGCGATGCGGTTGAATGCGCGCCTTAATGAGATCTGGGAAGCACAGACCCCATCATCCCCAAAGTCCTTCTCTCTCCGCTCGCCTCTCGGCCGCCCTCGGCTGCTCAATTAATTTGCGCACGTCCAAAATACAACTCGCTATAAATGGTTATATGTGTCCAGGGACACATTCACTCGCAAACCCACTTACCGATTACGTAACCCTCTGGCAGAATATGTTACGTGTGGCTTCTCTCCATTCAAATAATATGGCTATTTTCCTCATCCCTTTGTCGCCTCCATGTCTCTCCCGCCCACCAGCATCGCTCAGCCCGACTCTCTACCGCACCATCTCCCCGACATCATCGCCTCGGCTACCGCTTTCGTCTGCACCCTCCGTATACCTGCGTGCAGCTGGGAAATGATTAACGTCTACCGCCTGGGCGATGGATGTGGCGATGCTCCGATGCGCTTTGCAGGCGGATACAGATTAGATTCCGCTGCATCCCTGTGATCGTCTTCAGGCGATCAAAGCCAGGTCATGTCGATCCAACGGACCAAGATGCGATCGTTTCGCTTGCCTCGTACCACCTCGTACCTGTCTTCGGACCCGCACAGCTCACGATTTGCGTCCGCGATCTTCCTCCGTCCCAGTCGGAAAGATCCGCTCCGTTGTACCGTTCTGCACCATTCCTCAGCGCTTTCCTTCGCTTGCTCGTCTGTGCTAGGACAGCCCGAGGGTCCGCCCGAGGCTCGCTGCAGGCTTTCCACTTTCTTTCTTTCCTTACGAGAGCCCTACAGAGACATCAGCCCCACATTAAGGATGTATCTAAAAGAAGGAGATCACCATGCGACACATCAGACCCCGCTTGCTTCTCTGAAATCAGCGAATCCTTCATCCAATGCTCGGCTCTTTTCAGATCTACATTACTTTCTCCCAGTACCTCTACCAAATTAAGCCCAATTTTCGAATATCAATGCCCAGCACAATGCTTCCCCTTCATTTAGCAACTGAACCACTCCACCCTCCGAAACCTCAGACCTAATCTGGTCTCCCCTCGGCTTCTCATGCCCATATGCGTATCCGGACTTTCGTTCATCGTCCTGCGATATCACCTCCATCACCTTCGTCAAAGACATCCTCCCGTTGGCATATCATAATCACTCTCCTCACCTACAGACATCATCTATCCAGAAAACAGCCACACATCACCTTCTCACTGTCATATGTTCAAGTTAACGGCTTCGCATAACTCGTCTTATATCATATCAACCACAATCGCAATATAGCTATAACGCTGCGGTCTGTAGCATCATCCAACGATCATCGTTCCGGATCCAAGGTGCGCATATATGCTGTCAACGGGACACAATTTCTCTGTTCGTTTGATTTTCGCGAGGTGCGCCCATTTTCACCTTTCTAGTCATCCTGTGAAAAAAAAGAGTGCACGCTCTGTGCTATCGCATGCAATACCTGCAGGAAAGAGGAATGCGCGGTCGCGCCCCCATCCTTCTGCCCGTTCCGTGTGGTGACACACTGCACCGCAGTTCTCCAATACGCCCAATAAGCATTCGATCTGCAATATTCCGGACTTGGGATGAGCGTAGTCGGTACTGTGGTACTTTGATTTGCGTGTATCAAACCATTCTGTGATTTTTGTCGCCCCGAGCTGCGCTTAAATTTGCGGGACTTGCATCAGACGGACAGAAAAAGGCGGATTAATGTGGCTGTGCCCTCTGACTCTTAATCGGATATATTTCAAGATACCCCCCACGTGGCGCTCGCTGGAACGCAGAGGCTAGGTCTATACATTCTGAATTTCCCCAGCCTCACAAACGGTTTCAATTTTTCCATTGGTTTTTTGCCCCCCGGGGCCTCGGAACCTTATCGGGAACTCGAATTGGCGCACAATAATCAAATCCAGCCTTGCATATCTCGGCCCTGCACGCATGTAATGGCGCACGAATTCGGATTGGAAAAAATGTCGTAGGTGGGTACGTCCCCTCAGGGTATGTATATACCACTGGCAGGCAGGCCTTGGAGATGTCATCAGGCGCAGGCCTAGCCAAAGGAGCGATAAATCAAGCCACCAGCTTCCGTGTTCTTTGCCAGCCACCGGGCTCGTGACGCGACCTCATAAATATCCCTGCCCTGCTCCTCTAGAAAAGAGAATGCAAATACATCTCTCATTCAACATAATTTGCAATAATCCCTCAACATTGTCCTTGAGTGTAGACTTGAAATAACGAGGCCGCGGAACAAACGAATAGTGCCAGACCGAAGAGGAACCCACCCCAGCTCTTCCGAACCCACTTTCCCTATATCTCTAAATAGCCCATCTATCCCACCAGATCAGTCGCGGTTCTCCTCTCTTCGACCATTTGGTAACCTAGAATCATGACCAGGATTCAGACCAATTCGCCCTACAGGGTTTACGGATCCACCGTGAAAAATTAAATACGCCTGATATATGGATGTATATGGCCAACTTGAAGTGCTGCGTCTGATACCTGGATTCTAAGCACCGCCCTCTTCGCTGATTCGATATTTTTGTCTTCTGCTCGTCGTGTGGCTCGGTGATATCGTACACCGCTCAACAGCTCCCGCCGTTAATCTGATTGACCGCTATCATTGCCCCAGTCTGAGACAACACCCTCACTGCCTCGCTGTTGTTTCAGAGCAGCGCACATCTACATTTTCATGGCCATCGTAGAAGCACCGAGTGCAGCTGCTGGCAAGCGAGACATGTTGATTATGGCCGTCTGAGCCACCGTTATCGAGTTCCTCCGGGGCGGTGCACAACGCAACGAACGACTCACGAACGAAGAAACGCAAGTCACGACCTCGACGCTCATCCCATCCTTCCATCTTAATCTAATCGCATCTACTGTCCTAAGCGAATCCATCGGGTCTCAACCATCATTTCTTCATCAAGATATGTCTCATTCCCACTTCCGGAAGGTACAAATTCCGTTCCGACTCACTCAGTGGCAGACTCCAGCGCGCGCCGCTCTGTGGCCGTGTCGTATAAGGGGATCCACCAGAAAAGTCTCTAGGGTGGGTAAGTACCTATCTACAGGATCGCTGCACCTGTATGGCAAGTGTGATACAGGATTCAGACTCGGATTTTCTATTTACGCTCTCGGCAGTGTCGCATGGCCGAGTGGCCCCTTTCCTTTGTTTCTGGTTTCTTTTTCCTCTCCCTTACATTTTCACACGAGCACCCCCAGGCATTGCTGTGGTCGCTCGCCACTATTGTGCTTCCATCTGAGCCACAAGGATCCACCTTCCCATCCTAGGGGCTTAGTCACCGCCGCGTGTCTCGACTCTTCTGTCAATTGAAACAATTTCGCTGCTGTTCAGAAAGAAGCACCAGCACGGTGTTCTCGGATATCGTGTAGTCTGCTCTCCCCTCGGCTACTTCTCATCGGATCCGAGTTCGAGCCGAAGGCCTTTATTATATTCAGCAAGCAAGAGCCCATCCCTCTCAGGACCTGGTTTCGACGTTTTATCTCACAAGCGCAAGTGCTACCAATTTTTTTCCGTGGATCTTGGTGCACGGTTGCTGCGCCCGCCGCCGCCATATATGTACTCGCTATTACGCCATGTATACGCCATTTGGATAAAGGGTGACAACAGTGGCTTGAGCACAAGATAGGCTCCGCCACTCCCAGTAAGTTCCTGTTATGCCTGAGAATCCCTGCTGTTTCGATATCAGGCACCTGGCACACTGGTGGCCTTAGGGTCAACCCCCATCACCAAGGATTCAACATCAGTACTGTATATACTTACCCCATACACCCCCTCCGCCGCGGATCCCCTCACAAGCCTTTCTTGTGGCTGCTTACAACTATAGCAAAGCACAGCGCCGTGGCATCATCGCATCTCCATCATCAGGCTATTAGGATCGCTGCCCCAAAGGGCTATTGCTCCCGACAATACAAAAGACATGCAGCCGGGAGAGTGCAAGAACTCGCTGGGATGACTATGTAACAGGGCCTACCTTTTCTTACTCTTAGCCATCTGTCCTCTTTGGCTGGATCTGGTTGCTTACCTAATCATATTAAGACCGGTGCCTGACTCCCGAGGGGAAAGCCATTGAATAGGAAGTGCTCTTCGTCGATGATGTTTGCCCTTGCGCTTTTCAGATACCTGCATATACTCATGTGGTCTTTATCTTTTGAGGATAGCAAAGCAAAACAACTAAAAACAGTTTGATCTCGCACAGCACAAACAAAACATCTAGAACAGATCCCGTCAACGTCCAGATCCGGAATTGGTACACAACCAGTTTCAGGTGCCTGCATTAGCACCTAACACGCCCTGCAACAGCCTCTCGGCCTTCTCTTGCTCTCTTGTCCCCACAATGATACCGTCCAGCATTTTCACTTTGGGACAAGCTCGCATGACCAATCCACGGTATGCGAGGCGTCCCACATACGCCTCGTCTGGCAGATCACGTCGGAATTTGGCGTCCAGATCTTGCCATGAAAGCGGGTGGGAATGGGGCGCAGCGCTGCCTACTTCCATGCCGGCCCGACCTTGCCGTAGTTTATCGTTGGAATGTATGTCCTCGCTTGGTTGTAACGCACCAGGTACATCTTGTACTAGGATTGGAAGGTACCAACCTAGAGTGCACGGATTCATCCTGGGAGCATAGTCAGGGGTTTAGTCTAACAAATGAAGTGGGCCATATCCCGCATCGCGGAAGTGCAAATATATCTCACCTGAAGTCCAGCATCTCGATTTCGGGCATCCTTTTCAGCATACTAACGAGCGATTTGGTACCCTTGAGTCGCGATCCGATAAGAGTTAGCTTGCGAAGTCTCGTCAAACCATCGAGCGCGCGCGTGTCCGTGAGGAAATTGTAGTTCAGGTTTAATACTCGAACATTTGGAATAAGTCGCGCCAAGTCGTGAGGTAACTTAATGAGTCTGCACGCTGCAACCTCAAGATAAATGAGGTTATAACAGGGCTCTTCCAAAAATGAACTCGAGAGCGGGTTTCCTGTATGTATGCGAGAGACCGTGAGATTAAAATGGGCGCTGAGAAGCCTAATTAGCACCCAATGACGAACGTACCTGACAAATACAATCGTTTTACGTCCCGAATGTCATTTGTCGCCAGGGTTCTGTTGGGACACAATCCGTCAACGTCAGAATTGCACCTGATTTGGAAGTAGATGATGATCAATCCCAAATAGCTGCACTCACAATCCCGCCCCGCCCTGATTCCGTACGCTTAGATTCTCGAGCTTACGTAGTTTTTGAGCTCCGTGCAAAGCGCGAAGTCGGTTGTTGTCTGCATATAATGTCCGTAGGTTGGGGAAGCGAGACGCATCGAGTCGGATGAGCCGATTATTGCTAGCCCGGAGCGTTCGCAGTCTTGGCATCGGCTCATCGGCTTCTAACGACACGAGGTGGTTATGGTCTTTGAAAATCGCAGTCAGATGGTGTTCCCGGTATGTGGTTTATGAGAAGCACGTTAGAGAAGAGGTAACAAATTCAGCCCACGCACCAAGGTTCAAGGCCGAGAGTGAGCTTAATGAAGATAGCCCTGCAACACTACGAAGTCCATTTCGACTAAGGTTCAGCAGTTCCAATCTAGGCCTGGTGATGCAGTGTGGTCACGTGAGGTCAAGAGCACCGAAGAAACAAGAAATACGAACAAACGAAGCACACTGAAATCAACTTGAGATATACAATTGCCCTTGAGACTGAGCTTAATGAGGCCGTCCAGCTGACCGAGGCCATCCAGACTGGTGATCGCATTTCCGTCCGCTTTCAACTCGCGCAGATGTCGTAGGCAAGATAGCTCTGCCACAATTGTTAAGTTGATACAAATAACAAGTTCTAAAGAAACTTACGCTGTAAAGAATCGATCTGATTATTGCTGATATCTAAATTCTCAAGGTTCAGGAGATGGTTGAATGATGTCATCGCTGTCAATCTGAGTAATCCGTTTTGAGAGAGAGACTACGCAGAGCTGTATTGCGTACAAATTAGACCCTACAGATAGTGTCCGAAGAGTTTTGGGTATCCCAGTTAACCAAGATAACGCGTTTGCCTCGCTGTGATCATGGGTCAGCAGGGGAACCTGTAGAAATTCCAATCATACCCACATTTTCAGAGCATCTAGCAGTGGCAAAAATTCTTTTAACCGAACGACGCTATCAATGCCCTTATTACTGAGATCGATGTGGTCCAAATCCTCCCAGTACGCAATATATGGATGTATATCCGTGATTATATGCACCAGTTTATCGTGAGATGCGCCAAATGAACATTCCGTGAGAAACGTTTGATTGCCTTGTGCTAAAGACAATTCCTTTTCCTTTGTAGAGCGAGCGAATAGCCGCCGCGATGAGCTGGCGGTTGGTTGCGACTCAGCGAGAGGAACTAACGGTTGCATCGTCCCTGTTCGTGCATACGAACTAGCGCTGGCTTTAGAAGGAGTCTGGTCTTCGAGACTAGGCTCAGCTAAGTCTTCCAGAATAGCTGCTATTCGATTCCCTCTTGCACTCGGCACAAACGGACTTGCCATATTTGCAGAGACGGGAAGAATAGGACTTGGATCCTCCGCACTCGCCTCTTCTTTCGTGTTTCGCTCAAGCCCTTTGATCTTGCCATCTTTCCGGCCATCCGAGAAGCTTACAGACCGTCTATGTGCGGAGCCGAACAAGTTATTTGGGGTTTGTATGATAGAACCTGGAGTCTTGTGGTGTAATGAGCCACTCCCCTTCTTGAGTGCAGAACGAGGAGGAACGGGGCTGGTACGATGTATCGCAACAGGAGTGCTATATGAGTCGGGAAAGGCGATTGTACTATTAGGAGCTGTCCTGGCATGCGGAAGGGTCGCAGTTAAGTCCTCTGCACCATCTTCCTCGGAAGCTGAGTGTGCCGCGCTGTGTGGAAAATTTGGCAGGCTTTCGTCATCTTCTGAATCTGTGGTTACCGTAGTATCAGAACCATGTGAATCAACGCCTGTCATAACCTCCACAACCGCTATGTTTGAGTCACAGTCAAAGTCGAACGAATCGTCTGTGTCGTCATTAACGTGGGAGGTTGTCACCGCAGTCAACGCTTGGCCACCATTTTGCAAGCTTTGGTCTTCATTTTCATCATGCGCGTCGGATTCTTCTTCATTCTCCGGGCTTGGGGCTGCAGCGTCTTCCGCAGTAGTATTTCCCACATCAACGCCCACCACTCCACCACTCTCGAGGCTCTCAAAGCTTCTGAAAGGATCGTCGCTGTCTTCGGCAAAGGTAACCAAGCCATCGTCTTCTGTGATTGCAGTATCTCGTTTGGCTGGTCCAATCTTAACCCAACGTAGCAACTCTCGGTCAAAACGCATCCCGCCTACTGTGTCTGGCAAGCTGGGAACGTCTCCTGGTTTTATGCGAGTGATTTGCACTGGTCCAGCGTGCTTCACGAACGATGCTGCTGATGTTGCCGAGCCAGAGCTCACTGTGCGGCTGGTGATGACAGACGTGGCACTCGTCGCCGTTGTGCCACGAGTCAGAGCAGAGTCGGCCGTGTCAACACTAATGGTAGTTCCACCTGAGACAATGCGTGTTGGTTCAGTATTGGGTGCTTGAGGGAGTAGAAGCCTCGCATCAGTAAATGCCGAAGTGGGAGCTATCGCATGGAAAACTTGAACGATCTGGGCTTGTGACGACGGTTGTGACAGTGGTTGCGGAACTGGCTTGGGAAGGGGCTGCGAAATTGATTTAGGAGACGGAGAAGGCGAAGCCTCAGGAAAGTATTTGACGTCCAGAGATTGTTCATCAGATTGTAGATGTGACGTTTCTTGCAAACCAGCAGTAAAAGATGCGTCTGACTTGTTCATGGCTATTTCGCGGTCAACTTCATCGGCCGCACTCAGTCTTCGCAGTAGTTTGCGCGGACTTGGCTTGGTTACGTTGCGGGGAAGTGATCTCTGCTTGTCAGTGTGTGTTGGTGGTGATGGTGTGGGAAAGCGGAAAACATAGGACGGCATTGGCGGACCACTTGGCTGCATTTGAAGTGTTTTCTCAGGGCTGACTTGTGTAACGCGTACCTGAACCGGACTACCAGGCTCCTCAGGGTTTTCTTCATCCATGGTCTTATCTTTGACTGTATCCAGGGAAACGAGCCTTTTGCCTGTTGTCATGTCTTTCCGGATCTGTGCCATAAGATCTGCTGCCTGTCGTCGATAGCCTAAGGCGGATGCTATACTGGACGGTTTGTAAGATGAGTTCGACGTCGAGGAGAAGAGCGAAGAAGGGATAGAAGGTGTTACTGTCGATGTGGGATACACAGGATGAAGAGAGGTTGATGCATGAGCCGTAGACGGTTGGAGGCAAGAAGATGGGGTGGGGCTTTGATTTGGATCGTGTGCTATACTAGAGCCAGAGGCTGTATCGCTGAACCACATACTGCGAACTATAGAAATATTAAGTTATCAGTCGGTATAGACTCAAACGCGAACAAGGGGAGGGCACACCATCAGCACAAGGTACTCTACGGGGTCGATCTTCCATTGTGCTCGAGTCTTCCATGTTAGTGGGCTGAACATTTTCTTTTATCGATGCAGTTGTCAGCATGGAAGGAGTACGTGCTTGTTTGATCTTCTTCATGAGATGTTTCGATTCGCCTACATAATCTTTGCGCGTCCTAGGAGCCATCGGCAGGGTTTCTTGCGAGGTGTCTTCAGGTGGCGTGAGCTTAAGACGCTTGGTAGCACGCAAGTATGTGTCGGAGTGTTCTGGCGTGGATGCATGTTGGTTGTGGGAGTCGCGGTTTAATAAGTTGACAAGTGACTTTGTTTTGTTTGGGTCGGATGAAGGAGTATGAACAGCGATAGAGTCAACCATAGCTGAAAGATGATCGCGAGTGAATGTGTCATATTGAAAGTGGAACAGTCGTAGACGCGGGTCGGTTGCAGGTGCTTGAGGTTGGGGAGTGTTTGATTGTTTCGAAGGTAATGGGGGCGAACTAGGTCCAACCTCGCGTATGGAGCCTGGCACGTTGGCGGGACGAGCTGCAGAGAAAGTAAACTTATATGCCGAACTGGGTTTTCGACCATCGAAGGACACGAGATTAGGAATATCCGACGCCAGGATCACATCTTCGCCCTCTTCATCTTCTTCTTGGACGCCGCCGTGTCCGTGATCCGAGGAGACTCTATCTGGAACAGTTCCTGTTTCTTCTTCCATGTCACCCTCCCCTAAACCTTCGTCTATACTATCCCGAGGTGTCTTTAAATCGTCGCCAGGATCAGATTCTTCATGAGCGTGGTTGGTAGCGACCTTGGAAAGAGGAGAGGGTACTTGAGGTAGGTTGTTCTGGCTGAGCCTTGGAGATGGTGGTTCAAACATGGTCTCTAAGGCCAGAGGGCTAAAGAAGTCTTTGAAGAGACTCTTACTCTTACCCTTGCGTATTGGTTGAGGTAAAATGGGTGCGGCGACCTGATCCTCGCGGATTAAGAATGTTCCTTGGGGTGAAGGTGACGGTGGGACAGAATGAGGAGAGGGCTTGGGGCTTAGAAGTGCTGCAGCCTGAAACCGGCCGTTGGATGCAATGGAAAGTGATTGCATTTGATATATAGATTGATCGTCATCGTTGTCGTGAGTATCAGAGTCAGAGGAGGATGGTTCTATCCATTCGTCCTCTAGTTCATCTGTTTGCCACCCTGGCTTGGGTGGGGATCGGAGTACCGTCGAAGTAGCAAGCATAGAGAAATGTACCGTAAGGGCCTTGAGTAGATGCGTATCCGGAGAACTCAGCGGGAGCGTGTCGCGTGAACGTGATCGGAAGCACGTGACCACGGAAACATAGCGTGACACTAGGTGACACTCCGCTCTATTCTCCGCCTGCCGATGGGCTAAGTCGGTGTCAGTCGGCGCATCGGCAGTGACTCAGCTATCGCTACTTGACAGTACACGCCGGGGACTGAACGGTATGGAATTGTCATTTGAGTGACGAGTGGTCATCCACTTGTTGGTGCTGCATGTGATGCCTTCTAAAGCACCCAGGCCGCGGTGGATGGCTGGCATTGTGAGTGACACCTACCAAAATGCTCTAATGCTCTTGGTTGGGCACCAAATCAAATTGATTCTTGCAAAAGATTCATTCATGTTATGTCAATAGGGGATATCACAGTGGATGTTTCATGGCGGTTTGACGGATGTTTTGACAGTGGTTTTGAAGTGCAGTGAATCTGTGGAAAAACTTGCAAAACTGTTTGAATTGTGATATCCTCTTTTTCACGCATGGTTTCAAGGCAGTTTAGAGCATAGTTTATAAAATATGTACATGCTGGTGCCAATAGTTTGGCATGACTATCCAAACTGGACCCACACCCCACAGCAGCACATAATTCCTCAGCGTAATTAAGCCTCATCGTGTTATATGGGCTCATGGGCAGCACCATGCGGTTGTGGTTGTGGTTGTGATCATGGTTCCACCCTGCCTCCCTCCTTCTTTCCTCACGCAGAGACGGATGCGGGCAGTGGCGGCAGCAGGGTATATGGCAACTCGTAATGTGAGAAGCCTGCGCATGGCGATGTGCATGTGTGCTTGCGCACTGCACAGTGGTGTCATCATTTTCCACAGCACTTGTCCATGGCCATGCATAGTGGAGGTGGCCGGGGGAACGGCGCTTGCAGTGGAGAGGGGGCATACTTACCATAGAATGCTTGCGGAAGGCAGAATCTTTAGGAGCCCAATGCCGTGATGCTGGGGAAGCACAAAATCGAAACCAGTTGCAAAACCGTCGAAAATTCGAGAGGCATTCCGTTTTTTGGATGGTTTTGCGGTTTTTGAAACCAGTCGGTGAAACCACAGTGAAACCACGCACTGTGATATCCCCTAATAGCTAAACTAAACTAAACTAAGTAGTTAAGATAGTAAGGAATGGGTAATCAAATGTCTGGATCATTGTCATCTTGCTCATCCATGTCCTGCTCATCTTCATCCCCATCCCCATCCTCAGCCTCATCCCCGCCTTTCCTTGTTGTACTTCATGAGAATACTGTCCATATCCTGCCAGCAGGGTTCCTTGCCATTTCCTTTCAATGGTTGACTGTTGAAGCTGCCCAGGTATGCAATCCAACCTTTGTTGTATGCTGTCATGAGGAGTCTAAAGTCACACAATCAGTTAGTGATTGACATTTAATAAACTCCATGACCAAACATATGTGCTTTGATCTATGCAAGTGATTAACATTTTCCCTGATCCATCCAATGCCTAGTAGGCTTTGATATGACTGACATTGTGCGTGCTACCCTGTATGTACCCCATCAAGGTCAGACACCTGCTACAGGGCCCCCTGCATTTTGACACAGTCCTTGTCCATTACACACTGGATGCTCAAGAAGCTAGGGTGCAAGGTCAGCTGTTTTTAACTGTATAGACTACCACTGGTTTAAGATATTGTGCTGCCAGAGTGCACATGCTGTGGCAACTATCAGATCAGTTCAGATGTAGCCATCCTCTGGCATACATTGAATGGTACATGGAATTTGATGACAAGCATGCCCCAGGTTTGGAGATGTACCTGGTCTCCTGCTCTATACAACCACAGATGCCTCAAATGGCTGTGGTATGGCTTGATTTGATTTGACATAGTTGTCCTTGGGCTTTGGTAAGAATATCAACTGCATATGGACATGAGACATTCTAGACCACTGTGAATTGTTCTGTGTTAGTGATTTCCTAGACCTGCACTCTTACCAATTCTTCAATGATTAGCATATTGCACTTGTGCTCCAATCTGGAATTTAAAATTGTTGGTGCCATTCTAGTTGTCAAGTCATTGAGTCAAACCATGAGAAAATACTAGAATCAACTGAACATCTACATACATATAGCTAGATATGTCCCATATCAATTGCTGAGGATGATAGCACAATAACATTCAGGGTCAACTATCTGTGCTATAACAGGCTATAACAGATCAGATGATGAGCAGTATTGCACTATGGTGCAAGTGCCCAGAGTTTATAGCTAGGCATAGCATGGATAGCTTCAGCCCAAGCTATCAAGTGCTATGATAGTATGATCACAATCATGGGGGATGCCTGGCTATGAGGCAAACTCTGTTTTTCCTGATGCAACTTGCAGTCCCACACCTCATGAGCTCTAGTGTATTTCAGGCAGATGTTTGTGATCAATTCTGCATAGGGGAACCATTTACCATACATATCAAGTGTGAAATTTGTCTTCATAGCCAAGCTGTAGAACAAGCATGGCCATGGGAGGACTAATGAAATATCTCAGTGTTTATGTTAAACAAACGACTAGGCTAGACTATTACCTAATGAAATATCTAAGGTAGTCGGTAAGCAAAGATAATAAAGATATGCAATGAATGTGCTCCTACCTCAGTGTTTGTGTTAAATGAATGACTGAGGAAGTAGTGTTGCTGCGGTCTGGCTTTAAGCCGGCTAGTAGCCAATAGCTGGACTGAAGCTTCAGCTTTCTTCTGGCTCGGGCTTCAGCTCGAGATTAGACCTCAATTTGAAGCCAGTGCGAGCCAGAAGCAAGCTGCCATTGTGATGGCACCCACCACACTGTGGTGGGTGCTGTCACCGTCGACTGCAGGCCCCACAGTGCTGGTGCACCAGTGGTTGCCGAACTGACTGAGTTTGGCAACCACCAGTGCAGCCAATGTTCCCAACACTTGTGCTCTATGCCATCCACATGGATGGCATAGAGCACAAGCAGTAATAACTGCGAGTGCTTTGCTGGTGCACCAGCGGTCACCAAACCGACTCATTTTGGCGACCGCCAGTGCAGCCATTGCTGCACCGTTGAGCATTGGCAATATTGCCAACACTGGTGCTCTATGCCATCCATGTGGATGGCATAGAGCACAAGGCACTCGCAGTAACAACTGTGAGTGCCTTGCTGGTGCACCAGCGGTTGCCGAACTGACTCATTTCAGTGACCACTGGTGCAGCCGTTGCTGCTAGCCAATGTTCCCAATGCTGGTGCTCAGCATTCAGCTTTGGCTACAGCTTGGGGTTTTGACCCTGGCTTTTTGAGCCATAGCCACAGCTTGGCTAGCCATTAAGCCTGCTAGCCAAGCTGTGGCAACACTATGAGGAAGGTTCTATTTATGAAGTCCAACTCTAACTAGATTGTACCTTCAAACGCTGTCCCCATAGTGAATAGCTTGTAAATGCTATATTCTAACACTCCCACTCAAGTGTATTGCCATTCTGAGCTTTTTGAGAAAATGTTTGTGCTTGACTCAAGTGAGACTTTTCATCATGAGATTGGCCATCATCTCTTCCGTTGGACAGTACTCTACCCTCAGGTGACCATTACTGACTGCTTCTCAGATATGATGAAAGCGTAGTGTGATGTGCTTTGTGCATGGATGATTTCCAGGGTTCCAAATAAGGGCGAGTGCACCTTGGTTGTCACATAAGAGTTGAGTTACATCTTTCTGTTTGTGTCTGAGCTCCTTAAGCAGTTCGTGAAGCCAGTACACTTCTTGAGTCACTTGGCTGGCTGCAACATATTCTGCCTCCATTGACAACAATAATACTATTGACTGGATCTTACAGCTCCAACTTATGGCACTGCAGGCCATGAGAAAGACATATCCTACAGTGGATTGTCAGGTATCTTGATCCCCAGCCCAGTCAGAATCTGAATAAACGTGTCTTCAGATTTCCATCTGGTGCATCAGCATCATATTGTAGAATGTGGTTTTGAGTCCAAGTTAAGTAACATAGTACCCTTTTTGCTTTGTGCCAATGAATTCATCCTGGATTTGCTGAGAACTTGCTTAGCGCTAAGGCATGACACAAGTGAATCCATGTATTCATCTGCATCTGACCAGCAGGTATTTCAATTGCCGAATCCTCTACCCACATCCAGGGCCACATCTGGGCCCCAGATATCCAAATCCGCGGATGCAGATTGCAGGTACCCATGGGTATACCTGCCACTCAGACATAATAAAAAATATTTATATAATATTCATATGATTTATATACATTTAGTTAGGTAGGTACTCTTACTGCTGTGATTCTCGGTATGCTGATGCTAAACCTGCACTTGATGTCAGCAATTGTGTCACCTTCCTGGGAGATGCAGTAGCTGTCTTAGGACTGAGCTCAGATGTGTAGTGCAGCATCTGTCCAGGCAATTGTGGTTTGTGTGAAGCCAACGATTGGTAGGTGATGTGCGCAGACTATCTGCAAAGGCACATGGAAAAACATGGTGAACTGACAGAATTTCAATATTGGGTTTAGTAATACACCAGTCGAAGCTTCAACAATTTTGACAGGGATAGCTGAGAGGCTTTCTGCTGCACCGAGAATGAATATCCTGTTGGGGTCAATAGTAAGTGCCAGCTGGAAGAGAACTAGGTTACCTGGAGAACACTGCGATCTCTGTCGTTGACTGGTAACCTTGAGATCGCTGTCATTGAGAATGCAGAATGCTAGTGCACATGCGTGGTGACAGCAGTCCATGTCGACAAGGTGATGGCCACTGTGCAGTCATGCACGCCACTTTGCAACACAATGAAACTAGATATGAAATGTTGCTGTAAGAATGGCTGTTTCAGATTAGAAATAGGCCATCCACTCACCTGTATCTGGCTATGTACTCTTACTTGAATTGAATGTCATAGCCATGTAGGCAGCATTGGTGTCGGTGCATGGAGATGTGGTGACATGGTGCTGATACCTGTCTGATGTGGATGCAGGCCTGGCCCCAATCAACAGGACATGAAAGACATGTCCTGTTATGTCCAGCTTCGCAGCTGCTAAGAGATCTGAAAAATAGTAGTAAGATAAAAAAGTTCAATAAAGTTGCATATCATATCACGTGTATTCTTTGCGTGCCAAGTCACCAACCACACATTACTGTCTCATTTTCACAGACATGCACAGATGTAGTGGGTGGCGGTGGCGGTGGGGGCCGTGTGGGTGGGGATGGCTGTGTGGATGTAGTTGGCAGCAGGGGACCACAGTAGGTGATGGCAGTGGGGGACCACAGTAGGTGATGGCAGTGGGGGACCACAGTAGGTGATGGCAGTGGGGGTGTGAGTGCACGTGGCAGCGGTGGGGTGCCATTGAGGGTGTTGATGTGAGCTAATAGGTCATGTGACATTCATTGTTGTTATGTGCAGGCCTAGCAAAGATCAGCTCGACCTAGGTCCTATACATACAAGCACAACAGAATTAATGTACATACCAGTACTTTAAATAGATGGATACCCCACAGGTATACCCGTGAGCTCTCAGTGTGAGACCTGGATCTGGGACTTATCTGTGGGAAACAGATATCTGGATCTGCAGATGGGATACCCATGGGTTTCTCATGGATGGATCTGCAAAAAACCTGTGGGTAATCTGCACTCATGTCATGCCTTACCTTAATTGCACCTACAGACAACTCAAGTCCACCCTGTCATATCCCCATTCCAAGCAATTATTGTGCTATGTCACACGCCTGAAGACTCCATATCATCACCTAACTTTGAAAAACTCAAGCACAGCAATTACCATTCATGGGTATTGCACGCAAGTGGCAAACTACAGAAAGCAAAGGTCTGGCAGGCCGTAACTGGAGATGACCAGAAACCAACACTTCCTACACCACCCAATCCAGCAAATGTGTCTAGTGGAGGAGTGGTTACACAGTATAGGTTGGCACAGAAACAGCTCTGTGAGTGGGAGCTCAATGACAATGTTGCCTCAGGCATCCTTATGGAACTAATAAGTTCAGATCAAAAACACCATGTTGAAGAGTGTGAAATATTTCTGGGACCATCTCAAGGTTGTGCACCAGTCTGCTCATGTCAGAATCACTGCCTTCTATATGAAGGTCAACATGATCAAACATGAATACATTGAAGGGGAGTCAATGCAGGAACATATTGATTTCCTTCTCGGAGAAAACAAGAAACTCACTGCCTCAAAACAAGCTTTCAATGATGAATTCATGGCACAACTACTCCTCATGTCACTCCCTAGCCCATTGCTCTGGGACATGGTTGTTGTAACTCTACTTTAATCTACCACTGACACAAACAAGCTTAACACCCTTGATGTCTTCTTGAGACTGCTTCAAGAAGCGGCATGTGTCAGTGGACCAACATCATCGACATTGGACACAGCCCTCTATTCCAAAAACAGAAATCAGCCTAAGCCACCTAGAAAGAGGAAGAAGACAAAAAGCTGTGGGTTTTGCCAAGGTGGTGATCATCCTGAGGAAGTTTGCCGAAAGAAGGCTGCAGCAATGGAGAAAGAAAAAGAGAAGAGAAAAGGCAAACACAGCACAAACACCAGAAATGTCATCTGAATCATCATCTGACTCAGATGACATGGATGAATGTGTTCACTCACCAGACATGCAGTGACATTTGCTAGTCCAAACCTGTGTGATGATGATGAAAATGAATATGTCAAAGTTTTCATGACTAGTCATGTTATCGCCAATTTAGCCAAGTTGTCTCTTGAGGATGCTCTTCTTGATTTGGGGTGCTTTCAGCACATGAGTCCACGCCAAGACTGGTTCAAAGATGGTACATTCACTCCACTTGAAAAACCCATAAATGTACATCTTGGAGATGACAGAGTCATCCAGGCCACTGGGAAAGGAACTCTACAGTTCCTAGTGGAAGCAAATGGCAAAATGGTCACTGGAAAATTCCTGGACACTCTTCATACCAGATCTTGCAACAACATTATTGTTGGTGTCCTGTATCATGAAAAGCAACCATATCATCAAACTAGACAATCCTGAGTGTCATATCACCAACAAATCTCTGAACCTTGTCATTGGAGAAGGGATTATGATGCAAGGTGGATTGTACAGACTGAATGGAAATCCAGTCATCTCAAAGGTGCATGTCAGAGTGGCAAAGACCACACGTTCAATCAACATAAATGTATTACATTGACGGCTCAGCCATCTGGGCTTCAGAAACATCAAAAGGCTTGTGCATAAGGGACTAGTTGAAGGCATAGACACACTTGAAGGAGTGCTGGAACTGTGCAAAGCATGCATAAAAGGAAAACTGCATCACCTACCATTTCTGGAGTTGGGCAAGCGAGTGAAAAACAAGCTGGACATTATACACTCAGATATCTGTGGACTGTTTCTGATATCCCTTGGTAATAAGCAATATTTTATCACTTTCATAGATGACAATTCAAAATCCATTTCTGCCTATTTCTTGCACAAGAAGTCAGGTGCTCTTGCTGCATTTAAGGAGTTTAAGCTTGCTGCAGAACTTGAAACCGGTTAAAAGATCAAATGGTTTTGCAACAACAATGGGGGTGAATATATCAATGCTGGCTTTATACAATTCCTCAAGGAACATGGAATAATACTAGAGACAACAATGCCAGACTCACCTGAACAAAACAGATTAGATCAACAATGCATTCTCCTTGGGTACACAAAGGCCTACTGTTTGTGGGATCCGATCAGATGGCAAGCGATAAAAGCACACAATGTCATTTTTGATGAATGGCTCAACCCCCCACAGCAGCCAGCTAGAACGGAACAAGTGGACTTTGAATAGCCTATGAATGGACATGAGATGGAAGCCTCAGATCATGAGAGAGAAGTGGATACACCTGTGTCTGATCCTGTTGAATCTGCACTGTCAACTGATTCTATCCCCATCCTGACAGGCATTCAGAAACCAGATTTGGAGTGACTACAAAAATGGTGCACAGAACTAGAGCTTTATGAACCTGCAGAAGATCTGCCAAAGCAACAAGGGAAACCTAGTTGGAAAGTATGTGAAGTGCTATTGGACAAGATTGAAGATCCAGGTGGAGAAGAAGCTGTAGGAAACCTCACTTTTGCATTGGTCTCTGCCATGGCCACCACTGGATCATTCATCAAGCCACAAACTGTTCGGGAAGCATGAAAGAGTCGAGATTGGGAAAATTGGAGACCGTAGATAGAGTCTGAGATGAAGTCACTGGATTGTAAGGGGAACCCCTCATACTGTTCCTTTTTATTCTCCTTCTCCTATTCTCCTCTCTTATTCATGTTCACCCCTTCTATCCCCATTTCCCTTTTATCTCTCTTTTCTCCCTGTTGTTTCTATCTAATATTCCCATTTCCTTCCCCCCCCCTCCTCCTTCCTACTCACTTCTACAACCAGTGCTTCTATTCGCGATTTAAGCGCCCGGTGACGTGCGCAAGTTGGAACCTACCTGGGCTATGTCATAGGTCACGTGACTTCCGTTTTAAGCGCCCAGAACGTTCAGTCAGTTCGGAGACTTTCCTTAATTAGTAGTCACCTCGGCAGTGGGAGTCCTTAGGCTTTTCTCTTTGGATTCCCATCTGCCAGGTATGTATCCTTGCCTGTAGCCTTCCTTGAACTTATATACTTTGGATTCCCATCTGCCAGGCTCTAGTGTGATATTCCACTAGCCCCAGAGGTTGCCCTTATAGTAGAAAAGCCTGCCAACTTACTGGACCAGTCACTGTCACCTTCGTCTCTGAATTGATATCTTCAGGTGCATAGCTGCTTAGGACCCCTCTGGTACATTCCTTAATACTCCATCCACTTCTACCATGTCTACTCCCATACCAGAAGACCCGAATCCCTTTGATTTTCAAGTGGCTTACAATGAGCTACATCAGCGTGTCGTGGTTTTAGAGGTTGCTTTGCATGCTGAGAGAGAACAGAAGGAATTACTGGCACAACAGGTTCAACAGACAGATGTCCAGGTGCACACCTTGAACCATGATGTTGCTAGCCTTATGACTGCATCCCTTTCCCCCCCTACTACTCAAAAACGCGCCACTCCTGCCACTCCTGCTGACTTTAATGGCGACAGAGAAAAAGGACGAGCCTTCTTGAACTCTTGTAAACTCTATCTTGCCCTGTGCCCAACTCACTTCGCCAATGATCACACAAAGGTCCTCTGGGCCCTGTCATTCATGAAATCAGGTCGTGCTTCATCCTTTGCCACACACATCTTCGAAATGGAAACCAGAACTGGTCGCCCTACCCATTCTACCTGGGTCTCTTTTGAGGAGGCATTCAGGTCAACATTCTTCCTTCCCCATGAAGAAACTACTGCCTGGACCAAACACGAGTTGCGTCAATACTATCAGAATCATCGTACCATTGATGACTATATCGATGAGTTGAAGAGCTGGTCGAGAAGTCCAGATACGGAGAACAGGCCTCCCTCATCGTGAAATTCCGCCATGGTCTCAACCCTTCCATCCAGAGCTGGATTGCTAATATGGTTGAAGGACGCCCATCGGACAATGACCTTTCCGAATGGTTTTCAGTGGCTAGGACAATCTCACAAGCACATGCTGCTAATGAAGCCTTTCAAAGTGCCTCATGCCCTACACCAAATACTTCTACCTGTCCCTCTCCTGTCTCTGTTGGTGTCAACCACCGAAACCCACACCCACCTCACCAATCTGAATCAGCACCACAGCTTCAAGCAGTCCCACCTATTGCTACCATGGGTGCCCAACCAGTGGCAATGGAGGTAGATGCTGCTTGCCGTCGTCAACCCAGTTCCCTTGTCTGTCATAGGTGTGGAAAACCAGGCCACTTTGTTCGAGAATGTCCTCAGGCCTTTGACGTTCGGACCATGACTGCTGAAGAGAAGGACAAATGGATTGCCCACTTGCTGCCATCCACTGATCCGAGAGTTGCAAGCCCCATCAAGGAAGACAATCCAGAGCCTCAGGAAGGAGAAGAGGATTTTGTGTCATGCAGCAGGTGAATAGTGTGCCCCCGCTGCCAATTCCCAATTGTTTTGCTCCACTGCTGTATAATCAGGTAAACAATGAATACACAGATTCAGAACCTGATTCCTCAGCTACAGAGACTGAAATGCTAGACACACAACCCTTAACTCCTCCCCAGTCTCATACTCGTTTCTGTTGTAAAAAATGGGAATGAAACCTTCCTGCACAGTATGTTGTTGCTTCCACCCCAAGCCCAAACTCCCTCTCTCTCCCAGTCGAGGTTCAAACCACAGATACAGCAGAGATCAAGTTGGTTCGTGCTCTACTTGACTCTGGTGCCACTGGTTTGTTTATTGACTTGGGATTTGTTCAGGAAAACCGCCTCACTGCACGACCACTCTCTCATCCTATTCCGGTGTACAATGTTGATGGCTCACCCAATGAATCTGGATCCATCACTGAAGTCGTTGATCTAATTCTGTGGTACAAAGACCACTCCGAGAGAGCTGCATTCGCTGTTACCTGCCTAGGGCGTCAACATATGATCCTTGGCTACACCTGGCTCTGGGACCACAACCCAGAGGTTGACTGGAAGTCTCAAGAAGTACGGATGACGCGCTGTCCTCCCCAGTGCCATACATGTCACAACATCATCAAGGAAGGAGATCAGAGAGCCCTACGACTGCGCACCTGCCGTATTGGTCCTTGCCCCATTCTCATGCATGATTCAGATGGATCAACAGCCGAAGAAGAACTCCTCCTGAGTCAACAGTATGGGGGTGATTCTGAAATGGCTGAAGGCACATCTGATGAAGCTATAGAAGAGGGTGACCACATCCTAGTTGCTATGCTCCCTCCCCAAGCTGAGTTCATTCGTGCTTCATCAACAACATCCCAACGCCTTGCAGAAGCTGCCTGGCACAATTCCCAACCTTCAGACACTCCTCCAGACTACCTGTCCAACTATGAAGATGTCTTTGCAAAAGAGTCGTTTGACAAGCTTCCAGGATGCAAACCATGGGATCATGCCATCGAGTTAGAACCTGGAGCTAACCCCAGAGCCTCACCCAAGGTGTAACCCCTCTCTCCAGGAGAACAGGCTGAATTGGACAAATTCCTTGAGGAGAATTTGAGCACAGTATGCATCCGACCATCAAAGTCACCAATGGCCTCACCAGTGTTCTTTGTTAAAAAGAAAGATGGCACCCTACGGTTTGTCCAGGACTATTGGGTGCTGAATGCAATGACAATCAAGAATCGCTACCCTCTTCCCTTGATTTCTGACCTTGTCAACAGC
>MU134372.1:292811-313011 GCA_015039355.1 Ramaria rubella | reverse complement strand
ATTTTGGTTCTTTTCTGTTGAAAATGTCAATGAAAACCAAGATTGTCCTTACATTTTTGTGGCATGAAATCAACAAGTAAATTCATTATTTCTCACATTTTACATCCATTTCCCATGCCTATAAATGAAATATGTACCAGATTTTCAGGTCCGAAAACTTGATAAAAAAGCAGCATTTTTGGGAGATTTTTCAACCAGAACAGTGAATGAATAACCTGTAAGGAAAAAGCATTTTTATCACATTTTTTCCACTAAAAATCTGCTCATGCCCCCAGTGTTAACTGGGACAGAGGTGCATCATTGGCTGGCTTTTCAGAATCACCTGAAAATCACACTGTTCAACAATAGTACCAAGTACTAACCACAAAATGTACAACAGCAAGACAATGTTTGTGTAGAAGAAGAGTTATTGAAGAACGGGTATATACCAGTGCGCCTGAATTAGTGGTGTTCCATATCACAAATGCTTACTTGATTGAAATCTCACACAATATGATCACACAAGACTCACATAACCACCATAAGATTCTATCTTTGGCTGGCATTATATACTATGATGCAATGAGGCAGCACTTTGTTGCGAGAGTCATAGACAAGCAAGGGGACATATGGTATCATGATGGAATAAATACAGGAAATCAATGTGTATATGAAGGAAATGTGTCTACATTTGACAGTACACAGCTTCGAATATACAAAGAACAAATGGAAATAACTGCCACTTTACTGATATACAAGAAACAATGAGATGCTTTGCTTTGCAATGACAATGAGTTATTTCAAAAGAGGGATCCTAACCCAAAATCAGCTTTGGGGAATTTGAAGTGTGAAAAGAATTCACCAAGTTGTTACAGCCTTTTACCTTCCTATTACATTCATCAGAATGTGCAAAGCTGCTATGCAGCCATCAAAATGTTTCCACACCTATACACAAGGGTCTAATAGTGCTGTTGGGTGACCAGAAATTATGGCACCATCAAACTATCTCATTGATGAGGATGGTTTCATCCTTCTAAGTATGTCTAATGTTTCTTCCAATTTTGTCCCTTGGTGGGAATATCATAGCACACCACATTAGCAAGCAGTAAAATATAATTATGTGATTTTGCTGCCCGAGTATCATACCAATCTATAATGAACGGTGCAGATATTATGTTCACAAATATGTAAGCTCCAATGGAGCACCTACCTTACATAATGTAAATAAGTTTGCATGCATCTGGACTCCAGATAGATGGGCACCAAAATGCATTAACACATGGCAACCTCTGGGATGAGAGGAATACTACCTGCTATTATCTTTGGCACTATGTACCCTGGACCTTCTTTCCAAGTTGGGAGTGGCATCCTTAGGCTTTTATTGTTGGATTCCCATCTGTTAGATACAAGTTCCTGCCATTCCCTTGTACTTAGTCTTCTAGTCTTGTATGTATATTTGAATTCCCATGAGCATGATATTCCACTTCTTCCAGTGGTTTCCCATATAATTATTGGTCCCTGGCCATTCTGTTTCTCATTGTGTATTGCTGTAACCTTCTGTGTCTGGATGTGAGCTGTTGTTCTTGTGTGCCTTATCCAGCTGGATTTCCCACTGCCATATTGAGTGCAAGCTTTATCCCTGTGACACTCGTGTGTGTCTAGATATGGGCTATTGTTGCCCACAAGAGCATTGATCTTTAAAATATGCTGCTCCATGCTGACAAGGGTTCTAATGGCACATTATTAGATACATTGAGAAACACAAAAAGGGAATCAGCTTATGTCATGTGCAGCAGTGGCCCATTTCACAAGTATATTATAGATAGTAGCATATATGCTACTATTATTTATACTTTCTTACACTCAGCTTCCACATGTCCAAGAACATTGCAGATCATGAAGTTTGCTGTCCCAAACAGGGAGAGTAGAACATAGTTCAGCATGCCAGGAGGAAGAGGCCCGGCGATATGATCGTACAACCAGGCACATTACCCAGATGATTATGGCTCTCAAAGAGAGCCATAGACATGTAGATACTACACATCAAGTAAGCCAATGAGTGGCCGAGGCAGCTTGTGCAGCAGATGATGCTGCAAACCAACTCCAAACCTTAGGAGATGGTATGGAACTGTTGATACAGTCCCTGGAAGAGGAAGTGCAAGGGCATTTACATGGAAAGGCCCCCGAATGTGGAAACAATCCCAATAGGGATCATGAAGTCAACCGTGAGGCTCAAAGGGCTTGCAAGAAATGAGACAGGTGGAGGATGCCACCTCTGTCTGGACTGAGCAACAGAAATGTTCCTCATGAAATTAGTACTACCCTAGAGCAGGATAGCATCAGTACATGCCAGCATACTGAGGAAGAGACGGATCGTGAGCTAGATGTAAGAATGTAGATTCTTATATACACTTATAGTAGCATATATGCTACTATCTAATGTGTATAAGTCACCAGAGTGACTTATGGGCTGTATTATATAAGCTGCCCACTAGGGGCGTTTGTAGATAGTGGACAACTATACAGTTGTCCACAAGTAATTAGATAATCAGAACACATTTACCTGTAAACCACACAATTGCAGATACCAATACTATATATTGGCTCAGTCTGCACAGTGTGAACAGTCAGTTTCTTACACTTTTTTGACTGTCAATTAAATTGGCAGCACTGCAATAACCAGAAAAGATCAACTGATCATTTTTTTTACCCAAACCGATGAGTTTAACACTCACCAGAATTCTTAGAAACAGTAAACAGACATTTACTGTTGAGTCTTCTAAATCAATAGAAGAACACCACAGTGTGGCTGATAGATCAGAGATCTATGACTTCGATAAGAACTCGAAGCCGAACATCTAGATCTGGAGAGGATCCAGATACGTCTGGAGCCACAGTGAAGGGCCCAGACAGGAGAGTCAATCCTGCCCACGATGTGGACAGGCAAATGAAAACACTGATGAGGATATCTAGTCCTTGTAAAACTACAATGCCTGTAGCTTCCAACTCCATGAGTTGAAAGCGAGTAGCAGTGGATTGAAGGAGATCTGTGCCAGAGGAATCAGAAATGGATGAAATATCGCCCGTTAAGAAAACTAAAAGAACTTCAACCAGGTCAAAGTTATGATCGTCTCTTGATGAGTCAAGAGAAGTGCTAATACAGTCTCTGGAGGAGGAATTACAAGGACCTTTACATGGAAAGGCCCCCGAATGTGGAAACAATCCCAATAGGGATCGTGAAGCCAACTGCAAAGCTGAGAAAGCTTGCAAGAAACGAGATAGACAGAGGATGCCACCTCTGTCTGGACTGAGCAACAGAAAAGTTTCTCGTGAAGCTAGCACTACCCTAGAGGAGGATAGCATCAGTATGCATCGGCATACTGAGGAAGAGACAGATTGTGAGCTAGAAGCTCATGATAGAGAAAATATCCACGAAGGAATTTGCAGATTGAAAAGGACATACAATGAGCAAGAAGTGCTCAAGGCAGTGACCCAACAGTCACTGTGAGAGACGATGAAGTCTGATGCCAATAGCATCAGTACCACAACTAGCACTCACGTTACCATTGAATGTGAGTTCGATCACTGGGATAGGATCAAAAATAAGGTAGCACAACAGAAACACTGTGCACCAGAACTCTGTGCTAAACACATGGAGAACCTAGTTGAGGAGGCATATATTTCTGGAGTCAAAGGCGATGCCTTCAACAAGCTGATCGAGTCAGTGAGAGTGGCTTGATCCCCCCTCAGCAGCAGTCATAGACTAAGGGATGCGTGTTTAATGGCTGATAAATGTGGACTGCTGTATCAGATCTATGAAGACATCGTCAATCCACTGGTGCAGCAGGACATGAGTAATCATGTCCCTTGCCTGCACAGGCAGATACAAGTGATACCGCATCCGGTATCACTAGTAGTTATGGATCCTGAACAGAGGGTTCAGGAGGTAGGAGGAAATCCGTCTACTTATGTAGATGGAGTCACAAGGATGGTGTAATGCCCTTCACTGTATTGTCATTGTGAAGATGTAGGTCTATCGCTGTTCTGAGCTTTCATTTTTCTTTGGAATGCATAGCACTGGTGCTGCAGAATGTACTGACACTGATACCCACCAGCCAGCGGTGGTATACCAGTCAACTTTGTCGATCAGTTCCTTTCGAAGTGTCTCTGGACACTTTGGTAATCTATAATGAAACTGTTTGGTTTCATCCACAAACTTAATCTTGTGGCTGATCTCCCTCCAAGGAGGAAGTTCTAGTGACACACCTCCAAAGAGGTCTGCAAACTCTAGCTCCCATCTTTCCCTAAGTTTGGGAAACTTATCAGCCATTAATAACAGTTGATTGGTTCCAGTAATTCCATTGGTATGCTGGTCAGGCAGACCAACATTAATGTTTTGTGTCTTTTCTTGCCATTTTCCCTTGTCTCGCCTCTTGTTTGGTGAGCTCATCGATGGCTCCACTTGCAAAGAGGAGCCATTTGTGAGTCACAGAGTGTGGCTTGCAAGTTTTGGTTTAAGACTTGCAATTCAAGTCTTATGTTCAGCTGGGTTCTGGTAGTCCAGCTGCACTTCCCAAGCATTCACATGGTTCGGAATTACTTCCTTTCCCATGTGGATGCATCCCTCACCTCTAAAGTCGAGGGATATTCCCAGTTTATGTAGGAATGGTGTTCCCAGTATTGCATTGTAGTAATCTACATTCACTATATCAAAGTATTCCTCGATATTGCGCTCACCAAACTGGATGTTGGTGTGTGTTCCATAGTTGATGGTCGACTTACTGCCAACACATGCTAGCTGTAGGCCAATAGGACATTTGAGTTCAAAAATCTTGATGCCTACGGCACATATGAAGTCTGGAGAGAGCATGACTCCCTCACACCTGCTGTCTAATAGACAGTGGGCTTTGACTCCACCAATCTCCCAGTTTCCAGAGATTCTTTGATTGTCTATATGCACCCATTTGGGGCATGTCTTATCACATAGCCTAAACCAATGATTGAAATAGGCTCAATGGTTCTATCTATGACTCCTGTGTGTGAACAGAAGTCATTGTTTTGATTTGAACCACCACTGATTGTGGTAGTTGATTTTTGCACCGCATATATGTGCCATCTTTCCTCATAAAATCCTCCTAGTGGACATATTCCATCTGCTCAATACAAGCTTTGCATCTTCATATCGTCGTCATCATCCCATTGATATGGCATGATTTCCAACTGATAATCAGCAACCAGTTCACTGATTTCACTCTCATGCTCGTCCATTCACTCATCTAATTCACCACGTTGTGGCTCCTCCTCCCCCCCCGAGTGCTCAACCACTTCTTCCAACCGTGCACCTGCTATGTGAGGTTTATTCTTCCACTGTGGGCAATTGGGCTTGATATGCCCAACTTGTTCACACTCATAGCACGTTAACTCTGTGCTGCATCCTTGACCTCCTGAACCTCCAGGAGGTTTCTGTGGAGGGCAAGAAGCAGTGGGAGCTCCAGCTCCAGCTCTCTGTGCAGCTTGTACCCATGTTTGGGGTACCCTCATGTAAGAATGTAGATTCTTACAGTAGCATATATGCTACTAATTAGGGTATATAAGTCACCAGAGTGGCTTATGGGTTGTATTATATAAGCCGCCCACTAGGGGTGCCTGTAGATAGTGGACAACTATACAGTTGTCCACAGGTAATTAGATAAGCAATCAGAACTTACTTGTAACCACACAACATGCAGACACCAATACACATATTGGCACAGTCTGTTTAGTGTGAATACTAAGATTCTTACACATTTTTGACTGCCAAAATGTTTGGCAGCACTGTGATAAAAAAAAAAGATCAAACCGATCTTTTTACCTAAACTGATGAGTTTAACACTTGCCGGAATTCTTGGAAACAGTAAACAGATGTTTACTGTTTATTCTTCTAAATCAATAGAAGAACACCACAGTGTGGCTGATAGATCGTAGATCTATGGTTTCAATAAGGAATCAAAGCCAAACGTCTAGATCCAGAGAGGATCCAGATACGTCTGGGGCCACAGCCAAGGGCCCAGAGAGGAGAATTGAGCATTCCCACAACATGGACAGGCAAATGGGAACACCGACGAGGATAGCTAGTCCTTGTATCACTACAACACCCATAGCTTCTGAGTCTAGGAGTCGAAAGCGAGTGTTGGTGGATCTAAGAAGATCCGCACTGGAGGAATCAGAAACAGACGATATATCATCCGTTAAGAGAACTAAAATAACTTTGACTAGGTCGAAGTTACAATCATCTCTCAATGAGTTGAGAGAGCCACCAACTAGCGACCCAGACAATTCACTGGGGGTGCAAATGTCGCAGCTCCCACATGTCCAAGAATATCGCAGATCACGAAGTTCACCATCCCAAACAGGGACAATAGAGCAAGGGTCGGTGCGCTGGGATGAAGAAACCTGGCAATACGAATGTACAACCGGACATATTGCCTGGATGATTACGGCCCTCAAAGAGAGCCGTAAAAACATAGGCACTACACGTGAAGTGAGCCAGCAAGTGGCTGAGGCAGCTTGTGCAGCAGACGATGCCACAAACCAACTCCAAACACTAGGAGATGGTATGGAACTGTTAATACAGTCCCTGGAGGAGGAAATACAAGGACCTTTGCAAGGACAGGCCCCTGAGTGTGGCAACAATCCCAATAGTGATCGTGAAGTTGACCGCGAAGCAGAGAAGGCTCACAGGAAGCAAGACAGACAGAGGATGCCACCTCCATCCGGTCCGAGCACTAGAAGTGGTCCTTGAGAACCTAGTGCCACGATAGAACAAGACAATGTCAGTATGTGCCGGCGTACTGAGGAGGAGACAGATCGTGAGCTAGAGGCTCACAATAGACAAAATATCTGCGAAAAAATTTGCAGATCAAAAAAACTTATGATGAGCAAGAAGTGCTCAAAGCAGTGACCCAACAGTCACTGCAGGAGATGACGAAGTCCGATGCCAATAGTGTCAGTACCACAACTAGCACTCATGTTAGTCTTGAACATGAGTTCAATCACTGGGATAGGATCAAACATAAGGCAGTGTGATGGAAGCACCGTGTGCTAGAACTCTGTGCTAAACACGCAGATAAAGTAGTTGAAGAGGCATATACTGCTGGGATCAAAGGCGAGGCCTTCGATAAACTGATCGAGTCAGCAAGAGTGGCTCGATCCGTCCTCAGTAGCAGTCATAGACTGAGGGATGCATTTTTAACAGCTGACACACACCAACTGTTGTATCAGATTGACGAAGACATCGTCAATCCACCAGTGCAGCAGGACATGAATACTCATGTCCCCTGGCCGCACAGGCAGATACAAGCGATACCACATGTGGTATCACTAGCAGTCACGGATCCTGAATGGAGGATCCAGGAGGTAGGAGGAAATCTGCCTACATATGTAGATGGAGTCGCAAAGATGGTGCAAGCTGCCCTTGAGAAACACAAGGGCAGTGAGCCAGACAAATCCATGCTTGCCAAAGCCGGAGTAAAACTACCTCACCCAGCAGAATATGCTGGGAATGCAGATCTCGAAGAATTTGAGAACTTTATCTCAGGGATCCTGAGATGGCTAGGCATGAATATTCTATTGGGACCATCCAGCATGGAACTCCAATTAAACTATTTAGGCACTCGCCTCAAGGGCAAGGCATTGGAGTGGTATGCTCAAAATATCAAGTGTCATGATCCAGTCATCATCGACTGGACCCTGGAAAGTGCAATCGCTGGGTTACAACAGCGGCTCCTTCATGCACTCATGCACAGGCATGCGTCAAATAAGTTCGACACAATTGTGCAAGGGACCAGAACCATTCAGGAATTACTGAACGATATTACAAAGTATGCAGCATAGATGATACATCTGCCGGATGAGTATACAATCTGCAAATGGTTCATAGCAGTGCTTCAAGAAGTGCTGTGTCATAAAGTCTTGAAATTAGGCTACACGACAGAATTCAGTTCAATAACTGAGTTATATGAAGCTGCAAAGGCTGTAGAGGATGCGT
Source organism: Ramaria rubella (assembly GCA_015039355.1). Classification (NCBI taxonomy): domain Eukaryota; kingdom Fungi; phylum Basidiomycota; class Agaricomycetes; order Gomphales; family Gomphaceae; genus Ramaria; species Ramaria rubella. The sequence goes on along the minus strand of MU134372.1, from coordinate 305,006 downwards.
CTTGATGTGACATTGGGTCATGTAAGACGGAGCCCAGCAGCGCTCACATGCCACAGGCAAAGCCAACTTCAACAACTAGTCAATATCAGGCTGTGCCGAGCTCGTCTCGAGCTCCCAATACAGGAAGCTGTTCTACCACGAAGCAGATGATATATTGTCCACCGAACGCTCGACCTCAAGCGGAAATGAGGCCAAGCATACCCCAAACAGGGGTACAGGCTATGCAGAGAGCTGGAGCTGGAGCTCCTGTCACTTCTCATCCTTCACAAAAACCTTCTGGAGGTTCAGGGGGTCAAGGACGTAGCACAGAACTGACCTGCTACGAGTGTGGACAGGTCGGGCATATCAAGCCATTTTGCCCATGGTGGAAGAATAAACCGTGCATAGCAGGTGCATGGCTTGAAGAAGTGGTTGAGCACTCAGGGAGTGCTCAAGAAGGGGAGGAGGAGCCACAAAGTGGCAAACTGGACGAGCAAATGGACATCCAGGACATCCATGAGAACAAAATTGGCGAACTAGTCGCTGATTACCAGTCGGAGCTCATGCCTTATCAAAGGGATGATGACGATGATATGAGAACACAAAGCTCATATTGAGTGGACGGAGTATGTCTGCTAGGAGGATTGTATGAAGAAGACAGCACATATATGTGGCACAGACACCAACTACCACAATCAGTGGTGGTTTAAGTTGAAACAATGACTTCTGCATCCACATGGGAGTTGTAGACAGGACCATTGAGCCTGTCTATGATCATCAGTTCAGACCACGGGATAAGACACGCCCCAAATGGGTGCATATAGACAACCAAACAATCTCTGGGTATTGGGAGATTGGTGGAGTCAGAGCCTACTGTCTACTAGACAGCAGGTGTGAGGGAGTTATGCTCTCTCCAGATTTCATACATGCTGTAGGCATTAAGACATTTGAACTCGAACATCCAATTGGTCTACAGCTAGCATGTGTCGGCAGTAAGTCGACTATCAACTATGGAATGCACACCAACATCTACTTTGGTGAGCATAATATCGAGGAATACTTCGATATAGCGAATGTAGACTATTATGTTGCAATACTAGGAACACCATTCCTACATAGATTAAGGATATCCCTCGATTTTAGAGACGAGGGATGCATCTGTATGGGAAAGGAAGTAATTCCAAACCATGCGAATGCTTGGGAAGAGCAGCTGGACTATAAAAACCCAGCTGAATGCAAGACTCAAATCGTGAGTCTTGAGCCCAAACTGGTGAGCCACAAACCATGACTTGCAAATGGCTCTTCATTGCACGTAGAGCCATCGACAAGCTTGCCAGATGGGAGGCAAGACAAGGGAAAATAGAAAGAAAACCAAAGAAAGATTGACATTGGTCTACTCAACCAATGTACCAACAGGATTACCATAGGATGTACTGGCACCAAGAAACTGTTATTGACAGCGGATGACTTTCCCAAACTAAGGGAAAGATGGGAGCTAGAGTATGCAGACCTCTTCGGAGGTGTGCCATTAGAACTTCCTCCTTGGAGGGAGATCAACCACGAAATTAAGTTCATAGATGAAACCAAACAGTTTCATTATCAGTGACCAAAGTGCCTGGAAGCACTTCAAAATGAACTGATCGACAAAGTCAACCGGTATACCACCGCTCGTTGGTGGGTATGAGTGTCTGTACGTTCTGCAGCACCAGCACTATGCATTCCAAAGAAAAACGGAAAGCTCAGAACAGCGATAGACCTACATCTACGCAATGACAACACGGTGAAGGACATTACGCCCTTCCCAGACCAGGATACGATCCAGCATGACGTAGCTCGTGCCACGTATCGATCCAAGCTTGACATGTCCAATGCGTACAAACAAATACATGTAGTCAAGGAGGACGTTGACAAGATGGCTTTTGCAACCATATTCGGTACATTCAAAAGCCGGGTTATGCAGATTGGTGACTGTAACACTCTGTCTACATTTCAACGTCTCATGACATTGATTTTTCATAATCAAATTGGTTGATCAGTCCATGTATACTTGGATGATATATTCATTTATTCAAGCTCTATAGAAGAGCACGAAAAACACCTTCAAAAGGTGTTTGATATTTTATGTGAGGCACATTTGTTCCTCAGCAGAAATCGATTCAAGATCGATTTGTATTTGCCTCACATGGAATGCCTTGGTCACATAATAGATGACAAGGGCATACATGCTGATGTGGATAAAATGGAGAAGGTTCAAGGTTGGAGAAGACCATGAACATTTAATGATGTCCAACAATTTCTGGGACTCATGCAGTATCTGGCACCATATATGCCAGATTTGACGGCGTATACAACTCCCTTATCAGGAAGTGCGCGCAACAATAGGACGTTTCAATAGATGCCATTGATGGATAAGTGTTTTGAATCCATCAAAGCACTAGCATGTAAGGCTCCAATTTTGAAGCCTATAAATCATACTAGTACAGAACCCATTTGGGTTGTGACCAATGGTTCCAAGTCTGGAGTCGGAGCAGTTTATGGACAAGGTCCAGACTGGACAACTTGTCATCCAGCAGGATTTCTCTCAAAGAAATTCAGTCCTGCGCAACAGCATTACAAAATGCATGAGCACGAGACGATTGCTATCCTTGAAGCACTTATGAAGTGGGAGGATAAGCTGCTAGGTCGCCAGTTCACCCTGGTGACAGATAACAAAGGTCTCAAATACTTTGAGACACAACAGCATCTGTCAGACAGACAGGTGTGCTGGTGGGAATTTATCTCCAGATTCAACTATATCATGGTACATGTACCAGGGGTGGAGAACAAGGTAGCCAACTGTCTGTCACGCTACTATGAGAACAACAAGCAGGGAGTCACCCAGCAGAAGAATACATCGACATGGATGCATGGCTAGACCCAGAAGGAGAATTTCTCCCAATGGATAGACTCGTAGAAATACAAATGGCCACAGCGCAATGGTCACAATGATTAAAAGATGCAACAGAGCAGTGTGTCATAGATGTGCAGCAGATGAAACAAGCAGGGGAAGAACCTTCCACACAGGTGGAAGGTAATGAGGAGGACAATGTACTAGTTACAGTGTCCGGTGCAGACTAAGAGAGTCTACATTCATGCGTAGAACGTGAGTTTGACATAAAACAAGCCGTAGCCAATGGCTATGGAACAGATCCAATACTCAAGAAAGTATTGGCAAATCCTGAGGCTCACCCTCAATTTGGGGTGAGAAATGGACTGGTTTGGACAAAGAACCAGTTCAAGAAAGATGTAGTGTGTCTTCCCCAGGAAGTTTTTTCCAAGGGGAGGAGAATGGTCGAGATAATCATTGATCATGCACATAGAGTAGTTGGCCACTTTGGGCAATTCAAAACCGACAAGTACATCAGGCAATCGTATTGGTGGTCGGGAATGGCAGCCGACATAGAGTTGTTCTGTGGATCCTGTGCTGCCTGTCAGGCTGCAAAGAAGGACAATAGATGACCAGCAGGGTTATTGCATACCCTGCCAATACCTGATAGACCGTGGCAGTCTATTGGAATGGACTTTGTTGGTCCATTGCCAGAATAGAAGGGTCACGACTATTTACTGGTTGTGATTGACAGACTCATGTCCATGGTGCATCTAGTCCCAACTACGACGAGAGTGACTGCACGACAAGTCATGTGGTTATACCTCAAAGAGATAGTACGCTTGCATGGAGTACCTGAGGCAATCATATCGGATCGCGACTCCAAATTCACCTCCATATTCTGGAGGGAATTGCAGCATATAATGGGCACAAAGCTGCTCATGTCCACAGCATTCCACCCACAGATGGATGGAGTGCCAGAACGAGCAAATACTCCACACAGTAGTGCAGAGTGATCAGACGGATTGGGCCAAGAAATGCCCAATGGTAGAGTTCGCACTGAACAGCTCAGTCAGTGCAACCACAGGATACACACCATTTGAATTGAACAGTGGATCCTTGCCCTGTATCGGGCAGGTACTCTCAGTGGATACTACATTTAGAGGAGTACGGCAGTTCGCACAACATGTGTTGTGGAACCTGATTGATGCTCATGATGCAATTATTGCGAGCCGAGTACAGCAGACAGATACTGCTAATATCAGATGCCATCAAGGAACGACATACAAAGTTGGACAGCTAGTATATCTGTCTACAAAGAACCTGTCCTTACCTAAAGGATGGGCAAAGAAGTTAGTGCCCAATTATATTGGGCCATATCCAGTTATAGAAGTGGACAATTCCATTTCTACTGTGAAACCTGAGTTACCTCCAGAGCTCACGGCTAGGAGGATACTACCAAAGTTTCATGCAAGTCTAATCAGACCGCATATACCCAATGATGACGAACGATTTCCTTGTCGTGATGTAAATTATATGTATGACTTTGGGAAGGAGGACGAACCAGAATGGTTTGTAGATGAGATTCTGGCTCATCACTGGACTAGTAACTCCAAGCTGGAGTTACAAGTAAGATGGACATTGGGAGATGTCACCTGGGAACCACTCTCTGCATGCAGAGAGTTAGAAGCGCTAGATGCCTATCTAGAACTAAGGGGAGTTAGGAAGCCACTAGAGCTTCCTAGTCATGCCTCATAAGGCATGAGAAAGATGACAAGGAGTCCTTAATAAAAAGGACTCGACATGAACATGATTCGTGTTGACGATTCGCACAACGCGACGGTGTCACATGAACTTAGTCATGTGACGCATCAGGCACACTTGCTCTGATTTTAAGCAACGATTTCATTGCCGCTTCAAAGTTTTTTTGCCACCCCCTACCACACTCGCACCAGTGCGAGTGTCAAACAAATGATTATCCATGGATGCCAAAGCATCCCAAACACACCACTCAGCAGAGGCACTCCCTAGTGCCTCTGAGCAATTCGCAATGCTCCAAAAGGAGCAATGCTGGACTGTGCATGGCGTCAAGGACGCCATTGTCATCGTCCACTGTGACTCCTGTCCGGAGTGCAACACATATGCGCAGCATTTGCTGCAAGCCACAAAACTGCGGCTCATCGACCCCCGAATGCACAACATTGAACGCACATTAAAAGTGGCCTGGCCACCATTGCTTGCCAAGATGGCGCGTCCTTTTGTTAAGGATGCAGGATCCTCCTATAAGGAGGATATATGCAAGCTCAACTCAGAGCTCAACACGCTACACGCCGCCCTTGATAAAGAGCGGATTAATCGCCAAATGGCGGATAAAATATCTGCCATGAAGTCAGCGCAATCAGCACCGACTATAATTGATCTAACCTCGTTGCCAGATTCAATGATGGACTCAGTGAGTCCGTCTACGACCACTACTGGAGCCTCACCAGAAGGACCCACCCGATCTGGTCGCAGGACCGCATCCAAACAGCGAACACTGGCGGCACCATACCCAGCGTCGCTGCATGCTCACATCCCCCCCGCCATAGGCGACCTGCCTGAAACACAGATGGGATTCTTACCCTGCCCGTTGGGCAAGGCACCACACCCCACTGCGGTGCACACCAGTCATCGACCCACTGTGTGGTTCAACAAATGCCAGCTCAATGACCCAAAATTCATTGAGCAGCTCACACTTGCAGGCGCAACATTTGCCCTGTCACGCAGCACCATGCAGCACGCTATCATTAAGCATGCTGATCACTAGCAGCAACTCACTATTCGAATGCCAGCATTTGAGATCACGCATGATGTACCTCCCAATCTTAGGGATGCGTTGCACATGATCGAGTACTCCCCAGAGGGAGTATCACCCGCCATTCGTGGGAACGGCGACAACACCCTCCAACTGGAGGATGTTGACATATGGGTATGGCTTAAGAAAGACAGCCTGGTCTTTCTTCAAAAGCTAACAGAGCTTTTCACCATCCATGGCCAGTGGGCCGATCTTGCCGGCTCAAACTAGCAGCAAGATCTATCAGCGCTGCTGTCCACCAGTGTTGATAAGGTATTTGAGTGGAAACGCCCCCACGAGAGTACGACTCTCGAGGAACTAGCCCAATGGCTAGGAAACCATGCAGGGGTAGATCCCGGTAGGGCTCACGTCAACATTGAGCCCTACTTTCTATGTAAGCAGAGCAAGGTCTGCTACAACAAGACTGTGCAGAGGGTCCTCGATGCTCACGAAAGCCAGACATTCACCGGCCTTCATATACCCATGACCCCTCGCCCCCCAGGCTTCTGGGGAGCACCGTCGACTTCAGACGATGATTCGTCTGTGGATGGATGTGGTGGAGGGCCACCCTGCTCGAAGGCACGTACATACGTGCCGACGACAGAACCATCTGCCCCGTCTGCCACTCACCCGGCATCCGCTACCACAGCGGATGATACTACTATGGAGGTCGACCCAGCCGACTCCTTGTACTATGACAACACCATTGAAGTAGCCACGCAGTCATCATCGACTGCACTTGCACCTATATATGCTGATCCGCCATCAGCATAACGGTTCCCAAACCTGCCTGAGGTTTGGTCTGTGGGGAGGGTGTAAGAATGTAGATTCTTACAGTAGCATATATGCTACTATTTATGACATATAAGTCACCAGAGTGACTTATGGGGTTTGTATTATATAAGCCGCCCACAAGGGGCACCTGTAGATAGTGGACAACTATACAGTTGTCCACAAGTAGATTACATAAGAATACTTTTTACTTGTAAACCACACCGTCGCAGACACCAATAAATTTATTGGCTCAGTCTGTTTGTGTGAAACAATAAAGTTCTTACACTTTCGTTACCAACTATGTTAAGTCTTGCACCCCTTGTTGCAATGCAAAATCTATTCACCACAAACCATTTGGACCCCTCAAGTTCTTACCAATTGGAGAATGACCTTGGGATTCCATCTCAATGGATTTTATCGAAGGACTTCCTCTATCCAACGGATTCAACACCATCCTAGTCATCGTCAATAGGCTAACAAAGATGGGTTTATTCATCCCCATGTATCGTGACATTGATTCCGAAGACGTAGCCATTCTTTTTCTTCAACATGTCTTCTCTAAACATGGAACACCATCCAACATTGTCTCTGATCGTGGCAAACACTTTATCTCCCATTTCTGGCAATCGTTATGCCAGCTTCTCAACATCAAGGCCAACTTATCGACGGCCTATCATCCCCAAACAGATGGACAAACCGAACGACTCAACCAAGTCCTTGAACAGTACATTTGGATTTATGTTAATTATCAGCAAGACAACTGGTCACATCTCCTCCCCCTTGCCGAATTCGCATACAACAACACTTCGCATTCAGCGACACAGGTCACCCCATTTTTTGTGAATAAAGGCTTCCATCCTAACCTCAAAGTTTCCCTTGATACTGTTCCGTCAGGAACTGCTCACCAAATGGCTGTAGACTTAAAGGAATTACACCATTATCTCCACGAACAAATTAAGGTAACTTTGGCACAGTATCAAACATCAACCGACAATCGAAACACAGCAATTCCAAAGCTGATAGTTGGTGATGAAGTTTGGCTAGACAGCCGAAACATCTGAACCAAGCAAACATCCAAGAAACTTCATCACTGACGGCTGGGACCTTATCCTATAATTGAACAGGTGTCGTCGCATGCATTTCGACTTGGCTTACCACTAGCATTACAGAAGATTCATCCCGTCTTCCACGTATTGCTATTAGAACCTGCGATGCCAAGTCTTATCCGAAATTGCAATCCTGACCCTCCACCTGTCAAGGTTGAAGATTCCCTCAAATATGAAGTTGGTCGCATTCTGGACTCCTGCCGATGAAGGAAACACGTCCAATATCTTGTCAAATGGAAGGGCTATGAACACACTAGCGATGCGACAAGTTGGGAATACTCTGACAATCTTCAACATGCACCGAAACCTGTCAAAGTGTTTCACGAGGCTTACCCTGATAAGCCCCAACCTTAAAACCCTTCCTTCAATTATACTTTAGCTAAAACTCTCATTTAATCCCAAAACACTACATGATGATAGTCCAAGCGATGGCATCGGAATTCGTTCTGAAGCAACATTGATCGCACAAGACATCTGAGAAGTTGTTTTTCACACTCTTTCTTCCAAAAAAACTGACATTCTCTTTTTAATTAAAATGCTTTTTATTCAAATAATATTTCTCAAGGCAACTATTTTTTGATTTCAAAGAGAAACTTTTCTTATGTTACACCATTCACCCTCTTCTTATCACTCCTTCACAAAAACTTTTCCAACTTCTTATTTGTGTTTCTCATCCATGCCTGAACCTCCAATATTTCCTTTTGAACCCCCATTACTGCATTATTGGCAACAATCCACTGTTGTGCTAACCGATCCATCCGATCAGCCCCTTCCACCATTGAATCCTGCAGACTTTGCAACACACTGCTTCCGATGACGTCCAAACAAAGTTGCTTAGAGGGACAAACTGGTGATTCCCCTGGCAATGAGTTTGGAACAAGATCGAGAGGGCGCTTAGCGTTGCATGCAGGTTGTGAATGAGTCGAAGGGATAGGGGGTAGAGAGGAAGGCCCAGTGATGGCAGGCAATGCAGATTTGAGGAGTCCTATGCTCTTGGACGATGTGACGACAACCTTGCCCTTCCCTTTGGCAGCCGCTGTCAAAGCTGATGCTTCAGCAGTCTTCCATTTGGCACGTTTGGATATACAAGAAGATATTAGCAATGGCGACCACAAACAAACCATTTACTTACAATTTAGGCTGCACTGCTTTCCATCGCAACAGCACTGTCCACATGCACACCCTGGCAACCTGTAACACCGATAACCGCAGTGATCGCACATCTTGCATTTCTTGTTGTTCTCAACCACGACACCCTATCGGACATCAACAAGAAAACAAACAATCAATAAAGAAATTACTTACATCGACATATACGACGCCAGCGATATGATACGTCGATCAGTCACCATACTCTGCTGGCATAGCTATCCGACGTGTATCGGCAATCCCAATGCCACCAAGAAACCTTGCCTCGTGCTGCGGAACAACGGCAACACCATCATGGGCCAATTGATCAACCACTTCATCTGTCAGATCCTCTGTCAGCGCCCCTTGACCAAAGAGCGGGGCTACTGGGATGGACGGAATCACCTTTGGCGGTGGAGTATCAATTCATGGACTTGCTAGGCCCACAGCAGCCATCGCCAAAGGATTGGGCGAAGCCACTGTGAAGCCCCTATCAACAACAGTCAGGAACAATCGATAAGGAGAAACTTGATTACTTACCTTCATTACCGATGCCCAAGACTTCGCTGCCTCGATATCGCTTCGAATCTTCATCACCTCAGGTGGAATCGTAAACTTTGGCTGTATGGACAGACAAGCCTCCATTGCATCCGATAGCTCATCCTGTTATCAATATCCGTTAGCAACAGGTATCAACAAGAAACGATCTGACTCACATCTATACCCTCCATTTCCTTCACCCACATCTCAATTTCTTCAAGGAGACTTTTGCATTGTTCGGGTTCAGTCAGCACCTTGGTCTGGAACTGTCTTAACAGAGTGTTGAAAGAGGGTGCCATTGGAAGCAGAATGAAGACTTGTTAAAGGCTGCACCTGCTTTTATGTTAACGATGCGTGCTGCGCACGGACCAGGCTACATTATCACTGGTACGCCTCTCACCACCTATCAGGACGTGCACAGACCACAATGCTATCTGACAAATCAAAGCAATTCTCCATATGTGTCACTGGGGCTCCAAACTAGAAGGGGGGCTACTGTCATGATTCAACACCTAACGACACTTATCACTGTCGCCATCCCCTCTACATCTTACCAACACTAGCGACACTAGCGATATTCGCCGTCCACGATTGGATCACTCAACCTAACGACTGATCGTCAATATATGCGGCTCCAATATCAGTAGATAGGAACATTAATAACTACAAAAGCTATACCCCCATTTAGCATACAGTCCACATGGTATCTATCCAACATCGGTGAATACGCCTAGTATAAAACAGTAGGATAGAGTGCATGTATTTCTCTAGTTCTATTATCATAAGTCTTCCCCCTCTCTTTACTTGGTGTTGTCTACACATCTAAGTCAAACGACAAGTCTAACGACTATTCTGTACTCATCATCCTCTCATCTCTATCTCTCTCCATTCTTAACGATCAACATTGATAACATCGCCAGAACTCTGTCTGCTAAGTAAACTCTACTTTCTTCTTTCAAATTCCCTCTCTATTCCAATTTCGACAAGTAGGCACCATCACGGTGCCATTTCCCTAACTGTCTTAGTCTGTATACTTTGCATACATTGTTGCTAACACTTTCGGCTTCGTTGGAAGGGTTCTTTAACCACATTTGTTGTTACTAACTTTGTTCTGTTAAAGATAACAGGTCAAAGGTGGTTTTTGACACTAAGTCACTGAGTGATACACTGAGTGACAATGGACATTAGTAGATACACTGGTAGATAGTTAGTAGAACATTCCAGTATACACTCACATAGTATAAATATCAGACCATCTAGTCATGAATAATAATCATATATATTTTACCTCTGCATACATCTATATCTAGACCATTATTCCAATACTAACAAGTGTCAAAAAGAGGCTGGAGCTCATCTCAGGGCCCATAACCTGTTGAACAAATGCATGGGGATGGAGGCTGGAAGCAAGAGCAAAGGTAGTATAAATAAAACACCAAAACCATAGTTATCAAAATACATGGCTAGCTACTGCGAGATTACTCATATTCACCAACACAATCCTCTGAGCAGTTCCACTTAGCTGAATCTCTTGTATAGTAGTATAGTTGTGATTTGGAGAACACCTAAGGCTTTTCACTCACCTTGCTATAATGTTATCACTTCAATGAGACTGTCAGACTCATTTCACTTTTGCCGGACTTTGCAACTAAAGTGCATCATATTTTAGGTGGGAATAAAAATTGTGATTAGTAGAACCTCTTGAAATACATCTTGAAAATGTTTTTTATTAGTTGTCCAAAGCCAAATTTTGATTGTGGCCGGTGGTAGCAGAAAAACCCAGCTGCTGGGACACGGTCCACGGACCGGTCCGCGGATGTGTCCATACAAGCTGACCCTAATCCCCCACAGCACTCATGTATCCACACGTGCACCTTGTACCCACAATGACCCTGTGGCATCATAGTGTCACAACACGTCCATAAGGCTAAATTTAGGCTACACTGCTCTTTTGCCGCAAACGTTTGCAGGATGCAAAGGCCTGGGATGCCATTACCAGGCTTTGTGGATGCAGTCATATAAGTTTGGATGAACAGTATATTCATTAATCGTGGTTTAGACAGTCTAATTAGCCGGTAAGCTCAACCAACCCGAAGGAGCATCCCTCCTCATGAGGATTTCGCCTCGTGGCTTGCCCATGCTTTTCTCAAGGCTCCCACCTCCTCTCTAGCTAGTCATCTCTGTCTGGTTTCCAGCCTGTAACTCCAGTCCTATCGTAATGTCCCAATGCGACACACTGTTTGCTGGTATAGTGCAGCTTATGGCTACTTGCTTCCTGGACATCAAACTAACCACTTAGCTGTCCTTGGGTTGTATCTTGCTATGCTCACTCACAATGCTACTGAGAAAGCACCGTGGCATCCATCTTTGTCAATTTTCTTCAAACATGGCTATTATGGAGTTCATTTATGCTGTAATATGTGCACAATTGACATATTCCATTGTATAACATACTCGGTAGTTTCGTAGCGGCAGAGTTGCTGGCAACTCCATCAAATCTAATAGCAGTACTGTCAAGTTCCAGACAGGTTTAAGAAATATTATATTAGAGACTATTCATTAGCCCTAGTTCTGCCTTGAGGTTGATACTGGATACTGCCGGATATCTGGTACTCCATATAGGTGCTGGGGACGTTAGTAGCACACGTCAATGTGACATGTCCACCACCACCATGGACGACCCAACCCACCACAATCGCCGTGAAGTTTTCCATTGCACTGTCATATCGGTCGTCAGCACTTTGGAGACTACCTCCTCTACTGTAGTTTTGCCTGCCAGTGATCTCATCCAGAGACTTGCCCTCAGTGATTCTAATGTGTCAGCTTCGTGGCTCACCGTCCTGGACACCTACCAAGACATCCCCCCATGTCTGGACCAAGGGGGGGAGCGTATATCTGAGGGTTTTCTACAGTCTATGCGGTGACAAGCATGATACTCAACAGCGCCTACTACACTACAAAAGACGCTC
>MU134372.1:270509-290746 GCA_015039355.1 Ramaria rubella | reverse complement strand
GTCAGCCCACATATCATCAGCCCCTTCACCAGGTTGGTGTCTTGACACCTCAGGAAACAGCTTGGAACACGGCGATGGGGGGTGTTCGGATATCTGTCGAACATGTGTTTGGGTTAGTGCTACAAGACTGGCCTTACCTGAACACTTTTTGGAAGCAGAAGATCTTCAGGAATGCATGTGGGTTGTTCTACCAGGTGGCTGTCATCTTCACCAATGCGCATGTGTGTCTGGTGCCTAACCAAACTGTGCAGAGGTATAACTGCATGCCGCCTAAGCTCCATGAGTACTTCCACCACTAGAATAGCTTGTGTTTGTTTTTCTTACATACCAATCCATATGAATCAAGCAAAATAAATTCATTCTTTTCAAAATGACTTAATTGAACTACCTATCTAGTTCCCTGAAAACCGCACGCCAGAACCTCCAGAAGTGCATTCTGGAAATTCGCCTGCTGCTGGATGGCACGCTCTGTCGCCTCAATACCCCTGTGCTGAAGCTCCAGGGACATGGCAGTGCTCTGCACAACGGTTTCACGGAACTTCTGAGCCAACTCCTGCTCCTCCTTGATGAGCGTGACTGCCTCGGTTGTGCAGCTGACACATGACAGAGGGATGATGCGCACATGTTTTGAGCTTGTGAGGTCCAATGAGTGGGAGTCCGATGTGCTCTGCACATGCACACTGGGGTCAGCGGCAGTGTTCTCCTTGTTTGAGGGAGACTGTGAATCCTTGCGGCACATGCGTTTGGCCTTCCTGCACCCAGTTTTCATCATGGCAGCACGCAACTCCTCCCCCACGACACAGTCCACATCCTTTTCCTGTTATTATTTAGTGTACAGAAAATAATAAACTTGGAGTGAGAAAACACACCTTTTTCTTTTCCTCATGCTGGTTGTCACTGAGATCCTTTGCCTCATGATGCATGGACACGACCTTGTCAAGGTGTCCAGATAGCAATGCAAACGTCGCTGGGTCACTTGCAGCCTCATGCCCGAGGGCCATGCAGGATGAAACTTGTGAGCTGTTCTGCACACGATCAGAAAAAGAGAGAGACAGCACAAAAAAATAACTCACCTCCACCCATTGGAGCAGGCTTGCCACCTTATTCTTCAACGTGTCAGCATCCCTCCCCTTGCAAAATCCACCTTCCTGCACCACCCACATCACCTCCTGCCACTTCTCACCAACCCACTTATGCACCACCAGATAGGGATTCACCTGGATGACCATGCACAAGAGCTGGTTGAGAACTTGGATGGGGAAATCCTCATGGGCTTGTGTCACCATTTTGCCATTCTTGGTCTTGGTGGTCAGTGCAGGTGGTATGGCAGACAGGGCGCCAGAAGGTGTCAACCCAGGCAAGCTCTCGCTGGAATCACTGTGTGTGGCCAGGGGGGCAGGGGAGTCCATGGCCCCGCTGTTGACCCCGGAGATCTACGCACCGATCCCAGGTATGCTTGGCCATGCTGCCGAAGGTGGCGGTGCACTGAGTGGGGAGGGGGGACAGGAGTCGCTGTGTGCTTGCGTGTATGATGGAGATTGGCGCATGTAGGGTGCATAGGGCTCATGTACGTGGTGCATGTATTAATTTTGAGGTGCATGCGGGGCATAGAGAGGTGTCGGAGGCAGGGAGGTAGGAGCCACGTTGGGGGGTGTAGAGATGCCCTCGACGTGACGTCTGGGGTTTCCGGACATGTTGGTAGCCCCATAGAAAAGGTTTGTGAGGATGGTGGGGTAGTGGGGATGTTTGGCGGTGGGATGCATGGTGGTGGTGGTGGTGGAAGACGCGTTGGAAACGCGTCGCGCGTCGGATATTTGGCACGTGCGGGGTTTCGGGGCTTAATTGTAATACTCCCACGTCCGCTATGGATAGCGGACGTGCGCACCGGAACTCCCGGATCAGTTACCAGGTGGGCTGGCGAATAGTCTCTATTAGTGAGCATCGAGGCATTCTAAGGATATTACATCTACGACGACACTGCAGACCAGTGAGTAGGCACTAATCTGGAGTCCCCCGCCTTCCTGCAGTGAGCCGCGCATTAGGAGTCTACTTTTCCTGCCCGAGGCAGTGTTCGACCCTGCATAATGTTCAGCTCTGCCCTGCCACCCACCAGGATCGGAATGCCCAGAAGGCCAGAGAGCCAATGCGTTGCGGTGGTGCATGATCACCGCATCTAAATCCTCGATGCCTCCCGACTGCTTAAAGCGCGTATGAAGAGCATCGGCGAGGGTGTAGACAGCAGAGGCACCGTGACGATCGGGATCCTGCCCTGTAGTGCGGTGGCTACAAAAAAGCACTATTGAACAAATTTAAATGACCTTAATTGTTTGCTATTACATTCATACTATTAGGCACTCACATCTTGCATTGCATGTCTCTGTAAGTTTTGGAATTACATAGTAACGGAAACGATAATATTACTCACAAGAACGGTTGGGTAGTAGTCTTCGTTGGTGACGTGGACGTTAGAGGTGGGTTTGTGATCACGTGAAAATGCGATGCGACTGCAATGGCCTTGACTCTGCCACTGCAGACGATGCCAACGAATGCTAAGACCAGTGTACATCGCCCACAGCGACTAGTAGCTGCCACCCACAAAGGCACATATTACTAATGCTATTAGATCATGTTACGTCCGTGGACACGTCCGCGGACCGGTCCGTGCACCAGCGGCTGGGTTGCTCTCGGTGGTAGAGGCGGTACAAGATACCCTGGATTCGGCCATCTGTGAGCTGAGCCATCTTGCTGGACGCGCGGAGCTTGCGGAGTGAGTCGGAGATATCAAGCGGCTGGTTCCGAACCTACCCTAATCCACGAAACAAGAATATACGTTTTCTTGTTTCCGTCATCACCACATATTATCTCAAACGAGTACATAATAGATACCCATGATAGCAAGTGTCAAGCTCGAGGATACGATGCAGACCACGCGACTAAACCAGACTCGGAGATGTCACGCAAGAAACAAAGCGAAGTCTAGTTTCACTGATGCCTTGGTGGATGTATCTGATCACATTCTTGCCGTTCCTTCCGGATACGGGACGTACAGGTATCCTCACTGTGGGAATTGCAAAGGTGTGTTTCCGTCGTCCTGGACATCGGCCCAGTGGGCTGTGGGTGTAACTTTGTTGCTTCCAAATTTGGAGAAATCGGAATACCAATACCGAACAATTCCCCTCACATTCCACGCAGTGAGAGCTAATTGAGCTGAGCACTAGCACGGCCGAATATCTGACGTTGCATGATTTTTTTTCTGAATTGTACTGAACAGGTAAAGGCAGACTTCCGAGACTTTTGACGGGAACTTATAGCATCTCCAACTTGAATATCGCACTGTCAATGCTATGGTTCACCACAAAATGCTCTCTCTTCACTCCAGTCTAAGGTCGGTCCTAAATGAGAGCTCAGCGAAACCTGATTGACATTTCGAGCTATTTCACTAGGTTTTACGTGCCTACCGTGACTGTGGTGAGATTAAAAAGAATCCTCTTACTTCTGCCAGTGGATATGCGCACTTACTATCAGGCCTCAATTGTGTCGACAAACGCCCAAGCTAGCGCATTCCCCATGTCGTCCTCTCAAATCGCCTCAATCAAAGCACAATCCCACTTCGCCTTCTGTGTTGTTAACGACGCTTGCCGATTCGCCAACTACGTCATAGATTCGCCAGAGAAAGGCCTAATCACCTTTCCGCTTCTTTTGTTGCCTTCAACTTTCTCCTGGCCCGACCACTATTGTTGGATTACGCACCCCATCTAATGTGTACATGCAGCTCCCATTTAGTTGGGAGGGCTGGCATATAGTTCTACGAATTCATCCCAACTTGCGTGCCTGAGATTGCATCCCCGGTATCTGGACCTCGACAATATTGTGACGAGTCTGATGTAGCTCGAATGTCAGGTAGAGTATCACTCCTTTAAATGGAGAAGGATGACAGGGAGTTCATTTGTCGTTACGTTTGGGACACTGTTGGGTATTGGAAATTGCCGACACAATGCGGGGGCTTTCCACCATGGTTTGTCAAAGGTAAGAGTCTCAACGGTAGGGTTTCGCTTTGGATGCTGAAGTTTACTTGTATTCACCATAGTTCTAGCGCGCCTCACCTTTGCGACAACCTGCGAATTCACCCTAAACAGCTACTCCAGTCATCCCGTCGACTCACAACGCTGAGATTCGTATACCGTCGAACGAATCACTGTATATCCTCATGCCACCGGGATTATAATAGGCACCCGAAATTAGTTGGTCGCAAGGCATCTTAAAAAAATACCAATCATTGCTTGATGGATCCCCCTGTTAACGCTAACAACACTGCTCAGTTTCCAAAGCACCGAATCAATCTCGCTAACTTGACTAGCAGTGCAAATTTAACACCACCCCACATACTCGAGAGGATGGTCTTGGTGTCGGAATACCGCCACTGAATGAATACCACGGTCTTTTAAGATGAGGGAATGTATTCTCGCTCGCTGAACCATCAGTTTTACAGGGATGTGAGAAATATTGTAAGCGGGGCGAGTCGCTCGTTGTCCTTCTCTTCTCTTCTTTTTTGACTGGTCTAGCTGCCCTGCCTAGTTTCGCTTGAAGTATATTATCACTTGGCGGTTAAGATAAGAAGTGAACGCCGCTGCCGCACTCCTTATAAACGTAGCCTCTGGAGTTTCGTTCCAACCTCCAGGCCTACCTTAAGACTTCGCGGTACATATAAAGGTGGTATCGCTGCAGCCCATATAGCTGCGATCTCCAACTAAGTGAGTGAGATTTGTTTTGCTCTGCAAAAGGCTAACTCTAGATACAGGGGTAGTGCAGTGGTGACGAATGCGAAGGTATGTGAGTGGCACGTCTCCTAACAGTCACTATAATAGAGCAAGGATGACACTCCGCATGAATTCTTATTATCCCTCCTCACATTCGGATTTGCCTTGGGGACACTTTTGCATTGCTGACACAAACGATAACAACATTCCGTTCTCTGGTAATGAGCGCAAGTCGTATGTGAGTTTACAGCATTGCGGCTGAAATGTGATTTGTAAAAAATCAAGTGAGCGTTAGCCGACCGCGCCCTTTGAGTTGGCGAAGGGAACTTTCACCAATTTTTCTGACAGGAAACGCAATCAATATCATGTCCAAGCACAGGTCTAAATTTCAGACGAGTGAGTCACACGTCGCGGAATTAGCATGATGAAACCATTTGCGAAAATCACTTACGAAGCGCTTACATCGTCTGCATCAGCGGCAACTTCTAGTGCGATACTATATGTGGCGATGGCACAAGATGAAAGAAATGGTAGCGTCGCTGATGAAGAACATGGGGCTTATTGCACTTCCGAGGAACTTGTGTCAAGGAACGAAGTCTCAACACCGATGAAATTGCAACTAAAGAAGTGTTACTAACCTTGTACGGCGCGGCACGTGTTTCCCACGCTTAGTGCCAGCACTGCCGAGTCCCCAAGGCAGCGAGCTCGCTACGAAACGTACCGTACCTCCTTTGCAACAAGCGCAAAAGTTCCCACATGGGAAAAGAACGTGCGACACATTATTAGTGTGCACAAACTAGGTGATTTTCATCTGATCACGTGACTATACATTGCTAATATTCATAAGTTAACCCTCATTTTTATACATGGATCCTCCGGTATTTTTTGCTTAAAGTGCGTCTACTTTCTTATCCACTTGTCAGGCGTGACAGCCTGTGGTGAGTGATTGCCAACTGACAATTGTAAATGATGTATGTGCTTCATCTTGTTGCTGGATAAATATAAATCTCATGCCATTTAGCAATACGGCACTTGCAGTAATTGCCGAACGTGATGTTCGGATCGACCGGCCCATTACTCAATACTCTCAACCATTCAACCATCATCATATTAATTTGCGTTTCCCGCTGGCACCATACGCCGTCCACGTCACGCCGTCCTCGTCAAATCGTTTCAAAAGGGCTCTACAATAGTGTAGCTTATACTGCGTGCTCACAAGGATTTTTTGGAAGAGGCGCGCAGATCTGATTAATGGAGAAGTTTCACTATAATATCTCATCAGCGGGTGTTACCTTTTTTTTTTTCAAAATAGAAGCATAAAACCGGATCGTTGAAGTGTTCTACCCACACGTTGATCGATATATCATGGTTCCTTCTCCATCTCAGTCTACCTCGCTGAGCGGCAATAGGACTCAGGTGCCCTATGCTTCTCGACTAAACGCGTGGGTTTGTTTCAAGACCGGTAGTAATATTTCACGGTAGGCAGCTGTCATATACTTCCAGTGATCTCTATCCTAGGACTATGGTTGATTTTCAGCTGCACGTCCTCGGAACGTCTGACAGAACAATTATGGTGTTAAATCCCAATAACCCTGAAGGTATCCATCAGCACCTAGTCTATGAGCAAGTCGATCTCGCTTTGCCTCGCCTGTCCCTTGGGCCTTGGAGCAGGATTGTCTACAAGCCCTGACTCCACGCCATCATGAGTAACCATTGCGTCTTCTCTTGTTTCGTCCATTCTTTCACCAAGCCGGTGAGAATGCCTAAAGCGCCAAGTCGATTTCTTCCATGACAAGCCCGCCCCTGAAAATCACGCGCCGTACGTCATTCATTTATTGATGACGAAGTTCGGAGACAATCCGATACGTTCATTACATCGCCACAGGGTCTTTCTGTGTTGTCGCACTCCGTGGACCGAGTACCTATGATATCTGCCCTTGTCAATCGAGGAAACCATTAATTAGCCCAAACATGTTGGAAATGCACCGAAGGAGTACCATCGATAGATGTTCTGCATACCAGTAATTTCCGAGTGACAACTTCTTTTCTTCCAAGTGTTTTTCGTCATCGTTCGCGTTTTGATCGCCTCCAGGATCACTCGTCCATGCCTGTGGTGCGTCGACAACAAGGTACGGCCGCAGGCTGTGTGGGAGGAGCAAGATGTCAGGGCAGTGGTAACGGCAAATGGCTCATCTTGCTGCTTATTCGTGTTTTGCGTTGCTCTGTGCAAGTACCAATCAAAGAGTATACGTATTAAAACCGCTTAACACTGCCCTCCTTCCTGAGCTCCGACTTCTAGTAGAAGGGTTTGTCGAAGGCCTTCGCCTGCATGTTCCTGGATATCGCTGTATGTTCCTGGATACTAGTATATATGGTGTGCTGTTCATTTGTATCCCAACAGCCACCCATGAATATTAATGCCGTGGCGACAGGGTAACTGTATTTGTTCAACTCCGTGTCAAAAACACGATTATACGCAGTTAAATGTATGGATTTATCCCCGAATAGTAACTGCACGTTCGTTTGGAGTGGACGGCATCCATCATGGAGTAGGTACTTCGGCTGGACTCAAGTACTCAAAGTTGGCTTTCAGCAGGAGCCGGCTGATGGCTTGCTGATGGCTTTAAACCTTTGAGAGAAAAATGGTATAGCACTTTTGAAGAGCCCATTACTCGTAAATATTGAAAACAACTTGAAGTACCTAAGGGCGAAATCATTGGAGCAAATATGACAATCTTACTTTAGTTGGGTAACCGGTGTCACAATGGTGAACGCAACATGGTAACACCGTGACGTGACCCCTGCATGCATCCGCTCCTTGATGAATCCGCGCTCACACGCAGTCGAGACTATCGAAGCTGGTCATGCATGGTGACCCGTCCTGGAGTACATCATCGCAGGCTAGACCGAACATTTTCCAAGTTTGGACCGCAGGTCCGACCAATGTGGCGCAGTTGACTTGAACATTAATGTTCGAATCTTCTGTGGTACATAGAATGCCGCCATGACGTTCCCATTTGCTTCTTGAATAACAGATGCAAGCGCTGTCAAGCCGTGCAATGGCTTCCGATCAGGAACAACTTTTCGAACTTGGGGAGAAATTTGCAAACTAGAACTAAAACAGTGCCAAGCTACCACGCATACAAATCTTTCTCTAGTCCATCTCCGTCTACCGGTGGATTGATCGAAACATTCAGCAATTGACAGGAAAGGAGTCAGACTGCGGCCGTGACCTTTTCCTTTCGTCTGCACCTGCTCAGCTGTGCTCTCCGTTTGTGCCTGTGACATGTTTTCATCAAGTATACCTCCCAGTTTTTGGGCCATGTTATAAACACAGTAAGTATTCTGCTCTTCAACTTCATCGTGGTTTTTTCCAGACCTTGAAAAATAATACCACAAATACGGCCTCGACCCTCCCATACCTATCAACATGCGCGTCCCCACTAGAGATTTTATCGAGGGCACAGAACGTGCAATGGTTGGAATTAACCACCAAGGCGAAGTTAACAAGCCCAATTCGGTCGAGCACTGGCAGGAACGTTTTGCTTCAACGACACCGAGCATTTCTTCTTTACACGCTGCACCATCCCATAGCAGTATCAACTCTTCGATCCATAGACGCTTTCATGTAAAATACGAAAATCTCACCCAGAATCACGGCATCGAGCCCTCAACCTTGATCGCTCTCGCGTATGCGTTGGTGCTGAGCGCACACACGAGCTCTCCAGATGGAGTTATATTCGGCTATGTTTATGGCGAACAGAGGTGACTCATGCACGCCCCCGCCGCTTATGTGCATCTGACTTCTTGAGTAGCGCCGGCACTCCGGATAGAGAGGGCACGGATCCTTTTTCACGGCCAACTCTGGCGCATAATGTAACTTTCGACTGGGACAAGACAACTCTTGATTTTCTCCGCGATTTACAAAGCGATATCGCCCAGATTGGTGAACACACTCTAGCTGGTTTACCGGAGGCGCCTACGCCGAATAGTTCGGCTCTGTCTCGAACAGTTCTCAACTGTTACCCGCTTTCGACATCAAACTACAAACTTCGGACTGAAAACTCTGTGACAGATGACGCAGAGTATAATCTTGCTTTTCTTGCCCAAGCCATCGGCTGCGAAGAGATTGCAGTCGAAGCACGATTTACTCACTTGTCGGAACCGGAAATTGAGGTGTTCCAGGACCACTTCGGAACAGCACTTAATTCCATAGTTAAGAATCTCACAGGCCCTCTCCGGGATGTTGAGCTCGTTAGCCCTGAGGAGAGGCAACGCCTTGTCGTCGAGAGGAATCCGACCTATTCCGCTGGTCCTTCGTCGAGCGCGGGGAACAATGTCACGGAACTTATCGAAGACCAGGCTCGCAGAACACCCCAGAGGATCGCTGTACGTACTCATGAGTGGCTATTTCTGTGATCATAATTGATAGATTTATTCATGCAGCTACAATTCGGCCAAGAAATGTTCATCACTTATCACGAAATGGACGCGTTCGCAAACGACCTCGCTCGTACGCTCATTGGGAGTGGAGTAAAACGCGGCGATGTGGTCGGCATCTACATGAGTAACTCTTGTGAGATGTTCATAACCATTCTTGCCATACATAAATCTGGTGGTGGTTACGTTCCGCTGGATCCGTCATATCCTGTCGAGCGTATCCAGATGATCCTCGGTCTGGCGGATGCCAAGATCGTCATTACCGGCAAAGATCTCAAAAGCCACCTCGATTCTATAATCCCCGCAGGTCACGTCTCATCGCTCGTGGTCGATGTACTCGAACTGTCCCCCTCTAGAAAACCACGTGTGGCCGTAGGGCGTGACGACATTTGTCATATTCTATTTACAAGTGGAACCACCGGGAAGCCAAAAGGTGTGGAGAGCATCATTGGCATTCTGCGAGTCCTGACTTTTTAGCAGGCGTGGTTGTGACCCACGGAGCAATTATTGAGAGCTTGATTGGTGCCCACGAAGTCTTTGGGCGTCGAGACGATCGTGTTCTGCAATTCTCAGGCTATACTTTTGATTACAGTGTTTGGGTACGCTTCTTTTTACCAGGCTTGGTGAAGTGCTTACTTATTTGTGGCGTTATTAGGATTGGAGTGTAACATTGACCGATGGCGGCACATTGTGCATCGCCCCGAAGCGGGACTTACTGGATCACCTAGGGATCGTTGCTCATAGTATGGATGTCACGTTCTTAGAAACCACTCCTACAGGTGAGCTAGAATGCCTCATATCCCCCAACCTAATACCTCAATAATTACATACAGTTATGACCCTCATCAAGCCTGTGGACGTTCCGACGCTTCAGACGTTGGCAGTGGGTGGTGAGCCCTTGACGTCCGAAGTCCGCAACGCGTGGGCTGATGTCGTATCTCTCGCAAACGTGTAGGTTACGCACTTCCAGTATTGATAGAACGAAGCTTAGAACGTCTCTCACAGATATGGATCTACAGAGGCCAGTGCTAACGTAATAGCGAAGATGGGTCTTACGTCGTCCACCGATTGCTCCAACATCGGACGGTGCTTCGGACGTAACGCCGCTTATGTTCTGGACGATCGTTTGCGACCTACTCCGCTGGGATGCGTAGGCCAGCTTTTCATCAGCGGCCCTGAGCTCGCCCGTAAGTATCTGAACAACCCCGAGCAAACAGCTAGAGCATTCATGGACGATCCGTTCCGGCCTGGATCTATGATGTACGCCACCGGAGACCTTGTTCGTACAAGTCCGACCGATGATTCGTTGTTCTATGTGGGACGCCGCGACATGCAAATCAAGATTCGCGGGTTGCAGGTCGAGATCGGCGAGATTGAAACGGTGCTGAAGGCGGCCAGCAATCTGATCAGGAATGCCGTCGTTATCAAAGTCAACGCCGACCATGATGCGTTGATCGCATTCCTCGAATATCCCTCAGATTCAAGTGATTCTGACGCTAAACCGACCATCATTCACAACGGAACCGTTGGATCTCTGCTACTGGCCCTCAAGGGTGCCGTTCACAAGAAACTCCCTTCATATATGGCCCCCAGGCGGTATGTGGTGCTGGATAAATTCCCGCTTTCGGCTTCGGGAAAGCTCGATCGCAAGGCTCTGACGAATTTTTTCCATCTGCACAAGCGAGAGATCAATCGACGTGCCGATTCTACACTATCGTCTGCGCTGTCTTCTTCGGGCTCAAAGGCTAAACTAGGCAACGAGCGTGAAGCGGTGCTGAGGTCCCTGTGGGCTTCGACACTGCATCTCGACGAAGCCTCTTTGAGCATCGCGGATGATTTCTATACAGTTGGAGGGGATTCGATATCAGCCATCCGCCTTGCCAGCGCTGCTCGCGCAGCAAACATCCCTCTTCTGGCGACCGACATCATTGCAAACCCAACCATTTATGCTATGGCTCGCATCGCAGAATCTTCAATCGTCAACCACAATTTCGATGATGATGATGTTCCGCCTGCCATGCTGGACAAGATGTCTCCAGCAGATCTCTCGTTGATGGATGTCGATCAGAACACATTTGATGCGCTCCGAGACGACACACTTCCAAAGCACGGGTTGCTTCCCAGGTACGAGGGTCTCACTGGAGTGTTTGCTGCATTGACATCGGTTTATATTAGTGATGTTGTGGACATATATCCGTGCACGGCCCTCCAAACCAGCTTCCTCGTTGCGGGGCTCGTGGGCGACAGCGCTTATGTTGTGAAACAGGCTTATGATCTCCCAGCGGGTACCACGAGCGTCAGACTTCGGCGGGCGTTCGAAAATTTTATGCGTCACTTCAATGGTGCCTTCCTCCGAACAACGTTCGTCTTTGACCCATCGACGAATCGCTTCCTTCAAGTCGTCATGCGGCCCGCGTGGAGGCGGATGGAGTGGACGACCGTCATCGTTGCCGATGAGACTGAACTCGACAAAGCCATCGTTTGCTATCAAGATGGCCGTGGAGCTATGAAATTTGAGGATGGAGAAGTACGCGCTCGTGTCTGCGTATTTGAGCTCGCTGGCTTTGCACGTGCGCTGTGCTGGTGCTGGGATCAAACATTGGCGGACCACTGGACTATCAGCAATGCGGAAGCGGACATCTGCAATATCTATGCGTGTCGTTCTGTCCCATTGCGACGGTCCGTGAAACCAATGGTCAAGTTTCTAGAAGGCCTCGATCGCACAGCGGGTGTGGATTTCTGGAGGCGCCATCTCTTGGACGCCATACCAACACCGTTTCTTCAGGCTCATCCGGAGGCCCCTCGCGCCGCAGTCAACGCGACAGTCCACCGCGAAGTGTGCGCGAAGCACAGTTCGCTGACCAAACGGTTCGGAATTATGCCATCATCCTTGGTAACGGCTGCTTGGGCCATTGTGCTCTCTGCGCATACAGGAAGCCTGGACGTCGTGTTTGGCCAGATCATGAGTGGACGGAGTAAGGAAGTCCCTTTAACATGCATTTTTCACTAATTCCTCTTCCACGTTCTAGATGCTCCTATAAAAGATGTAGACTCCATGGCCGGGAACACTGCAAACAAAGTCGCTCGCCGCGTGATCTTAAACCCCGAAACTTCCGTATTGGAGACACTACGCCGGGTACAGCTGGAGCAGATCGAAGTCAGCAAGTACGAGCACATAAGCTTAGCTGACCTTGTTTCACAAGGACTGCCTGTCAACGGACTCTTCAGGAGCCTACTAAACTTTAAGAACCTATCTGGAGACCAAAAGGAGTCCGGTGGCGAGAGAAAATGGTCTACCGAAGATGTCCTGGGGACATATAGGCCTGGGAGCCTGGATGGGTACGCTTTGGATTGTACTGTGAAGGGTCATGTCGCTAACGCATAATGATTGATTTAGACAAGACCTACCGTTTGTAAGCGCGACAGTTTTCATGACCGCAAGTTTTAGTGTTGACGAGGTGTAGGCACTTTCGGTGACCCCGTCATCTAGCGGTAGTTTCTTCGTGGAAGTGAGTTACAGCAGAGAAGTGATCACTCAGCGAGAAGTGGACACAATCCTGGATCATTTCGAGACGGCCTTAACGTTCCTAATGAACCATCCGGATGCCACGATTGATGATGTTGAGCTCACGTCTGCTGTGGAGAAGCGCCGGCTGCTCTTCGGGGTCAATCCGCCGCATCCGCTTCACGGGCTACTCAGCCCTGCTCTTAATGTTTCTGAGCTGATCGAGTGGCAAGTCACGAAGACCCCACAACGCATCGCGGTAAGCTGCCGTGAGATTCAAAGGCAGACATGCTCAGACGTCGTTGCAGCTCCAATTCGAACAAGAGGTATTCTTGACGTATGGCCAGATGGACTCGCTGTCGAACGCTCTTGCACGCTCCCTGATTAATGGTGGGATCAAGCGCGGGACTCTGGTAGGCATCTACATGGACAAGTCGATCGAGATGTTCCTGTCGATCTTGGCAGTGCACAAGGCCGGGGGCGGCTACGTTCCCTTGGACCCAGAACATCCTCCGGAGCGCATTCAGACTGTTGTTGGCCTTGCGCAGGCAACAATGGTGCTGACGACCCGAGAGCTCAAGCGGGACCTTGACTCTGTTCTCGTCAACACTGATGTCCGACCTGTGTTAGTCGATTGGAGCGAAATCTCGCCGGCTACGAAGCCTGAGGTGGGTCCGATCGGGCGAGACGACATCTCCCACGTACTCTTCACCAGCGGGTCAACCGGGACACCCAAAGGTACTTGATTTTCTGTGTATTGGGAAAAGTTTCTGGGCACAGTTGCTGACTTGCTATTTTGAAGGTGTTGTGCTGACGCACGGATCCACCATTGAGAGCGCTCTGGGTTCCCGAGAAGCGCTTGGGACGTTGGATGGACGTGTCCTGCAATTCTCAAACTACACGTTCGATTTCAGTGTCTGGGTGAGTCTGGGTTCTGCTCTATACGCGAGATCGCACCTACAATGAATTGTAGGACTGGACTGGTACTTTGAGCGCCGGCGGCACATTGTGCG
Source organism: Ramaria rubella (assembly GCA_015039355.1). NCBI lineage: Eukaryota > Fungi > Basidiomycota > Agaricomycetes > Gomphales > Gomphaceae > Ramaria > Ramaria rubella. Next base: position 277,031 of record MU134372.1, on the reverse strand, counting down.
TCGTGCCCAAGAGGAGGCTGATGGATGGTCTGGAATCTGTCGCTCGCAGCTTGGATGTCACGTATATGGGAGTCTCACCGACTGGTATGTGGTATTGCTGTAATTTCTCCAGTGGCTGACTCGCGTGATTTGCAGTTGCTGCGCTCATCACACCCGAAGGGATTCCGTCACTGCTTACTGTCTGTGTAGGCGGAGAGCTACTGACGCCTATGGTTCGGAACGCGTGGGCCGACGCCGTTTCCTTTGTGAATGCGTAAGTAGGGCAGCGTTGTTTGATTATGGTCTATTCACAAAGTGCGGTTTTTGTAGCTACGGACCTACTGAGGCTAATGTTGGTATCCTGGCGAGGAGGGGAGTTACATCGTTCACCCCGTGCTCCAACGTCGGATGGCGCTTTGGGCTCAACTCTATCTATATCTTGGATGAGCGTCGGCGCCCGGTTCCACTCGGATGCGTGGGCGAACTTTTCATCAGTGGTCCTCAACTTGGCCGAGGATACCTAAACAAGCCTGAGGAAACGGCCAAGGCATTTATCAACAATCCGTTCCGGCCTGGGTCGCTCATGTATGCGACCGGGGACCTCGTTCGGATGAGTGCCGAAGACGAGTCGATCACGTTTGTGGATCGTCGTGACACGCAAATCAAGATTCGCGGGCTGAGAGTGGAAGCCGGTGAGATCGAGGCTGTGCTTCAGGCGACAAGCAACGCTGTCACCAATGCCGCCGTCATCAAGGTCGACATCGGCCATGACAGCCTAGTTGCATTCTTAGAGTATCCTTCGGCAGCCACAACAGACACCATTACCATGGTTCATTCCGACCGGCTTGGGCCACTTCTGACCTCGCTGCGACATGCGGTCCGTGAGAAGCTTCCAGTTTACATGGCTCCTACATTTTATGTTGCCCTCAACCGCTTCCCTGTCTCTACTTCCGGGAAGCTTGATCGCAAGACGCTCAAAACGCTCTTTTATTCGCACGCCACGACAATTCAAGAAATGACATTACGCACCGACAACATCACTGTGGATGAGCAGGAGGCCGCGCCGCTGACTGGACTACAGGCGACGATCAGGTCGTTGTTGGCATCGACTCTGCGCATCCCCGAGGCTTCGTTACGCATTGACGATGACTTTTACGCTACCGGTGGCGACTCGATATCCGCCATCCGGCTCGCCACTGCCGCACGCGAGGCAGGCATTCACCTTCCCGCAACGGACATCATTCGCAATCCAACCATCCGTGCAATGACCCAGATCGCTGAATCCGCCGTCATCAACCACGATTATGACGAGGACGACATCCCTTCTGTCGCGCTCGATCAGATGTGTCCGGGGGACCTCACGTTGTTGGACTTTGATCAGGCCCAGCTCGACGCGTTACGGGACATCTTACTCCCTCGGCATGGTATTTCACCCAGGCAAGTTTTTGTTTGTTTCAGCTGATGATCGGCTCTTGTTTATCGACCTGTGTTCCCAGCGATGTCCTCGACGTGTACCCATCAACCGGCCTTCAGATCCCTTTGCTTATGGCAGGGGCTTCTGTCCAAGACGCCTACATTGTGAGTCAGGCGTGGGACCTCCCTTCGGGAACGGAGAGTATCAGACTCAGGCAAGCGTTCGAAGACTTTGTGGATCACGCCAATGGGATGATGCTGCGTACGATGTTTGTCTTTGAGCCTACGTCCAATCGATGGCTGCAGATATTGATCCGGCCTGGGGCAAAGAGAATGGAGTGGGCGACGGTGATCGTCGCGGACGAAGCTGAGCTTGACTCGCGTGTGGACGAGTATCGTCAGGGCCGTTCAATTCAACAGTTCGAGGACGGGGAGCTGCTTACGCGAGCGTGCTTGTTTGAGATCGGTGATCGTCCTCGGGTTCTCGTGTGGAGTCTGCACCACGCCCTGACAGATCACCAAACCCTGGACAACATTATTTCGGACATTGCAAATGTCTATGCAGGCCGCACCCTTCCTCCTCGGCGTCCTTTCAAACCCATGGTGAGCTATCTTGAGAAGATGGATCGCACGTCTGGCCTTGACTTTTGGCGACGTCATCTTCAAGACGCTGCTCCTACGCCTTTTCTCCAGAGCCTTCCTGGCGCCCCTCGCGCAACAACGGATGCGACCGTCACTCGTGCAGTGCATACAGAGCACGGCTCGTTTGCCCGCAGGTCTGGTATTATGCCATCAACATTAGTAACTGCCGCCTGGGCTATTGTGCTGGCAGCGCACAGCAACTGCGGCGATGTGGTGTTTGGTCAGATTCTGGGTGGGCGAAGTGCGTTGTTACAGTTTCTCCCTTCGCCTTGTGCTTACCTTTGGTCCAGACGCACCAATCAAGGATATAGGGTCCATGACCGGTATTACTATCAACACTGTTGCTCGGCGTGTTGCTCCAAATGCCCATGCGACCGTCATTGAGACCTTACGGCATATACAGTCAGATCAGATTGAAATGAGCAAGCATGAGCATATTACCTTGGCGGACCTGCATTCGGAAGGCATCCCTGTCTCAGGACTTTTTAAGACGTTCCTTAATTTTAGAAATTTCCCAAACAACCAGGGTGTAGAAGGGGCGTCCTCCGCCAATGCAGGGACTCTGTTTCGGAAAGAACGTGAAGGTGTTCGTGACGGGTACGTTTTCATCTGACTTGTTGAACCTTCGGTGCTGACTCCGCCCCTCCCAGCCTGGATTTCCCCTTTGTAAGCTGACGATATGATGGCCTGGATGATTTCTAACTGTGCCCGCACAGGCTCTCTCAGTGGACGTAACCTCCACCGATGAGCTCTTCCTCAGTGTGGAATTTTTAACAAAAACAATATCCGAGGCAGAAGTCAACGGCATTCTGGATCATTTCGAGACGGCGTTACTGTTCCTGATGCATCATCCGGATGCCACGATTGGCGACGTCGAGCTCACGTCTGCTATGGAGAAGCACCGGTTGCTCTTCGGGAAAAATCCTCCGCATCCGCTGGATAAGGTCCTCAGCCCCGCTCGCAATGTTTCTGAACTGATCGAGTCGCAAGTCGCAAGGACACCACAGCGCATCGCGGTAAGCTGCTGCGAGATTTAATGGTGAACCATACTGAGACGTCGTTGCAGCTCCAATTCGAACAGGAGGTATTTTTGACGTATGGCGAGATGGACTCGCTGTCGAACGGCCTTGCATGCTCGCTGATCAATGGTGGCATCGAGCGAGGGACTCTGGTAGGCATCTACATGGACAAGTCGATCGAGATGTTCCTGTCGATCTTGGCAGTACACAAGGCCGGCGGCGGCTACGTTCCCTTGGACCCGGAACATCCTCCAGAGCGCATTCAGACGATTGTTGGCCTTGCGCAGGCAAAAATGGTGCTGACGACACGAGAGCTTAAGCGGAACCTTGACTCGGTTCTCGTCAACACTGATGTCCGGGCCGTGTTTGTTGATTTCAGGGAAATCTCGCCGGCCACGAAGCCTGATGTGGGTCCGATCGGTCGAGACGACATCTCCCACGTACTCTTCACCAGTGGGTCAACCGGGACACCCAAAGGTATCCCATTCCTTCCTTTTATAGTACCTGGGCACAGTCGCTGACCTGCTTTTGTGAAGGTGTTGTGCTGACGCACGGATCCACCATTGAGAGCGCTCTGGGTTCCCGAGAAGCGCTTGGGACGTTGGATGGACGTGTCCTGCAGTTCTCAAACTACACGTTCGATTTCAGTGTCTGGGTGAGTCGGGGTTCTGCTCTATACGCGAGATCGCACCTACAATGAATTGTAGGACTGGACTGGTACTTTGAGCGCCGGCGGCACATTGTGCGTCGTGCCCAAGAGGAGGCTGCTCGATGATCTGGAATCTGTCGCTCGCAACTTGGATGTGACGTATATGGGAGCTTCACCCACCGGTGTGTGGTATTGTGGTTCTATCACACGACGTGGAGACTGACGTATATTGTTACAGTCGCCGCGCTCATTACACCCGACGGAATTCCGTCTCTGCTTACGTTGGGTGTTGGTGGAGAGCTGTTGACGGCCGCGGTCCGCGACGCGTGGGCCGACAATGTATGTCTCGTTAACGCGTGCGTCAGACAATATTCCATATGCTCGGCACTCGTTCTGAATATGGTTTATAGATACGGACCTACGGAGGCCAATGTTGGCATCCTTGCTAGGAGGGGGTTGACGACGACGACCGGGTGCTCCAACGTCGGGTGGCGCTTCGGCGTCAGCTCCGTGTACATTCTGGACGAGCGTCGGCGCCCTGTTCCACTCGGATGCGTGGGCGAACTCTTCATCAGCGGTCCTCAACTCGCCCGTGGATATCTGAACTTGCCCAAGGAAACGGCCAAGGCATTCCTCAACGATCCATTCCGGCCTGGGTCGCTGATGTATGCGACCGGGGACCTCGTTCGGATGAGTCCCGAAGACGAGTCGATCACGTTTGTGGATCGTCGTGACACACAAATCAAGATTCGCGGGCTGAGGGTGGAGGCCGGTGAGATCGAGGCCGTGCTTCAGGCGACAAGCAACGCTGTTACCAACGCCGTGGTCGCCAAGGTCAATGTTGGTCACGACGCTCTCCTGGCATTTGTAGAATGTCAAACAGATATCCAAAGCGCCGAGATCGTAATGGTTTGGGACGACGGCACGGCCTCTCTGTTGTCGTCTTTGAAGCTTGCCGTCCGCCAAAAACTTCCGGTTTACATGGCGCCGGCCATGTACGTGGTGCTGAATCGATTCCCTCTGACAAGCTCTGGGAAGTTGCATCGCAAGGCGCTCGTCGAATTTTTCGAAGCGCACAAGGAGGAAATCCGTACGCGTGATATCGACACCTTCACAGGTCCCATTGAATCGACCGTCCTTCCCCACACTGAGTCACAGGCACTGATCAGAACCCTATGGGCGTCGGTTCTGCACGTCAATGAAGGCTCGTTGAGCGTCGATGTCAACTTCTACGTTGCTGGCGGCGATTCTATCTTGGCCATTCGGCTTGCTACTCTCGCCCGCCAAGCTGGCCTTTCGCTTCTCCCGACTGATATCATCCGACACCCAACGATTCGTGCGATGGCAGAGATCGCGTCAGCCCCCTCCGTGTTTTACGAATTCGTTGATGATACACCGTCCGTCACGCTCGAGCGCATGACTCCGACGGATCTCACTTTGTTGAATCTGGATTCGGAAGAATTAGACTTCCTACGCAATAAATTGCTTCCGAAGCATGGCTTATGCCCCAGGTTTGCGTTCATATTCTCTTACACTCTTTTCTCTACTCAACGCAGCTCCCGCTCAGTGATATTATTGACGTGTACCCGTCCACATATCTCCAAACGAGCTTCCTCCTTGCAGGCCTCATGGTCGATCACGCGTATATCAACAACCACGTTTACGATCTCCCTCGCGATACAGACGGCGCCAAGCTCCGCCAGGCATTCGAATCGTTCCTCAACCACTCGAATGGAGCGATGCTTCGCACGGTATTCGTCTTTGACCCTCGGTCGAACCGATACCTTCAAGCTTTAGTCAAGCCTGGTGTGAAGCGGATGGAATGGACTACCGTTGCTGTCGCTGACGAGGCGGAACTCTCTACGACCATCGATGAGTATCAACGTGGGCGTAACTCTCGTGCATTTGCTGACGGAAATCTGTTGACTCGGGCGTATGTGTTTGAAATCAATGGGTCCGCTCGTGCACTGGTGTGGGTGCTTCATCACGCGCTCCATGATGGGTGGACGCAGCGTGGCCACGTATCCGACATCGAGGATACATACGCCGGCCGTCCGCTGCCTGTCCGCCGTTCTTTCAAGCACATGGTAAAGTATCTCGAAGGCCTTGATCGCGCTGCCGGGTTGGAGTTCTGGAAACACAAGCTTCAGTCAGCCACGCCGACAGCGTTCCTGCAGCCACTTCCGGGGGCTGCTCGTGCGATACGAATGCATCAATCACTCGCGTCATTCGTGCTGGCCACACCTCGGTGGCACGCCAATTCGGTATCATGGCGTCAACGCTCGCGACGGCCGCATGGGCTTTTGTTCTGGCTGCGCATACAGGGAGCTCAGATGTCGTGTTCGGTCAGATTGTTGCTGGGAGAAGTGCGTTTTCCTTTTACTCCTCCACGCGGAGGAGGTTGAACATCTCGCGTTGACGTCCGGTGCAGGTGCTCCTATCAGCGATATTGACACCATGATCGGGACTTGCATCAACACCGTTCCCCCGCCGCATCATTTTGGATCCAAAAGCATCGGTCATTGACACTCTCCGCGTATCCAGACCGATCAGATGGACATCCATAAGCACGAATATATCACACTGTCTGAAATCCAGTCCCAGGGCATCCCTGTTTCCGGACTGTTTAGGAGTTTGTTGAACATCCTCAACGCACCGGAAGAGCCGCACGGAGATCATGATACTCGAGAGAGCCTTCTGAAGCCTAGCGCGGGTACGATTGGCAGGTACGGCCCGTTGACTACATGTTCGCTGATGAAGTGTACTGAATGACCTCGCTCTCAGCATTGACTTACCTTTCGTGAGCGGAACAACTGTCAA
>MU134372.1:154919-262039 GCA_015039355.1 Ramaria rubella | reverse complement strand
TCTCTCGAGAGATTTTAGGTGGTTGTGGTGGGTGCCTGGCGTCACAAGTGCTCCCGGCTCGGCTAGACCAGGACTTCGAGAGATCAGCAGTCTTGACAGTACCGGACGCGTTCAAGTTGTTAGCAGACTTACGCAAGCCCACCTACAAGACCCAGATCCCCTTGCATCCGCGGTGGTCGGAATACGTGGCGGTCCTAGCTATCCTCGTAAAGCTAGCTGAACAGGTACATGTACCGGTGACCGCTCGGAGAGAACTACGGGACGAGCTGATCAAACGTGCGGTCCAGCAAGCTCTCGCTCAGGTAAAGCGACATTCATTTTTATGGAGAACCAAGTTTAACCTCGATGTCCTGGAAAAGTCATATACCGATCGGTTGTCGTACCGGCTGCGAAGCCCGACGTTGGCCCAATCGGTCGTGATGACATTTCTCACGTCCTGTTCACCAGCGGCTCGACTGGGACGCCAAAAGGTAAACACTATCTTCTGCTTTTTCCGAACCATGTCCGATTAGCCACTCTGAAGGTGTTGTGCTCACGCATGGATCCACGGTCGAGAGCGCACTGGGTTCCCGGGAGGCCGTGGGGAGCCTGAATGGACGCGTCCTGCAGTTCTCGAACTACACATTCGATTTCAGCGTATGGGTGAGTTGCTGGTTTGTGTTCAGTGTGCAATCACACCCACATGTCTCGACAGGATTGGACTAACACTCTGAGTACCGGTGGCACATTGTGCGTCGTTCCGAAGAGGAGGCTGATGGATGATCTCGGACTGGTCGCTCGCAGCTTGGATGTCACGTACATAGGGGCCTCACCCACTGGTATGTCGCATTTCTATGGTTGCTTCAACTAGCTGACTCGCATGCTCTGCAGTTGCTGCGCTCATCACACCCGAAGGGGTTCCGTCTCTGCTTACCTTGTGTGCAGGCGGAGAGTTATTGACGGCGGTGGTTCGTAACACTTGGGCCGACGCCGTTTTCATTGTGAACATGTGAGTGGGGCAACATTGTTTCCTTCTGGCCTATTCACAAAGTGCCGTTTTTGTAGCTACGGACCTACAGAGACAAATGTTAGTGTCGTGGCGAGGAGTGGCTTCAAGTCTTCCACTCCATGCTCTCACATCGGCTGGCGCTTCGGGCTCAACTCTGTCTATATCTTGGATGACCGTCGGCGCCCTGTTCCGCTTGGATGCGTGGGCGAGCTTTTCGTTAGTGGTCCTCAACTCGCCCATGGGTATCTACACAAGCCCGAAGAAACGGCCAGGGTATTCGTCAGCGATCCGTTCCGGCCCGGGTCGCTCATGTATGCAACCGGGGACCTCGTTAGAATGAGTCCTGAGGACGAATCGATCACATTCGTAGACCGTCGTGACACTCAAATCAAGATACGTGGGCTGAGAGTGGAAGCCGGTGAGGTCGAGGCCGTGCTTCAAGCGACGAGCAACGCTGTCACCAATGCTGCCGTCATTAAGGTCGACATCGGCCATGAAAGTCTAGTTGCATTCTTAGAGTATCCTTCGGCAGCCACAACAGAGGCCATTACCATGGTTCGTTCCGACCGGCTTGGCCCCCTTCTGACCTCGCTGCGGCATGCGATTCGTCAAAAGCTTCCTATTTACATGGCTCCTACATTCTACGTTGCCCTCAACCGCTTCCCTGTCACCACTTCCGGCAAGCTTGATCGCAAGACGCTCAAAGCGCTCTTTTACGAGCACGCCACGGCAATTCAAGAGGTAGCATTATGCGCCGACAAGCTCACTGTGGAGGAGCATGATGTCGGTGTCCCCCCGTTCACAGCACTACAGGCAACGATCAGGTCGCTGTGGGCATCGACTCTACGTATATCCGAGGCGTCGTTACGCATTGATGATGACTTTTACACTACCGGTGGTGACTCGATATCCGCCATCCGGCTCGCCACTGCCGCACGCGACGCAGGCATTCATCTTCCAGCAACGGACATCATTCGCAATTCAACAATTCGTGCGATGACCCTGATCGCTGAATCCGCCGTCATCAACCACGATTATGACGATGACGACATCCCGTCTGTCGCGTTCGATCATATGTGTCCGAGGGACCTCACGTTGCTGGACTTTAATCAGGCTCAGCTTGACTCGTTACGGGACAGCTTACTTCCTCAGCATGGTATTTCGCCCAGGCAAGTGTTTGTTTGACCTGATGTCTGGCTCTTGATTATCGACCTCTGTTGTTAGCGATGTCCTCGACGTGTATCCATCGACTGGCCTTCAGACGCCTTTGCTTATGGCGAGAATTTCCGTCCAAGACGCGTACATTGTCAGTCAGGCGTGGGATCTCCCTTCGGCCGCAGAGAGTATCAGACTCAGGCAAGCGTTTCGAGACTTCGTGGATCACGCCAATGGGATGATGTTGCGCACGATGTTCGTCTTTGAACCTGCCTCAAATCGATGGCTGCAGGTATTAATTCGACCAGGGGCAAAGAGAATGGAGTGGATCACGGTCGTCGTCGCGGACGAGGCCGAACTTGACTTGCGTGTCGACGAGTATCGTCAGGGCCGATCGATCCAACCGTTCGAGGACGGGGAGCTGCTTACGCGAGCGTGCCTATTTGAGATCGGTGGACGTCCTCGTGTCCTTGTGTGGAGTCTCCATCATGCCCTGGTGGATCACAAAACTTTGGACAGCATTACATCGGACATCGAAGATGTCTACGCAGGCCGCCCTATTACTCCTCGGCGTTCGTTTAAGCCGGTGGTCCGCTATCTCGAGAAGCTAGATCGCACGTCCGGCCTTGACTTTTGGCGACGTCATCTTGAAGGCGTCGCTCCTACGTCTTTTCTTCAGAGCCTTCCTGTCGCCCCTCGCGCGACCACGAATAGGACTGTCATTCGTGCATTGCACACAGAGCACGGCTCGTTTGCCCGCAGGTTTGGTATTATGCCATCAACATTAGCAACTGCCGCCTGGGCTATTGTGCTGGCAGCGCACAGCAACTGCGACGATGTGGTGTTTGGTCAGATTCTTGCTGGTCGAAGTGTGTTGTTATATTCTATCCATTCCCTTTGTGCTTACCTTGGTCCAGACGCACCAATCAAAGATATCGGGTCTATGACCGGCATTACTATCAACACCGTCGCTCGCCGTGTTGCTCTAAATCCCGATGCGACCGTCATTGAGACATTGCGGCACATACAATCGGATCAGATTGAAATTGGGAAACATGAGCATATCACCTTGGCTGACCTTCACTCGGAAGGCCTCCCTGTCTCAGGCCTTTTCAAGACGTTGCTTAATTTCAGAAATCTGCAGCACGGCCAGGCTGTCGACGAGGTGTCTCCTCCTGACGTGGGCACTCTGTTCGGCAAATATCGTGAAGGTGGCCGTGATGGGTACGCTATTATCTCACCACCGAAGCTTCAATGCTGACTCTACGCCTACTCAGCCTGGATTTCCCATTCGTAAGCATGACATTCGATGGTCTGGATGACTTCTAACTCTCTCCTGTAGGCTCTCACCGTGGACGTCTCCGCCGATGACCTCTTCCTCAATGTGATGTTTGTAACGGAAATAGTATCCGAGGCAGAGGTCAACGCGATCCTGGATCATTTTCAGACAGCGCTACTGTCCTTAATGTATCGTCCGGATGTCAAGATTGGGGATGTTGAACTCATCTCCGACGCTGAAAGGCAACGGTTGCTCTTCGGATGCAATCCACGGCATCCCCTTAATGAGCTGCTCAGTTCTGCGCAGAATATCTCCGAGCTCATTGAGTGGCAAGTTCGGCAGACGCCGCAACGTATCGCTGTGAGTCTCACCCACGAGGCCATCCAGTCCCGCTCAAAATCTTTTTGTAGCTCCAATTTGAACATGATATATTTTTGTCCTATGGCGAAATGGACTCTCTTTCGAACGATCTCGCATGTACTCTCATCAGCGGCGGCATCAAGCGAGGCGCACTAGTCGCCATCTACATGGACAAATCAATTGAAATGTTCCTGTCTATCTTGGCCATTCATAAGACCGGTGGCGGATACGTTCCCTTGGACCCGGAACATCCCCCTGCGCGCATTGAAACGATTGTTAGTCTTGCGCAGGCGGCGATGGTTCTAACAACAAGGGACCTCGAGAGTCGACTTCAGTTGGCTCTTGTCGACAATAGTGCTTGTACGCTGTCGGTTGATTTCAGAAAGCTCTCGCTGGCAAGGAAGCCTGATGTTGGCTCAATTGGTCGTGACTTCATATCTCACGTTCTCTTCACAAGTGGCTCAACTGGGACGCCCAAAGGTACTGAATTTCCTTCCTCTTTCGTGGACAGTGTTTGATTTGCTGTGGTTCAGGTGTTGTCTTAACGCACGGTGCCACCGTTGAGACCACCTTGGGTTCGCGGGAAGTCATTGGGCTCCTCAATGGACGCGTCCTGCAGTTCTCGAACTACACGTTCGATGTCAGCGTCTGGGTGAGTCGTCACTCTGTGCTTATGCGATATGACACTGACCCACAATCATTCGCAGGATTGGGCTGCTACATTGACAGGCGGAGGTACCTTATGTATCGTCCCAAAGAGAAGACTCATGGATGAGCTTGGCAATGTCGCCCGCAGCTTGGATATCACGTACTTGGGGACGTCACCTACCGGTGTGTGGTCCTTTTGTCTTATAGACTCAGAATGGCTCATCCGTTTATGCCCAGTTGCCGCGCTCATCACACCTGAAGAGCTCCCATCCCTTCTAACTTTAGAAATGAGCGGAGAGATGCTGACTCCTGCCGCTCGTGACACTTGGGCCGAAGCGGTTTCTGTTGTAAATGCGTGCGTTACACATTTTCTATCGCATATCGACTTGACTCACACTTTTGTTCACCTAGCTATGGACCTACGGAAGCCAGTGTCAATGTCGTGGCTTTCAAGAACGTCACTTCGTCGACCGCATACTCCAACATCGGATCCAACTTTGGCCTTAATTCTATCTACGTCTTGAACGAGCGTCTGCGCCCGGTTCCAATTGGATGTATCGGAGAACTCTTCATCAGCGGTCCCCAGCTTGCTAGTGGATATCTCAACGATGCCAAGGAAACAGCGAGGACGTTCGTGAGCAATCCCTTCTGTCCTGGAACCCTCATGTATGCCACCGGGGACCTCGTCCGCATGAGCCCACAAGATGACACCATCACCTTTTTGGATCGTCGTGACACGCAGATCAAGATTCGTGGTCTGAGAGTTGAGGCAGGAGAGATCGAAGCTGTGCTCCAGGCATCGAGCGGTGCCGTCACGAATGCTGCGGTTATTAAACTTGATACAGGCCACGAATCCCTTATAGCTTTCATCGAGTGCCGGCTGGATAATTCCAGTCATGATGTCGTCATCATGCAGGATGATAGCGTCGCATCCCTCTTGGCCTCTCTAAAGCAAGGCGTCCGCCGGAAGCTCCCGTCATACATGGCTCCCACTACATACGTTGTGCTGAGCCGATTCCCGCTCATGACATCCGGGAAGCTCGATCGCAAAGCCCTCCTTGCATTCTTCCACGCACACGAGCACGAAATCCGAGCGTTCGAACGTCAGCTGCTGAGCCTTGCCTCCACGCGGTCTATCAATTCGAAGCGCACCCGCGCGCAAACGCGGATAATGAAGCTGTGGCAGTCTGTCCTGGGGATCAAGGATGATATCGACGTCGACGATACGTTCGTTGTTTTAGGAGGCGACTCGATTAAGCTTATGCGCCTCAGCGCCATGGCGTTCAAACAAGGCATACCGTTGCCAATCACGGAGCAGCTACACAGGCAAACTATCCGAACTCAGGCGCAGCTTTTGTTCCAGAACTAAGCTAAGTTTAGGGCTGTAGTTACACAATCTCGCCGATCTCATTCTCATGGACATGCATTTTGCTTTGGGTAATGTGTCAAACTATTGTTCTACCACCCAAAACAAAAGTTTCTTCTTTAGTTATCCTCTTGTGCGATTCTCGTGTGTTTAGTCGACGAGAGAGAGGCACTGGAACTTGAAGCCGTCACAAAAGGCGGCGTCGTATGACTCGTATCTCGTGAGGAATCCTGATCATATATCGATTGCCAACGAAAACACGGCATATAAGTTCTACATCAATTTGAACTGACTTGAACAAATCAAAAATCAAAGAAATTGAAGGGGAGGGGGAGACACCGTACGAAAAAAATACCACTGGAAGGGACTGTCTGCATGACAAGCGGCCTGGCGCTTCACGAACGAGGCAAAATGACGTAATATTAGAGATGCGCTCATTATGCACAGGCAGGCCTGTATGACAGTGTTCGAGAGATGCGGGAGAACGTCCAAAACGAGTGCCATATCGAGGCAATGTGTGCTTGGGGTTTTCTAACTCATGCTCGTGCTCTTTGCTGTAATCAGACCTGAGGCGAATTGTTAGACCATCAGTCGACATTGGGGAGTTACTAATGTAAAAAAACCACCTGGCAGGTTGCATCACGCGTAGAGAGCGTTAGAGAGCTTCAATTTTGTTAGGAACTTGTTGACTCACTGCTGCTGTCCGAGTCACTGGCGCTGCTCCCAGCAAGTGTGGAATGACTAGACAATAAATCATAATTACTTATGCATTATGCTCCCTGCTTACATGCGATGAAGACGAAACCGAAAAGCGAAGATTCAACGTTTGGAGAAACCGTTCCATAATCGTGTCGATATCGAACAGCAAGTTAGCAAGTCAAGGTCAACATACTATTGATTATCCCTCGGCGCCCTCGGCGCGACAACAGGCACCAGATATTGTAGTGTACCTTGGAGCTTCAAATTCGGTGATTGTACAGGCTACTTAGAAGCTTGACATCGTTTGGCACTTGGCGCCTTCAAATATATATAATGCGGTTCAAGTGTTCTTTTCGCGTGTGTTATTTCTCGTCGGGCCAACATTCCTACCTGAAATCTTGGTATGGCATTCACTATCGAAAACGTCGCATCTGCCCCCATCCTTAGCAATGTTGTCCTCTCACCGGACGGTCGCAGGGTTGTTTATCATGTGGCACCCTCTATAATGACTGGTTTGTAAATTTCTATACCCTTTCAGAACTTATCATTTCTGAGACCAAGGAAAAGATGATCGTCCGACTTCATCGCTTTGGTACTCGTCTGACACTACGAAGGCCGACAGTGCGAAACAGTTGACTTCTGGTTGTTTTCATGATGTAAATCCAGTGTGGAACCTGAACTCGGACGCCATATTCTTTCTGAGCGACAGACACAAGCCAGGCGGTCCGAAACAGATATACACGTATTTTTTAGATGGTCCCGGCGAACCGAGCCTCCTCATTGAGGCCTTCAAAGAGAACAAACGTGGAGTGCGCACAGACACCCAATTTGTTGGTGACTAGCTCACGTTGCGCAACCCAGATAGATGCGTTTCGACTTTCTCCTGATGGCCGTTATATCGCTTTCTCATCTGCTGACGAGCCTACTGCGGAAGAGGAGAGGAAAGACGCAGAGAAGGACGATGCTCGCGTCTGGGGTGAAGTAACAGGTGAGATAACAGTTGGATACTGGAGAATTTTGATTGAATGAATGTCAGGGCAATCACGCCTGCGGCTGTATACGATCAGTACAGGTGAAGTGAGAACACTCGTCGAAGACAAGAGACACGTCGTTTTGTTCGTATGGTCCCCTGATTCAAAGGTTTCATCTCCCCTTGTCATTGGTAGCAGACATATATCCAGCTCATCTTCGCTCTCAGGAACTCCTTTATCAACTAGCCGAGCGACCAGACGCTGAGGCTATGTTCCTGAAGTTTATGCCATTTTTTGTCATGTCGATCCTTCCTGCTTCTTCTAATTCTGGAGCAAAACATATCTCCAACCTCGCGTGCACACCAATGGGCAACAGTATAATCTGGCCTTTGTTGTCTCATCGCGAGTTTTATGCCACCCAAGCGTACATCCCTACAGAAAATATCGATGCTTTCGCAATCCATCGCCACTCTTTTGATCCACATGGCTCTGATACCCAAGCATTCTATTCTGGAGAGACGGATGATGTGTTCCAACTAATAGATCTACAATCTTCTAATGGAGAATTCGCGGTTGTCATTGCGTCTGGCATAACCTCACGAGTGGATATTCTCAACCGTACCGGGAAGCTATTCACGCTCTTCGATTCAGGCGAACTCTCTGCTTGCAGTTTTGTTGATGTGAAAAAGGTGGGAGACGAGTATATCCTGGCCGCTGTCCGTAGTTCGGGTCCAAAGAAAGAAACCCCAGATGTCTGGGTAGGGAAAATACGCGGAACCCAAAGTGTATGTGATCTAATCCCGTCCCCCCTGCAAGCATTGATGAACGTGCAAAGACCACCTTTACTACAAGACTTTCGTTACACTTTCCTTGGGTGTCCAACCATAAATTAGGCGCCGTCGAAACGTTTAGGTGGACAGCCGAAGATGGTGTACCTCTCGAAGGAATGGCATGGTTCCCTCAAGGCGTTGACCCTTCTGATATAAAGAAACCACTGCCGACCATTTTAATAGTGCATGGGGGACCGTATGGGTAAGTTCCCACTGACCTCCTGAAACACCGTGCTCCCTCCCATTTTTTTTGACGCATGCGACAGTCGTGATGCTCCAGAATTGCAACCATATTTTCTGCTATGGCACCCTATACTAGCGGAACAAGGGTATCTAGTGCTGTCCCCCAACTATCGTCACAGTACGTCCCATTGCCAAATATTCGTTGGCAATATTCATTAAAGGCCTACGACATAAGGTGCGGGGCGTGGGCACAAATTCGCGCAATTCCATGGAACAGCGGGAACGCTTGACTGGTCCGACGCGAATGGCATGGTTGACGAGGCCGTGAAGCGCGGTTTTGCAAACAAAGATAAGGTTTCGAACCCGCCGAATCGCTTCGTCGGCAGTTTCCTGATATACTGTCTAGCTGGCAATTGGCGGATGGAGCCACGGGGGATTCATGACTGCATGGGGCGTGACTCAAACAAAAAACAAGTTCAAATGCGCAATTATGGGAGGCGGGCTCACCGATTTGGGTGCTATCACGTTGAAGGGCGACCTGCCTGATGTTTATGTGAGGTTATTCTTCATTAGTGCTTACTACAGTACTTATGCCTCGCAATAGACATATATGGGAGGGGCGGCCCCGTGGCTGGGAACCGACGTCCGACTGACTGGTGATCCTATCCGATACGTGAAGGATGTCGAGACGGCGGTACTTATCCTCCACGGCGATGTCGACAGTCGGGTCCCCGTCGGGCAAGCAATAGGCTTTCACAGGGGTTTGAGACGCATGAGCAAATATCCGGATAGACATACATTGGTGTTGTATCCTCGGGAGGACCATTTGTAAGTTGCTTTTGTCGGATTCATAGGGAGAAAAAATGCTCACCCATCCTGACAATGTTTCCAGGTTTATTGAGGAAAAGCACATCAAGGATGTGTTGAAGCGGGTCATAAAACATTATGAGACGTGGCTAAAATGACCATGAGGACATTGGTTTTGACCTAATTTAGAGGGATATGACCATGGAAAAAAAATTGCAATGCGTAAATTGTGTACCCATATTTGGAAATGGGGATGTAACCTGTCAGCTCGATGAAACACTATTGAGGCAATATTCCTACGCCAATGTTGTTCGCTCCCGTACGGAAACCATATCAGATAAATTCATTGTGTGGGTGCGTGTGGGACGGTGTGGGGGTAAGGTTTGAACTGCTATTGCATTGAAGGAGTTCAGTTACCGACACAAGAATCCTGCCGATAACATGAAGTCCCTTCCCCCACCTTTATTCCCATATCCCGTTCAGAAAATCGGATTATCGAAACCAAGCTGAACCAGCGGCCGGAACGCGCATACATGGACCCACAGGATGTCACGAGCGGAGTCGAGCCTTTCCTCAGTCTTTCACACGTATATTGTGAGGCTAAGGTAAGAGTGAACATCTTCCTTACTTACATTACTTTTAACATGTCTAACCACTAGATCTAACTGGTATGCGATCACATGTTTGTGGGGACAAGCCATTGCGCGTGAGAAAAATAGGCGCTGTAGGTCGAGAGGTGAAGCAAGGGAATTAAGGCACGTTCGAGTTACGCAGGCTGACAGCTCTAGGACTGACAGCTCCAGGGCCTTAGGAGCTGTCAGAATGGCGCGAGACGTCTCGAAATCCATGCATCTTGGAATACACCACTTAGAGCCCTAGGGCTTTCAATCAAGGCTCAGCTGGCTTCCTTTGCATGGTTTCCTCAAGGAGTCTTTCACGTTGACATGTTGACAGGTGACGAGCAGCCAAAAGTTGTTTCTGGAGCACGACGTTACGCGTGGGCGGTACTTTGCATCAACTGAGCGTGCGAAAGTGGGGCAATACAAAGCAGCCTCAGTGCCAAGTGGTAATGAACTCCATACATTATTGATGTGAATTTCAAACGGTGACCTAGGCTACTGATTTTCCAGTTTCAAATTTGTATTCAGATTGAGCCCATCTATCCGCATGTTCTTCGCATTTCGATGTGATCCCTTTCGGGCCAAGCATTTTCTGTAATGTCTATGACAGTTTTATGACATGAAGCGTTGTTATAATTGCATTAATGGTACGCCAATTTCATTCGTGACTGCCCTCCGACAAACAAGAACTACCTACCACACATCATACGTTATCAGCCTTGCAGATATGGGCCTCCAGATTGAAAACGTTAATCTTCACGGCGCGAACGAGTCCAACGGGTCCATACTTTCTGTTGGCTACAACAAAACTCACAAGTCCAATTGCATCGAGTACTGGCAGAAACGCTTTGCTTCAGTCACGCCGACTTTTTTTCCTTTGCGCTCTTCGCCTTCCCGTATCACACCCTTTTCTTCGTCTCTTCGATGTTTTCCGATAATATATGGGAACCTCACCCGTGGCCACGGCATCGAGCTCTCAACACTGATCATTCTCGCATACGCCTTGGTCCTTAGCGCGCACTCGGGCTCTTCAGATGAGGTTGTGTTCGGCTACGTTTACTACGGAAAAAAGTAACGGATACGATATCTCGACAATATCCCACACAACTGACTGCCTTTCTGTTACTCAGACACGAAACGAGCGGTTTAGAGAAACAGCTTGAGCATCACAGGCAGATTTTCCCTCACAATGTAACTTTCGACTGGAGCCAGATGACCATAGATTTTCTCCGCCATTTGCAGAACGAGATGGCTGAGAGTCTTTCCCACTCTCGCGTCGCTTCATCAGAGCTTTCTGTCCCCAACGTTGCACCGCTATTCCGGACAGTGCTTGACCTTCACCGCCTCTCGATGACGGGAGACAAGCTTTACACTCAAACCTCTCAGATAGACAACGTTGACTATGATCTTGCTCTTTATGTGAGAAACGTCAGTTCTGAAGAGATTGAAATCGAGGCCCGATTCGCCCTGGAAAGCATGTCTGGGCCCGAGATCGACGTGTTTCAGGATCACTTCGGTGCAGCGCTTGCTTCCATAGTTCAAAACTTGAGATGTCCTCTCCGGGACGTCGATCTCGTCAGTCCTGAGGAGAAGCATCGCCTCATCGTAGAGAGGAATCCGATATACCCATCTGGACCCTCGTTAAGCGCAGCAAACAATGTGACGCAACTTATCGAAGAGCAGGTTCGCAAGACGCCTCAGAAGATCGCAGTAAGTATGCCATCAAGGTGCCTGCTCTCATGAATCTCGCTCATAGATTTATTCATACAGTTACAATTTGGTCAAGAGATGTTTATTACCTATCATGAAATGGACACATTCGCGAATAACCTCGCCCATACTCTCATTGCGCACGGCGTCAAGCGCGGCGATATGGTCGGTATTTATATAGACAAATCATGCGAGATGTTTATATCGATTCTCGCCATACACAAATCCAGTGGCGCCTATGTTCCACTGGATCCAGCACAACATGCGGAACGTATCCAGACGATTCTCGGACTCGCGAACGTTAGGATTGTCCTTACGAGCAGAGAACTTCAGAAGCAGTTTGATTCTCTCGTCTCTGCAAATGCGGCAACGTCTCTGGCTGTGGATGTTTGTGAGCTCTCGCCTGCCAGTAAGCCGGATGTAACGATCACTCGTGACGACATCTGCCATGTACTATTTACGAGTGGAACCACGGGGACGCCAAAAGGTGCAAAGGCATACCCTAACACTGGTGTAGACCCTTTCGCTGACACTATGGCAGGTGTTGTTTTGAACCACGGATGCATTATTGAGAGCTTGCTTGGTGCTCGTAAAGTCCTTGGAATTCGGGACGATCGCATTTTGCCATTTTCAGACTACACTTTCGATGTCAGCGTATGGGTAGGCTTTCTTTGGTTGTCATATTGGCTCGTTGCTAACGCGCGGTCCTAGGATTGGAGCATTGCTCTGACTGACGGTGGCACATTGTGTATTGTCCCCAAGCGGGAACTGATGGATAATCTGGGCAAAGCCGCTAACAGTATGGATGTCACATTTTTGGGAACCACGCCAACTGGTGAGTTCAAGCGGACGGTATGAGCGAGATAAGCTATCTAATTCTCTAATCACTTGCCCTGCCACCCAGTCCTCGCACTGATTAAACCTGACGGGGTTCCGTCGCTGCGAACCTGTGCCGTCGGCGGAGAGCTACTGACGCCAGAGGTTCGCAATACATGGGCCGATCATGCTTCTCTCGTGAACGTGTAAGTTACGCAAGTCTTTTCTGTATCGATTTTAAATTGGTCTGCCAGATACGGACCGACGGAAGCCAGCACAGGCGTAATAGCGAGGCCGGGTATCACCTCATCCACCGAGGGCTCTAACATTGGATGGTGCTTTGGGGTTAATGTTGCGTACGTTTTGGACGAAAGACTGCGACCTGTTCCACTCGGATGCGCGGGCGAGCTCTTCCTCGGCGGTGCCCAGGTCGCTCGTGGATACCTGAATAATCCCAAGGAAACGTCCAAAGCATTCATCGATGATCCGTTTCGTCCGGGATCGACTATGTACGCCACCGGTGACCTCGTTCGCATTCACCCGGTCGACGGATCGTTCTTCTATATGGGCCGTCGCGACATGCAAATCAAGATACGTGGGTTGAGGATGGAAACTGGGGAAATCGAGACGGTGCTGAAAACAGCCAGCGACCTTATTACGAATGCTGTTGTTCTTAAAGTCAACATCGGTAATGATACGCTGGTCGCGTTCCTTGAATATCCTTCAGATATTGGCAACTCTGGCGCCCAACCGACCATCGTCCGGAATGGCATTGTGGCGTCTATGTTGCCAGTACTAAGGGATGCTGTTCGCAGGAAACTCCCGTCGTACATGGCCCCGGGACATTACGTTGTACTCAATCGATTCCCTCTTTCTGCCTCAGGAAAGCTTGATCGCAAGGCTCTTGGTAACTTCTTCCATTTACACGAGAAGGAAATCAGAGAGCAGTATGCCGATTCTAGGACATCTTCCGACAACCTGCAGGCACGGGCACCACCTAGGAACAAATGTCAAGCATCGCTGAGGTCTTTGTGGGCCTTGGTGTTGAATCTCAACGAGGACACCCTGGCCATCGACGATGATTTCTTCACAGTTGGAGGAGATTCGATTTCTGCCATCCAGTTCGCTAGCGCTGCTCGTGAGGCTGGCATCTCTCTTCAGGCGACGGACGTCATTGAAAACCGCACCATTCGTGCCATGGCTCACGTAGCCGAGTCCGCTGTCGCCAATCATGCCTTTGACGATGACGATATTCCGCCTGTGGGACTCAACCGGATGCATCCACACGATCTCACATTGATGCATCTTGACCAGGCAGCCTTTGATGTGCTTCGTAACGATTTACTCCCAAAGCACGGCTTACTTCCAAGGTACGGTCATTCTCACTGAGATGTTTTCATAGCGTTTATTTGAGTTTGTTCTAGTGACGTCCTTGACATATATCCATGCACAGCGATTCAAACCAGCTTCCTCATGGCTGGCCTTGTGGTTGACAGTGCGTACATTGTGAGACATGTGTACGAGCTCCCTGCTGGAACGGTTAGTATGAGACTCCAACAGGCGTTTGAAGACTTTCTGGATCACCCTAACGGGTCCTTCCTCCGAACTTCGTTTGTTTTTGACCCGTCAACGAACCGATATCTTCAAGTTGTGATGCGACCCGGGTGCAAGCGGATGGAATGGGCGACCGTGACCGTTTCCGACGAGGTTGAGCTTGACTTAGCCGTCAGACAATATCAGGACGACCGTGGATCTGTGAAATTTGAACCAGGGGAGTTACAAACACGGTTGTGTGTGTTTGAGGTCAACGGTGTTCCCCGTGTGCTTGCCTGGAGCTCGCATCACGCATTGCTGGACCACTGGAGTATGAACAATGCGGAGTCGGACATTGGAGATATGTATGCGGGACGTCCCCTTCCTCCGCGTCGTTCATTCAAGCCAATGATCAAGTATCTGGAGGGCCTCGATCGCACTGCTGGTCTGGACTTTTGGCGGCGTCATCTTTTGGACGCGACCCCAACATCTTTTCTTCAGGCTCTCCCTGGCGCTCCTCGCGCCGTAGCAGATGCGGCTGTCTGCCGTGAAGTGCGCACAGACCACAGCTCACTAACCAAACAGTTCGGAATAATGGCGTCTTCCTTGGTAACAGCTGCCTGGTCCATAGTGCTCTCTGCGCATACCGGAGGCCCGGATGTCGTGTTCGGCCAGATCATGAGTGGACGAAGTATAGAAGTCCCTTTCAGATGTCTGTTTTGTGCTTATGCATTATTCTCCCTCTAGATGCGCCTATCAAGGATATTGACTCCATGGCAGGGAATACTCTGAACACAGTAGCTCGCCGCGTGATATTGAAAAGCGAGGCTTCCGTACTTCATACACTGCGCGAGATACAGTCGGAACAGATCAAAGTCAGCAAGCACGAGCATATAGCGTTGGCCGATCTTATTTCAGAAGGTATACCTGTCTCCAGTCTGTTCAGGAGCCTCCTCAACTTTACGAATCTCCCGGGTGATCAGAAACAAGCTGCCAGCGAGATCGAAGATGCCACCGACTATGTCCTGTGGAATCATAAGCCTGGAGGCTTGGATGGGTACCATTTCCATCACACTTTACCTACCAGCTTGCTGACGCTTATTTCTCCAGCCAAGACTTTCCGTTCGTAAGCATTGACATTTTCACTGTCGCCGGGTTTCATTCTGAAAATCATTTATAGGGGCTTTCAGTGACTCCTTTAGGGACAGATGGGTTCTCGGTTGAAGGGAGCTACTCCAGTGAAGTGATATCTCGACCGGAAGTTGACGCGATCTTGGATCATTTTGAGACTGCGTTGCTGTTTTTGATACACACCCGGATGCCACCGTTCGGGATGTTAACCTCATCTCTGCAAGCGAGGAACAGCGTTTGCTTTGGGGACGTAATCCGCCATTTCCCCTTGATGCACTGCTCAGTCCTGCTCAGAATATTTCCGAACTGATTGAGCGGCAGGTTCGAAAGACACCGCAGCGCATTGCAGTGAGTATTAGTTCTGGAATTGGAATTAATGAATACCATATTTAAAGCATCGTCATAGCTTCAATTCGATCAAGAGGTGTTCTTAACATATAGCCAAATGGACAACCTTTCGAATGCTCTCGCGTGCAAGCTGGTCAACGGCAGCGTAAAGCGTGGAGCGCTTGTCGCGCTCTACATGGAGAAATCGGTGGAAATGTTCCTGTCGATTTTAGCCGTGCACAAGGCTGGCGGTGCCTACGTTCCGTTAGACCCGGAATATCCTGCTGATCGAGTCCAGACAATTGTTTCTCTTGCGCAGGCGGTGACGGTGTTAACGACGAGAGAGCTTCAGAGCCAACTTCGATTGGCCATCCTTGATGCCGACGTCTGTATTGTGTTAGTGGACTTCATGAAACTCTTGCCAGCCACAAAACCCGATGTTGATCCCATGGGCCGTGATGATATCTCTCATGTATTGTTCACAAGTGGTTCGACTGGAACGCCAAAAGGTATTCAATGTGACGTGTATCTACAACATGAAGTGACGTGGCATTTTTCAGGTGTGGTGCTTACTCACGGATCTACCGTGGAGAGTGCTCTTGGTTCGCGGGAAGTGATTGGCCCTCTAAATGGACGCGTCCTACAGTTCTCAAACTACACGTTCGATGTGAGCGTCTGGGTAAGTCCGTTCTTCTGTCGACACGAAGGAAGTGACACCACAATTCGCGGTAGGACTGGAGTGCTACTTTTTCCGCCGGTGGCACTTTGTGCGTGGTACCCAAGCAGCGTTTGCTTGGCGATCTGGGAAGCGTCGCTCACAGCTTGGATGTCACGTTTTTGGGCACTACACCGACTGGTTAGTGTTATTTGTAATCGTTTTACAGACTCAATCCAAATCATTTGCATGACACACAGTTGCTGCGCTCATCACACCTGACCAGATTCCATCCTTGCAGACGTTGCAGTTAGGGGGAGAGGTTTTGACACCCGCGGTTCGTAATGCCTGGGCTGACGCTGTGTCTCTCGTGAGCGTGTGCGTTTCACCGTTCTTCGTGCTTATAGGCCCGCGCTGATTCCCATTTTTTTTATAGCTATGGTCCTACGGAAGCCTGTACGGGTGTCATGGCTCTGAAGGGTGTCACTTCAACCACGGATTGCTCCAAGATCGGCTGGTGCTTTGGTCTTAATGTCGTCTATATTCTGAACGAGCGATTGCGCCCGGTTCCACTCGGGTGCGTGGGCGAACTCTTCATCAGTGGTCCTCAACTCGCCCTTGGATATCTGAAAAAGCCCCAGGAAACGGCCTTAACATTCGTGAGCGATCCATTCCGGCCTGGGTTACCAATGTATGCGACCGGGGACCTTGTTCGAATGAATCCCCAAGATGCATCGATCACGTTCGTGGACCGTCGTGACACACAAATCAAGGTTCGCGGGCTGAGAGTGGAAGCCGGTGAGATCGAGGCCGTGCTTCAGGCGACGAGCAACGCTGTCACCAACGCCGTGGTCGTCAAGGTGAACATTGGTCACGACGCTCTCCTGGCAGTTGTAGAATGTCAGACAGATATCCAAAGCCATGAGATCGTGATGGTTTCGGACGACAACACGGCCTCTCTGTTGGCATCTCTGAAGCTTGCCGTCCACCAGAAACTTCCCGTTTACATGGCGCCGGCCATGTATATGGTGCTGAATCGATTTCCTCTGACAAGCTCTGGGAAGCTGCATCGCAAGGCGCTCGTCGAGTTTTTCGAATTGCACAAGGAAGAAATCCGTACTCATGACATCGACACTTTCACAGGTCACATGGAATCAACAGGCTTTCCTCACACTGAGTCACAGGCGCTGATCAGATCTCTGTGGGCATCGGTTCTGCAGGTCAACCAAGGCTCGTTGAGCGTCGATACAAACTTTTACGTTGCTGGCGGTGATTCCATCTTGGCCATTCGGCTTGCTACTCTCGCCCGCCAAGCTGGCCTTTCCCTTCTTACTACCGATATCATCCGAAATCCAACGATTCGTGCGATGGCCGAGATCGCGTCAGCCCCCTCCGTGGTTAACGAATTCGTTGATGATACATCGTCCATTACACTCGAGCGAATGACCCCGACGGATCTCACGTTGTTGAATTTGAGTTGGGAAGAATTAGACTTCCTGCGTAATGACTTGCTTCCGAAGCATTGTTTGTCCCCCAGGTTCGCTTTCATATGCTTTTACATTCCTATTCCGCGCCTTAACGCAGCCTCCGCTTAGTGATGTAATTGACATGTATCCGTCTACGTACCTTCAGACCAGTTTCCTCCTTGCGGGCCTCGTGGTCGACCATACATATATCAATAACCACATTTACTATTTGCCCAGCGATACCAACGGCGTTAAGCTCCGCAGGGCATTTAAAGCGTTCCTCAACCACCCGAATGGAGCAATGCTTCGAACGGTATTCGTCTTTGAACCGCGGTGGAACCGATATCTTCAAGCTTTGATTAAGCCTGGCGTGAAACGAATAGAGTGGACAACCGTGGTCGTCTCCGACGAGGCCGACCTCCCCATGGCCATCGACGAGTATCAGCGCGGCCGTGGCTCTCACGCGTTTGCTGACGGAAGTTTGCTGACTCGGGCGTGTGTCTTCGAAATCAATGGGTCTGCTCGTGCACTGGCGTGGGTCCTTCATCACGCGCTCTATGATGGGTGGACGCAGCGTGGCCACGTCTCGGACATCGAAGACGCATACGCCGGCCGTCCGTTGCCTGTCCGCCGTTCTTTCAAGCACATGGTAAAGTATCTCGAAGGCCTTGATCGCGCCGCCGGCTTGGAGTTCTGGAAACACAAGCTTCAGACAGCCACACCGACACTATTCCTGCAGCCACTCCCAGGGGCTGCTCGTGCGACTACGAATGCATCAACCACTCGCGTCATACGCGCTGGCCACACCTCGGTGGCACGCGAATTCGGTATCATGGCGTCAACGCTCGCGACGGCCGCATGGGCTTTTGTTCTGGCTGCGCATACAGGGAGCTCGGATGTCGTGTTCGGTCAGATTGTTGCTGGGAGAAGTGCGTTTTTCGGTCCTCTTTCACGCAGAGAACACAATAGCTAACGCTGGCACCCGGTGCAGGTGCTCCTATCAGCGATATTGTCACCATGGTCGGGACTTGCATCAACACCGTTCCTCGCCGAGTCGTTTTGAATCCAACAGCATCGGTCATTGACACCCTCCGAGACATTCAGGCGGATCAGACCGACATCAACAAGCACGAATATATTACTCTCTCCGAAATCCAATCCCAGGGCATCCAAGTTTCTGCACTGTTTAGGAGTTTGTTGAACATCATTAACGTGCCGGAAAGGCAGCAGGGGCAGGACGATCTAGTAGAGAGCCTCCTCAATTCTAGCACTAGTGGAATGAGCAGGTATGTCGTTTGCACTAGGTTGTCTCTTATGAAGTATACTGAATGTCCTCGCCCTCAGCATTGACTTGCCTTTGGTGAGTAGCACAATGGTGATGACAAAAGGCATACTGACTTTTTTCCAAGGGTTTGGATGTGTCGTTCGACTCAAGAGGTAGTGTAAGGCTCAATGTCTCCTATCAGCAGGAAGTGATCTCTGCGGCGGAAATTGAAGCTCTCCTTGATCACTACGAAACGGCTATGAGTCACATTGTCTCCGAACCTCTTGCGTTAGTTCGAGACATCAACTTCGTCTCTGCAACTGAGAAGCAATGTTTGCTGTTCGGGCGCAATCCCCCACATCCCCTTCATGCGCTTCTCAGCCCTGGGCAGAATGTATCCCAGCTGATCGAGTGGCAAGTTGAAATGACGCCACAACGCATTGCAGTAAGCATCTCTCCTGATATTTACCCCGGCTATGCTTGAATGATTTTTGTAGCTGCAGTTCGAGCAAGAGGTATTTTTAACATACCGCCGAATGAATTCACTCTCGAACGACTTAGCGTCATCACTCGTCAATGAGGGCGCCAAGAGAGGCTCGCTGGTGGCCATATACATGGACAAGTCGATCGAAATGTTCCTGTCTATCTTGGCGGTGCATAAAGCCGGTAGCGGCTATGTTCCTTTGGACCCAGAACATCCACCTGAACGTATTCAGACGATTATCAGACTTGCACAGGCGACGATTGTTCTGACGACTAGAGAGCTTCAGGACCAACTCGGCTCAGCTCTCCCCAACACTGGGGTCTGTGTGGTGTTGGTCGATTTTAGGGAGCTTTCACCAGCTTCGAAACCTGACGTTGGCCCAATCGGCCGTGATGACATATCTCACGTGCTCTTTACCAGCGGCTCAACTGGGACGCCAAAGGGTAAACAATCTCTTCCGCTTCTCATGAATCTTGTGTGATTTACTGCTCTCAAGGTGTTGTACTGACCCACGGATCCACGATCGAGAGCGCTCTGGGCTCCCGAGAAGCCCTTGGAACATTGAATGGACGTGTGCTGCAGTTCTCTAACTACACATTTGATTTCAGCGTATGGGTGAGTTCCGATTTATCCTCCGCACGCGATGACGCCCAAAGATGTTTTCAGGATTGGACAAACACCCTGAGCGCCGGGGGCACATTGTGCATTGTGCCCAAGAGGAGGCTAATGGATGATCTCGGATCCATCGCTCGCAGCTTAGATATCACGTACATAGGGGCATCACCCACAGGTGTGTCAGGTATATGTGGCTGCTTCAACTTGTTGACTGGCGTGATGTGCAGTTGCTGCTCTCATCACACCCAAAGAGATTCCGTCTCTGCTAACTTTGGGTGTGGGCGGAGAGCTATTGACGGCTATGGTTCGGGACACTTGGGCCGACGCTGTTTCGGTTGTTAATGCGTGAGTGGCACAACGTGGTATGCTTATGACTCACGCCGTTGTATAGCTACGGACCTACGGAGGCCAATGTGGGCGTCGTGGCGAGGAGGGGCGTTACGTCGTCCACCGCGTGCTCCAACGTCGGATGGCGCTTCGGGCTCAACTCTGTCTATATCTTGGATGAGCGTCGGCGCCCGACTCCGCTCGGATGCGTGGGCGAGCTTTTCATCGGTGGTCCTCAACTCGCCCGGGGATATTTGAATTCGCCCGAGGAAACGGCCAAGGCATTCATCAGTGATCCGTTCCGGCCTGGGTCGCTCATGTATGCGACTGGGGACCTCGTTCGGATGAGTCCTGAAGACGAATCGATCACGTTCGTAGACCGTCGTGACACCCAAATAAAGATTCGTGGGCTGAGAGTGGAAGCCGGTGAGATCGAGGCCGTGCTTCAGGCGACGAGCAACGCTGTCACCAACGCCGCCGTCATCAAGGTTGACGTCGGCCACGAATGCCTGGTTGCATTCTTAGAGTATCCTTCGGACGTCACAACAGAAACTATTGCAATCGTTCGTTGCGAAAGACTTGGTCCACTTTTGACTTCTTTAAGACATGCAGTCCGTCAAAAGCTTCCGATTTACATGGCTCCTTCATTGTATGTTGCCCTAAACCGCTTCCCTGTCTCTAGTTCTGGGAAGCTTGATCGCAAGACGCTCAAAGCGTTCTTTTATTCGCACGCGACGGCAATTCAAGAAGTTGCATTATGCGCCGACAACATCACTTTGGATGAGCAGGATGCCGGCGCTCCGCCGCTGACTGAACTGCAGGCGACGATCAGGTCGCTGTGGGCATCGACTCTTCGTATCCCCGAAGCTTCGTTACACATTGACGATGACTTTTACACCGCCGGTGGTGACTCGATATCCGCCATACGGCTCGCCAGCGCTGCCCGCGAGGCAGGCATTCATCTTCCAGCAACGGACATCATTCGCAATCCAACAATCCGTGCGATGACCCATATCGCTGAATCCGCCGTCATCAACCACGATTATGACGATGACGACATCCCGTCTGTCGCGCTCGATCAGATGTGTCCAAGGGACCTTACGTTATTGGACTTTGATCAGGCCCAGCTTGACTCGTTACGGGACAGTTTACTCCCTCAGCACGGTATTTCACCCAGGCAAGCTTTTGTTTCACCAGATGTACGGCTCTTGTTTATCGACATCTATTTTCAGCGATGTCCTCGACGTGTACCCATCAATCGGCCTCCAGATTCCTTTGCTTATGGCAGGGGCTTCTGTCCAAGACGCCTACATTGTCAGTCAGGCGTGGGACCTCCCTTCGGGAACGGAGAGCATTAGACTCAGGCAAGCGTTCGAGAACTTTGTTGATCACGCCAATGGAATGATGCTGCGCACGTTGTTTGTCTTTGAACCTACCTCAAATCGATGGCTACAGGTATTGATCCGGCCTGGAGCGAAGCAAATGGAGTGGATGACAGTCGTTGTCGCAGACGAGGTCGAACTTGACTCGCGTGTGGACGAGTATCGTCAAGGCCGTTCGATTCAACGGTTCGAGGACGGGGAGTTGCTTACTCGAGCGTGCTTGTTTGAACTCGGTGACCGCCCTCGCGTCCTTGTGTGGAGTCTCCATCACGTCCTGGCAGATCACCGAACCTTGGACAGCATTACATCGGACATCGAAGATGTCTATGCAGGTCGCTCCCTCTCTCCTCGACGTCCGTTTAAACCGGTGGTTAGTTATCTCGAGAAGCTGGATCGCACATCCGGCCTTGACTTTTGGCGACGTCATCTTGAAGGCGCTGCTCCTACACCTTTTCTTCAGAGCCCTCCTGGTGTCCCTCGCGCTATCACGGATGCGACCGTCATTCGTGCAGTGCACACAGAGCACGGCTCGTTTACCCGCAGGTCTGGTATCATGCCATCAACATTAGCAACTGCCGCCTGGGCTACTGTGCTGGCAGCGCACAGCAACTGCGGCGATGTGGTGTTTGGTCAGATTCTTGCTGGTCGAAGTGCGTTGTTTCAGTCTATCCCTCCCCATTGTGCTTACTCTTCGTCCAGACGCACCGATCAAAGATATTGGGTCTATGACCGGCATTACTATCAACACCGTCGCTCGCCGTGTTGCTCTAAATCCCGATGCGACCGTCATTGAGACGTTGCGGCACATACAGTCGGACCAGATTGAAATGGGCAAGCATGAATACATCACCTTGGCAGACCTGCACTCGGAAGGCATTCCGGTCTCGGGACTTTTCAAGACGTTGCTTAATTTCAGAAATCTACCGCACGGCCAGGCTGTAGACGAGGCGTCCTCTCCCGATGCGGGCACTCTGTTTAGCAAAGATCGCGAAGGTGGCCGTGACGGGTACGCTCCCATCTGACATGTTGAAACTTCGGTGCTGACTCTACTCCACGCAGCCTGGATTTCCCACTCGTAAGCGCGACATTGGCTAGCCTGGATGAGTTCTCACTGTTTCGCTACAGGCTCTCTCCGTGGACGTATCTTCCGCCGATGACCTGTTCCTTAGCATGGCATTTGTAGCAGACACAATCTCCGAGGCAGAGGTCAACGCGATCCTGGATCACTTTGAGACTGCGTTACTGTTCCTGATGCATCATCCGGATGCCACGATTGGCGACGTCGAGCTGACATCTGCTGCCGAGAAGTGTCGGCTGCTCTTTGGACGAAATTCGCCGGATCCCCTTCACAGGCACCTCAGCTCTGGCCAGAATATCTCGGAGTTGATCGAATGGCAAGTCGCAAAGACACCACAGCGCATCGCGGTAAGCTGCCATGAGATTCAAAGGCAGATGCTCAGACGTTGTTGCAGCTCCAGTTCGAACAAGAGATATTCTTGACATATGGCGAGATGGACTCACTGTCGAACTCTCTTGCACGCTCCCTGATCAATGGTGGCATAGAGAGAGGGACCCTGGTAGGTATGTACATGGATAAGTCGATCGAGATGTTCCTGTCGATCTTGGCGGTGCACAAGGCCGGCGGCGGTTACGTTCCCTTGGACCCAGAACATCCTCCTGAGCGCATTCAGACGATTGTTGGCCTTGCGCAGGCAACAATGGTGCTGACGACACGAGAGCTCAAGAAGGACCTTGACTCGGTACTCGTCAGCACTGGTGTCCAGGCTGTACTAGTTGATTTCAGGGAAATCTCGCCGGCGACGAAGCCTGATGTGGGTCCGATCGGTCGCGACGACGTCTCTCACGTCCTCTTCACCAGTGGGTCAACTGGGACACCCAAAGGTATTCAATTCCTTCCGTATATTGGGAAAGGTATCTGGGCACAGTAGCTTACCTGCTATTGTGAAGGTGTTGTGCTGACGCACGGATCCACCATTGAGAGCGCTCTGGGTTCTCGAGAAGCGCTTGGGACGTTGGATGGACGTGTCCTGCAGTTCTCAAACTACACGTTCGATTTCAGTGTCTGGGTGAGTCGGCGTTCTGATTTACATGCGAGATCCCGCCTACAATTAATTGTAGGACTGGACTGGTACTTTGAGCGCCGGCGGGACATTGTGTGTTGCGCCAAAGAGGAGGCTGCTGGATGATCTAGAATCTGTCGCTCGCAGCTTGGATGTCACGTATCTGGGAGCTTCACCTACCGGTGTGTGATATTGTGATTCTATCACACGACGTAGTGTCTGACGTATATTATTACAGTCGCTGCGCTCATCACGCCTGACGGAATTCCGTCTTTACTTACGTTGGGTGTTGGTGGGGAACTGTTGACGGCCGCGGTCCGCGACACGTGGGCCGACAATGTATGTCTCGTTAATGCGTGCGTCAGACAATATTGTATGTGCTCGGCACTCGTTCTGACTGATTTTATAGATACGGACCCACGGAGGCCAATGTTGGCATCCTTGCGAGGAGAGGGTTAACGACGACGACCGGGTGCTCCAACATCGGATGGCGCTTCGGCGTCAGCTCCGTGTACATTCTGGACGAGCGTCGGCGCCCTGTTCCACTCGGATGCGTGGGCGAACTCTTCATCAGCGGTCCTCAACTTGCCCGTGGATATCTAAACTCGCCTGAGGAAACGGCTAAGGCATTCATCAACGATCCGTTCAGGCCTGGGTCGCTCATGTATGCAACCGGGGACCTCGTTCGGATGAGTCCCGAAGACGAGTCGATCACGTTTGTGGACCGTCGTGACACGCAAATCAAGATTCGCGGGCTGAGAGTGGAAGCCGGTGAGATCGAGGCCGTGCTTCAGGCGACGAGCAACGCTGTTACCAACGCCGTAGTGGTCAAGGTGAACATTAGTCACGACGCTCTCCTGGCATTTGTAGAATGTCAGGCAGATATCAAAAGCCATGATATCGTCATGGTTTGGGACGAGAGGACGGCGTCTCTATTGTCGTCTCTGAAGCTTGCCGTCCGCCAAAAACTTCCGGTTTACATGGCACCGGCCATGTACGTGGTGCTGAATCGATTTCCTCTGACAAGTTCTGGGAAGCTGCACCGCAAGGCTCTCGTCGAATTTTTCGAAGCGCACGAGGACGAAATCCGTACTCATGATATCGACATTTTCACAGGTCACATCGAATCAACGGTCCTTCCTCACACTGAGTCACAGGCGTTGATTCGATCTCTGTGGGCATCGGTTCTGCACGTCAATGAAGGCTCGTTGAGCGTTGATGTCAACTTCTACGTTGCTGGCGGCGATTCTATCTTGGCCATTCGGCTTGCTACTCTTGCCCGCCAAGCTGGCTTTTCGTTCCTCCCGACTGATATCATCCGACACCCGACGATTCGTGCGATGGCCGAGATCGCGTCGGCCCCCTCCGTCTTTCACGAATTCGTTGATGATACCCCCTCCGTTACGCTCGAGCGCATGACTCCAACGGATCTTACTTTGTTGACTCTGGATTCGGAAGAATTAGACTTCCTTCGCAATGACTTGCTTCCGAAGCATGGCTTATCCCCAAGGTTTGCGTCCGTATCCTCTTACACTGCTTTCTTCACTTAACGCCCCCGCTGGTCAGTGATATTATTGACGTATATCCGTGTACGTACCTCCAAACGAGCTTCCTCCTTGCCGGCCTCATGGTCGACCATGCATATATCAACACCCATATATACGATCTCCCTCGCAATACGGATGGTGCCAAACTCCGTCAGGCGTTCGAATCGTTTCTCAATCACTCCAATGGAGCCATGCTTCGAACAGCATTTGTCTTTGATCCTCGGTCGAACCGATACCTCCAAGCTTTAGCTAAGCCTGGCGTGAAGCAGATGGAATGGACAACTATCGTCGTCGCCGACGAGGTGCAACTCCCTATGGCCGTCGATGAGTATCAGCGTGGGCGTGGCTCTCGTGCATTTGCTAACGGAAATTTGCTGACTCGGGCATGTGTGTTCGAAATCAATGGGTCTGCTCGTGCCCTGGTGTGGGTGCTCCATCACGCGCTCTATGATGGGTGGACGCAGCGTGGTCATGTTTCCGACATCGAGGACGCATACGCCGGCCGTCCGTTACCTGTCCGCCGTTCTTTCAAGCACATGGTAAAGTATCTCGAAGGCCTTGATCGTACGGCTGGCTTAGAGTTCTGGAAACACAAGCTTCAGACAGCCACGCCGACACCATTCCTGCAACCATTTCCAGACACTCCTCGTGCGACTACGAACGCATCAGCCACCCGCGTCATACGTGCCGGCCACACCTCGGTGGCACGCGAGTTCGGTGTCATGGCCTCAACGCTAGCGACAGCAGCGTGGGCTTTTGTTCTGGCTACGCATACAGGGAGTTCAGATGTCGTGTTCGGTCAGATTGTTGCTGGGAGAAGTACGTTTTTCTTTTTTCTCCTCCATGCGGAGGACGTTGAACATCTCGGGCTGACATTCGCTGCAGGTGCTCCGATTAGCGATATTGAGACCATGATCGGGACTTGCATTAACACCGTTCCCCGTCGCATCGTTTTGGACCCGAAAGCATCGATCATTGACACCCTCCGCGGTATTCAGACGGATCAGACGGATATCAACAGGCATGAATATATCACACTATCCGAAATCCAGTCCCAGGGCATCCCCGTTTCTGGACTGTTTAGGAGTTTGTTGAACATCTTTAATGGACTAGAAAACCAGCAAGGAGACCACGAGGGCCTTCTGAATAGTAGCGCCAGTGGAGTTGGCAGGTATGTCACGTTAAGTAGGTTTTTGCTGATGAAATATACTGAATATTGTCGCTCTCAGCATTGACTTGCCTTTCGTAAGCTGAACAACTCGTAGCGGACAAAGGTATACTGACGTGTTTTTAGGGGTTGGATGTGTCCTTCGACGCAAGAGATAATTTCACACTCAATGTCTACTATCAACGCGAAGTGATCTCTGCGGCGGAAGTTGAAGCACTCCTTGATCACTATGAGACTGCTATGAACCACATAGTCTCCGAACCGCTTGCGCTAGTCCAAGATATCAACCTCGTCTCTGCAAAAGAGCAGCAACGTTTACTGTTTGGACACAATCCCCCATACCCCCTTCACGAGCTCCTCAGCCCCGTACAGAATGTCTCGCAGCTGATCGAGAGGCAAGTTGAAAAGACGCCGCAACGCATTGCAGTAAGCACCTTTCATGCTGTTGACCGGCCACATACTGAGAAGATCTCGTAGCTCCAATTTGAACAAGAAGCATTTTTAACGTACAGCGACATGGCGTCGCTCTCGAACGGCCTCGCGTCATCACTCGTCAATAAGGGCGTCAAGAGGAGCTCGCTAGTGGCTGTATACATGGACAAGTCAATCGAAATGTTCCTCTCGATCCTGGCGGTCCATAAGGCTGGTGGGGGTTACGTTCCCTTGGACCCAGAACATCCACCCGAACGCATTCAGACGATTGTTGCACTTGCGCAGGCAGTGATGGTTCTGACGACTAGGGGGCTTCAGGACCAGCTCAGCTCGGCTCTCGTCAATACTGGGGTTCATGTGGTGTTGGTTGATTTTAAAGAGCTTTTGCCGGCTGCGGAGCCTGATGTTGGCCCAATCAGCCGTGATGACATATCTCACGTGCTCTTCACCAGCGGCTCAACGGGGACACCAAAAGGTAAACAATGTTTTCCGACTCTTCTAACCCATGATTTACCACTGTGAAGGTGTTGTGCTGACGCACGGATCTACGATTGAGAGCACATTGGGTTCGCAGGCGACCCTTGGGACCTTGAATGGACGTGTCCTGCAGTTCTTGAACTACACGTTCGATGTCAGCATATGGGTGAGTTGCTGGTCTGTTCTCAGCGTGCAATCACACCCACAGATATTTACAGGATTGGACGAACACTCTGAGTGCCGGTGGCACATTGTGCGTCGTTCCCAAGAGGAGGCTGATGGACGATCTCGAACTGGTCGCTCGCAGCTTGGATATCACGTACATGGGAGCCTCACCCACCGGTGTGTGGTATATTTCTATGGTTGCTTCAACAGACTGACTCGCGTGATCTGGCCGCTCTGTAGTTGCTGCGCTCATTACACCGGAAGAGATTCCGTCCCTGCTTGTTTTGTGTGTAGGTGGAGAGCTATTGACGGCTGTAGTTCGTAACACTTGGGCAGACGCCGTTTTCATGGTGAATATGTGAGTCGGGGAACATTGTTTGCTTATGGCCTGCTCACAAAGTGCCGTCTTGGTAGCTACGGACCTACTGAGGCCAACGTTAGCGTCGTGGCGAGGAGGGGCGTTACGTCGTCCACCGCGTGCTCCAACGTCGGATGGCGCTTCGGGCTCAACTCTGTCTATATCTTGGATGAGCGTCGGCGCCCGACTCCGCTCGGATGCGTGGGCGAGCTTTTCATCGGTGGTCCTCAACTCGCCCGGGGATATTTGAATTCGCCCGAGGAAACGGCCAAGGCATTCATCAGTGATCCGTTCCGGCCTGGGTCGCTCATGTATGCGACTGGGGACCTCGTTCGGATGAGTCCTGAAGACGAATCGATCACGTTCGTAGACCGTCGTGACACCCAAATAAAGATTCGTGGGCTGAGAGTGGAAGCCGGTGAGATCGAGGCCGTGCTTCAGGCGACGAGCAACGCTGTCACCAACGCCGCCGTCATCAAGGTTGACGTCGGCCACGAATGCCTGGTTGCATTCTTAGAGTATCCTTCGGACGTCACAACAGAAACTATTGCAATCGTTCGTTGCGAAAGACTTGGTCCACTTTTGACTTCTTTAAGACATGCAGTCCGTCAAAAGCTTCCGATTTACATGGCTCCTTCATTGTATGTTGCCCTAAACCGCTTCCCTGTCTCTAGTTCTGGGAAGCTTGATCGCAAGACGCTCAAAGCGTTCTTTTATTCGCACGCGACGGCAATTCAAGAAGTTGCATTATGCGCCGACAACATCACTTTGGATGAGCAGGATGCCGGCGCTCCGCCGCTGACTGAACTGCAGGCGACGATCAGGTCGCTGTGGGCATCGACTCTTCGTATCCCCGAAGCTTCGTTACACATTGACGATGACTTTTACACCGCCGGTGGTGACTCGATATCCGCCATACGGCTCGCCAGCGCTGCCCGCGAGGCAGGCATTCATCTTCCAGCAACGGACATCATTCGCAATCCAACAATCCGTGCGATGACCCATATCGCTGAATCCGCCGTCATCAACCACGATTATGACGATGACGACATCCCGTCTGTCGCGCTCGATCAGATGTGTCCAAGGGACCTTACGTTATTGGACTTTGATCAGGCCCAGCTTGACTCGTTACGGGACAGTTTACTCCCTCAGCACGGTATTTCACCCAGGCAAGCTTTTGTTTCACCAGATGTACGGCTCTTGTTTATCGACATCTATTTTCAGCGATGTCCTCGACGTGTACCCATCAATCGGCCTCCAGATTCCTTTGCTTATGGCAGGGGCTTCTGTCCAAGACGCCTACATTGTCAGTCAGGCGTGGGACCTCCCTTCGGGAACGGAGAGCATTAGACTCAGGCAAGCGTTCGAGAACTTTGTTGATCACGCCAATGGAATGATGCTGCGCACGTTGTTTGTCTTTGAACCTACCTCAAATCGATGGCTACAGGTATTGATCCGGCCTGGAGCGAAGCAAATGGAGTGGATGACAGTCGTTGTCGCAGACGAGGTCGAACTTGACTCGCGTGTGGACGAGTATCGTCAAGGCCGTTCGATTCAACGGTTCGAGGACGGGGAGTTGCTTACTCGAGCGTGCTTGTTTGAACTCGGTGACCGCCCTCGCGTCCTTGTGTGGAGTCTCCATCACGTCCTGGCAGATCACCGAACCTTGGACAGCATTACATCGGACATCGAAGATGTCTATGCAGGTCGCTCCCTCTCTCCTCGACGTCCGTTTAAACCGGTGGTTAGTTATCTCGAGAAGCTGGATCGCACATCCGGCCTTGACTTTTGGCGACGTCATCTTGAAGGCGCTGCTCCTACACCTTTTCTTCAGAGCCCTCCTGGTGTCCCTCGCGCTATCACGGATGCGACCGTCATTCGTGCAGTGCACACAGAGCACGGCTCGTTTACCCGCAGGTCTGGTATCATGCCATCAACATTAGCAACTGCCGCCTGGGCTACTGTGCTGGCAGCGCACAGCAACTGCGGCGATGTGGTGTTTGGTCAGATTCTTGCTGGTCGAAGTGCGTTGTTTCAGTCTATCCCTCCCCATTGTGCTTACTCTTCGTCCAGACGCACCGATCAAAGATATTGGGTCTATGACCGGCATTACTATCAACACCGTCGCTCGCCGTGTTGCTCTAAATCCCGATGCGACCGTCATTGAGACGTTGCGGCACATACAGTCGGACCAGATTGAAATGGGCAAGCATGAATACATCACCTTGGCAGACCTGCACTCGGAAGGCATTCCGGTCTCGGGACTTTTCAAGACGTTGCTTAATTTCAGAAATCTACCGCACGGCCAGGCTGTAGACGAGGCGTCCTCTCCCGATGCGGGCACTCTGTTTAGCAAAGATCGCGAAGGTGGCCGTGACGGGTACGCTCCCATCTGACATGTTGAAACTTCGGTGCTGACTCTACTCCACGCAGCCTGGATTTCCCACTCGTAAGCGCGACATTGGCTAGCCTGGATGAGTTCTCACTGTTTCGCTACAGGCTCTCTCCGTGGACGTATCTTCCGCCGATGACCTGTTCCTTAGCATGGCATTTGTAGCAGACACAATCTCCGAGGCAGAGGTCAACGCGATCCTGGATCACTTTGAGACTGCGTTACTGTTCCTGATGCATCATCCGGATGCCACGATTGGCGACGTCGAGCTGACATCTGCTGCCGAGAAGTGTCGGCTGCTCTTTGGACGAAATTCGCCGGATCCCCTTCACAGGCAC
This sequence comes from Ramaria rubella, assembly GCA_015039355.1. Classification (NCBI taxonomy): domain Eukaryota; kingdom Fungi; phylum Basidiomycota; class Agaricomycetes; order Gomphales; family Gomphaceae; genus Ramaria; species Ramaria rubella. Next base: position 231,465 of record MU134372.1, on the reverse strand, counting down.
CTCAGCTCTGGCCAGAATATCTCGGAGTTGATCGAATGGCAAGTCGCAAAGACACCACAGCGCATCGCGGTAAGCTGCCATGAGATTCAAAGGCAGATGCTCAGACGTTGTTGCAGCTCCAGTTCGAACAAGAGATATTCTTGACATATGGCGAGATGGACTCACTGTCGAACTCTCTTGCACGCTCCCTGATCAATGGTGGCATAGAGAGAGGGACCCTGGTAGGTATGTACATGGATAAGTCGATCGAGATGTTCCTGTCGATCTTGGCGGTGCACAAGGCCGGCGGCGGTTACGTTCCCTTGGACCCAGAACATCCTCCTGAGCGCATTCAGACGATTGTTGGCCTTGCGCAGGCAACAATGGTGCTGACGACACGAGAGCTCAAGAAGGACCTTGACTCGGTACTCGTCAGCACTGGTGTCCAGGCTGTACTAGTTGATTTCAGGGAAATCTCGCCGGCGACGAAGCCTGATGTGGGTCCGATCGGTCGCGACGACGTCTCTCACGTCCTCTTCACCAGTGGGTCAACTGGGACACCCAAAGGTATTCAATTCCTTCCGTATATTGGGAAAGGTATCTGGGCACAGTAGCTTACCTGCTATTGTGAAGGTGTTGTGCTGACGCACGGATCCACCATTGAGAGCGCTCTGGGTTCTCGAGAAGCGCTTGGGACGTTGGATGGACGTGTCCTGCAGTTCTCAAACTACACGTTCGATTTCAGTGTCTGGGTGAGTCGGCGTTCTGATTTACATGCGAGATCCCGCCTACAATTAATTGTAGGACTGGACTGGTACTTTGAGCGCCGGCGGGACATTGTGTGTTGCGCCAAAGAGGAGGCTGCTGGATGATCTAGAATCTGTCGCTCGCAGCTTGGATGTCACGTATCTGGGAGCTTCACCTACCGGTGTGTGATATTGTGATTCTATCACACGACGTAGTGTCTGACGTATATTATTACAGTCGCTGCGCTCATCACGCCTGACGGAATTCCGTCTTTACTTACGTTGGGTGTTGGTGGGGAACTGTTGACGGCCGCGGTCCGCGACACGTGGGCCGACAATGTATGTCTCGTTAATGCGTGCGTCAGACAATATTGTATGTGCTCGGCACTCGTTCTGACTGATTTTATAGATACGGACCCACGGAGGCCAATGTTGGCATCCTTGCGAGGAGAGGGTTAACGACGACGACCGGGTGCTCCAACATCGGATGGCGCTTCGGCGTCAGCTCCGTGTACATTCTGGACGAGCGTCGGCGCCCTGTTCCACTCGGATGCGTGGGCGAACTCTTCATCAGCGGTCCTCAACTTGCCCGTGGATATCTAAACTCGCCTGAGGAAACGGCTAAGGCATTCATCAACGATCCGTTCAGGCCTGGGTCGCTCATGTATGCGACTGGGGACCTCGTTCGGATGAGTCCCGAAGACGAGTCGATCACGTTTGTGGACCGTCGTGACACGCAAATCAAGATTCGCGGGCTGAGAGTGGAAGCCGGTGAGATCGAGGCCGTGCTTCAGGCGACAAGCAACGCTGTTACCAACGCCGTGGTGGTCAAGGTGAACATTGGTCACGACGCTCTCCTGGCATTTGTAGAGTGTCAGGCAGATATCCAAAGTCATGATATCGTCATGGTTTGGGACGAGAGGACGGCGTCTCTATTGTCGTCTCTGAAGCTTGTCGTCCGCCAAAAACTTCCGGTTTACATGGCGCCAGCCATGTACGTGGTGCTGAATCGATTTCCTCTGACAAGCTCTGGGAAACTGCATCGCAAGGGGCTCATCGAATTTTTCGAAGCGCATAACCAGGACATCCGAAATCTCAACCGCAAACTCCAGATCCTTGCCTCTGCTGGGTCGACGAACGCGGGACGCACCCGCCCTCAGAGTCGCATTATGAAACTCTGGCAAGCAGTGCTGGGGATCCAGGAAGACATTGACATAGACGCAACCTTTGCTTTTTTGGGAGGTGACTCGGTGGACCTTATGCGCCTCAGCGCGTTGGCGTTTAAACAAGGTATAGCGCTATCGGTCACGGAGCAGCTCCACAGGAAGACTATTCGAGCCCAAGCGCACCTTTTGCTCAAAGTCTAAACTTTCCGAGTTCTCGTTTACAGTTTTGCCGATCTCCTTTTCGTTAACTTTCATACTGTCGTTACCTACTAAAAACACACTAATTGAGTTCGAGAGTGAAAGCTTTTCGTCTAAAAAGTATACTCCTATAGGTTGTATTGTTGAAGGACGACTGCTGTGGAACTTCGCCTCAACTACATGTCTGATCACATGGCCTCTTACATAGTCATCACGCATACACGAAGGTAATATGAGCCCCGCGAGGCCAAGATTCGTGGGTAGAAGGATGGTACAATGGTGGAGGTCATGGTCATGGAAATGATGACTATGATAAGAATCTTGTGATTGTGTGGCCCAGGATCCATGTGAGTGACTGCTGGTTCATTGGGAGTGAGATGATGACCCATCATCAACATTATGACCCGCAGCCAAAACGGCGCTGGAAAGCATGTCTCAAAGGCACTCCGGATAAGTGTGCTTCGCGGGGAATTCAGCACCAGTGCCTGGAGTACCCTTCCTCCTCCAGTGATGTCGTATCGACATCAATCACATCTGTCGACTGTAAATATATGCTTCACCATTTCCACATCATGCTCTGTAGTAATGAGTTCCCCATCAAAGGCTCCTGGTGGCCGCCAGACATCAATATTATTGACCAGTGGGGGATATCGTACTTCTTGTACTTTCCCTCCCCAATCGAAATCAACGAATTTCACCACGTTCGCCCCGTCTATAGGTACGAGAATGTTAGCATCCCGAACGTCGCCGTGCACAAAGTTCGCATTGTGGAATTTGTCGACTACGTTGGAGACCATTCCATGGATTGTGTTCAGGTGAGCGCTCTCAAAAAGGTTCCGTTTTTTGACCTCTGAGAGCGGGATATAATCCATCATAAACTCCATTACTACCATAAACCAGCCGCCGGGAAGTTTATCGAATCCCAGGAGAGTAGGGGCACTGTTCAAGGAAACACAAAACTCGTGCAAATCCTTTGGATATGTGCGAACAAACTTTACAACGATGGGTCTTTCCAGGTCAGCGAAACCCGAGTAAAGAAGCTTGTCAGGATATGGTTGTTCCGTCAGTGTAAAGGGGGTAAGGGATCCACTGTTTAAGGCGGTAAACATGGTTGGATAAGGAAATCTTGCATTCTTGTGGTTAAAACCAGTGGGTGGCTTTGATCCGAGGGCCTGATAATAGGCCACCAGCCTTTCTGCAGCATTTTTAAATGCATTGAAGATGCGTGCCACCCTGTTGAACATTTCAGTCTCATGGTGCGACCAACACAAAGGCATTATTTCAGTGAGCGGTTCAAAGTGCACACGATCACTGAAGGCTGATCCACTAAAGCCAAGACAAGCTCCTAGAGGGACGTAAGTAGTAGCAAGAGAAGATGAAGGGACTATTTACCGAAGTAATATATGTGTATGCATGGAAACCTAGACCCTAGTATCTCGAGAGAAACATTTTTGATGTGGTGGTGATAATATATGGCGGTTTGTAAGGCCGGGTCTGCTTTAGTGTTGCACGCTTCATTCCTTCCTTCAGAACGTATATAGACATAGTACCCAACAGTAGCATGGCCATCTGTTGCGAGAGCAGTGTTCGGTATATCAGCTGTCTCCAACTTGATCCCGAAATGATTCCAGATCAAATCACGAAATTTTTGGGCGCGGCTTCGCCCTTCATCATAGAATTTGCACATTTCCTTCGCAAGCTCCCTCACAAACAAGTTTATCTTTGGGTTAGAGATATCCACCTTGCAATCATCAACAAACTGCCCAAAGATGGGATGCAGTAGTGTGATAGGAGTAGACGCGGCTTCCTCTGGTCGATTACAGAACATCTGAATTTTGGGATTTTTCTGTACGTTTTCTGAAAATTGATGTGGTATTGCGAGACTGGATGGTGGTATTGAGGGGAAAGCAGAGTAATACGCGGTACGTCTCCTCTTAATTGTAGGTTCCTCGGTTGATGAAGACGAAAGGCGGCGTTTACCTGTTGTAGCTGCGAAACAAAGATGGAAATGGAAAGAGAGATGAATGAGTGGTGGATGGGAGGATAGGACGAGAAGGCGAGCACTCACCGGCATCGTCTGGAATCGTCACAACGATATGCACTTTCTCCTCTTGAGATGGGTCAGGAGATGGGAAAACTTTCGAAAGCCTCCTCGAAGGTGGCCCGAGAGGGTTACCGGTAATCTCCTTCTGCGCGTTGCTTGCGAGATCAGCATCGTCGTCCAAATTGACGGCCCAGAGTCTCAGTTGGTGCGTTGGTATGAGATCGAGTTTTGGGGTCATAATCTTCTTAATCTCGCCCTTCAGCTCACCAACGGTTTTCGAGCTCTGTATGTTGACTCCGAAAGAGCATTTATCACCAATTAAATAACAAAAGAGCTCGAGTATGTGACCAGACATTGTGGAGATTGATTATGCCGGAGCCAAACAAGGCACAACATGAGATCCTTTATTTCCGCTGCAGCTCGGCGGTTACATAAATTACCTATGGGCTCACCTCTGTTCCATGGAATTTTTCCTGAACACGACCATGTTACTAGTTAGACCATATATGTGGGCCGGTCTAACTGGCTTTCAAACGAACGCTGTACAGGTGTACATACCTACGGAGATGTCTGGAGATGTTGCCGTTTCGTCCGCTGACGAATTCTCGCTTTCCATACATTCGATTATGTGACACAACTCGGATTCTTTGCCTACATAAGTGTAATTCCCATGGGTTGTCTCGTCAGGGCGATCAATTAGGGCTGCGGATCTCCTTCAACCACGGCGTCACGCTTCCGTATGATGACTCGTAGTCCTTAGCATTACTTTGCGAGATCCGCTTTGCGTTCCTTGAAATCCGCCACTTCATCGGTGGGTTTGAATGGTACGATGAACCGATGTTTTTGTAAGCGGGAAGTGACTGCACGTGGTTATTATGATCGAGCAAGAGAGACCAGCATCAAAGGTGTCTGCAGTTAAATTAACAGTAAATTTGCAATATTGTCAGTTGTGACTGATGCATATGTACCGTGTTGAAGAGAAAATCTCACCTGAAGCCAGACTATTGATCCTCTCAAGAGCTCTGCGCGTTCGCGCGTATTCACGAAAAGGCAGATACACGTTCATATCGAGCTATGTAGGAGACGTGATGGTGGATATCCGGTGATCCACAATGTCAGAGATGCGTCATCTAGACAGAGAACACCAATATTAAACTGTTAATCTCCCAGCGCTGCCGAGTGCGCGCGTTACTGGCAGTTCTTGCGGCATGAGCACCTCGGAGCTTCGTATCGCACTGCGCATTGTGACAAAGTGGTGATTCTTGAAATGCAGCGGGCCACAATTATGGCTTACAGCCGATGGGATGTTGCAACTTTGACATGCAAATTTGAAAGATGATGCCATCGATATCGGTATTGCGGGTTAGGTAGATATGCAGCCTTAAACATGTGTCAGAAAACATCAGAAAAAAGCTATGATGTTGACTTCTGCCTGGTGGAAGTATCTGTGGGGTCTCCGTGTTGATGAGATGGAGACGAATGGAAAGGCGGCTTGAAAAGTAGTGTGAAAGGAGGATGAGGTGCAGTCTGGTGCAGTGTCATGTATGAATGTGCCCTGATTCCCGTCGGAGTTCTCAAATAAATTGGCGGGTATACCGGTATACCTACGTCGGGGAGGCGGCCATCATCATTCTCTTGCTTGGAAATTACAAGGTACATTAATGAGGTAAGATAGGGTTTTTGCAAAACTGCACCGATGAGATGAACACTGCAACGTCAATCGTGAATAAGAAATCAATAGTGGACAGAAGGTTTATACGAGATTAATAGACCTTTTTACAAGTTCGGCGCGCGCCTGGGCTCAGTGGGCTGTGAGCAGCTTAATCGCTGCATAGAGATCAGGGAAAGTCGACAGATAGGTAGTCATCATTGATCTAGAATAGATATTAAAGCTGGAGTGTTCGTTTGGAGGTATATCCTACGTATACGATCAATAAATTGGGCCGATTTGCATGGCCTCCCTCAGGTACGGTACGGAGCGAGAAGTGGGCGCTTGTATTACATAGTTTACGTGACGCGCATTTGCCGTCACCTGTCCAGTGTCCCAACTTTCCTGGCAACTGGCCGCACTGCTCCCCATGAACGAACGTTTACACATGAACTTCAAAATGTTTTTAAAAAAGGCAAGCAGCTTTTGAAATAACTGGTTATCACCCTTCCCTGGGAATTTCTGTCACAATATCATCTTAAGTTAAGGGTGGTCTCTGACTGAATTCAACTTCTCGCGCCCACCCCATGATCTTGCGAGCCCGGTGCAATACCAAATTGGACGCGCAGCGACGATGCCCAGTTTCTCTAAGGACGTGGTTTCCAAGCGGTGACCGGTTGACCAATAGGTATCTGATTTTGTTGAATCACATTTGTATTCAGACCTACCACAGCTATGATCTTAATTCGATGTGATTATTTCTGACTCAAGTGGTTTCTATAATATATGCCGACATGAAATACTTTGCCGAGATTTTAGCCTGTTATAATTGCATTGCTGGTACGTCCTTTCAAATTCATTAGTGACCACCTTCTAACGAGCAACTTGAAGAACTAGCACAAACGAAGTTCTCAGCTTCGCAGACATGGGCCTCCAAGCTGAAAATATTAGCCATGGCACAAATGGCTCCGAGGGGCCAATACTAATTCCCAAGTCTCATTCCATCGAGTACTGGCGGAAACGCTTGGCTTCAGTCACACCGACTGTTTTTCCTCTGCGCTCTTCTCCTTCCCGTACCACTGCCAATTCATCCCTCCGACGTTTTACTATAAAATATGGTGGTCTCACACGTGACCATGGCATCGAGCTCTCAACCCTGATCACTCTCGCATACGCTTTGGTCCTTAGTGCACATTCGGCCTCTTCAGATGAGGTTGTGTTCGGCTACGTTTACGGCGGGAAAAGGTAATGCATACGATATCCCGATAATAATCCATATATCTGACTGCCTTTCCCCCTTGTTACGCAGACATGAAATACACAGTTTAGAGAAGCAGCTTGGCGTTCGCAGGGGGATCCTCCCTCACAATATAACTTTCGACTGGAACCAGACGACTGTAGATTTTCTTCGTGATTTACAAAGCGATATCACTCAGTGTGGTAATCACGCTGGGGTTGCTTTACCAGATGTTCCTATCCCAAACGTTACACCGCTTTTTCGGACGAAGCTTGACCTTCACAGCCTCTCGACGACGGGAGACAAGCTTCACACTCAAACCTCTCAGATGGACAACGTTGATTACGATCTTGCACTCTATGCAAAAAACATCAATTCTAAAGAAATTGAAATCGAGGCCCGATTCGCCCTGGAAAGCATGTCTGGGCCCGAAATCGACGTGTTCCAGGATCACCTCGGTGCAGCGCTTACTTCCATAGTTCAAAACTTGAGACGTCCTCTCCGGGACGTCTCCCTCGTCAGTCCTGAAGAGGTGCACCACCTCATCGTGGAGAGGAATCCGATATACCCAGCTGGACCCTCGTTAAGCGCAGCAAACAATGTGACACAACTTATCGAAGAGCAGGTTCGTAAGACGCCCCAGAAGATCGCAGTAAGTGTGCCACTAAGGTGTCTGCTCTCATGAAAATCGCTCATAGATCTATTCATACAGCTACAATTTGGTCAAGAGATATTTATTACCTATCATGAAATGGACACATTCGCGAATAACCTCGCTCATACACTCATTTCGCACGGGGTCAAGCGCGGCGAAATCGTCGGTATTTATATAGACAAATCATGCGAGATGTTCATATCGATTCTCGCCATACACAAATCCGGTGGTGCCTACGTTCCATTGGATCCAGCACATCACGCGGAACGTATTCAGACGATTCTCGGACTCGCGAACGTTGGGATTGTCCTTACAAGCAGAGAACTTCAGAAGCAGTTTGATTCTCTCGTCTCTGCAAATGCGGCAACGTCTCTGGCTGTGAACGTTTGCGAGCTCTCGCCTGCCAGTAAGCCGGATGTAACGATCACTCGTGACGACATCTGCCATGTACTATTTACTAGTGGAACCACGGGGACGCCAAAAGGTGCAGAGGCATGCCCTACCAGCTTGCGTAGGCTCTTTCGCTGATGCTATGGCAGGTGTTGTTTTAAACCACGGATGCATTATTGAGAGCTCGTTTGGTGCTCGTGAAGTCCTTGGAATTCGGGACGATCGCGTTTTGCCATTTTCAGACTACACGTTCGATGTCAGCGTATGGGTAAGCGTTCCATGGTTGTCATATTGGCTCGTTGCTAATGTGTGGTCCTAGGATTGGAGCATTGCTTTGGCTGACGGCGGCACATTATGTATTGTCCCCAAGCGGGAACTGATGGACAATCTGGGCAAAGCCGCTAACAGTATGGATGTCACATTTTTGGCAACCACGCCAACTGGTGAGTTCAAGCAGACGGTATGAGCGAGATAAGTTATTCAATTCTCTAATTACTTGCTCTGCCACCCAGTCCTCGCACTTATTAAACCTGACGAGGTTCCGTCCTTGCGAACCTTCTCCGTCGGCGGAGAGCCACTGACGCCAGAGGTTCGCAATGCATGGGCCGATCATGCCTTTCTCGTGAACGTGTAAGCTATGCAAGTCTTTCCCGTATCGATGTTAAAATTAGTCTGCTAGATACGGACCGACGGAAGCCAGCACAGGCGTAATAGCGAGGCCGGGTATCACCTCATCCACCGAGGGCTCCAACATTGGATGGTGCTTTGGGGTTAATGTTGCGTACGTTTTGGATGAAAGACTGCGACCTGTTCCACTCGGATGTGCGGGCGAGCTCTTCCTCGGTGGTCCCCAGGTCGCTCGTGGTTACCTGAATAATCCCAAGGAAACTTCCAAGGCATTCATCGATGATCCGTTTCGTCCGGGATCGACTATGTACGCCACCGGTGACCTCGTCCGAATTAATCCGGTCGATGGATCGTTCTTCTATATGGGCCGTCGCGACATGCAAATCAAGATACGTGGGTTGAGGATGGAAACTGGGGAGATTGAGACGGTGCTGAAGGCGGCCAGCGACCTTATTACGAATGCTGTTGTTCTTAAAGTCAATATCGGTAATGATACGCTGGTCGCGTTCCTTGAATATCCTTCAGATCTTGGCCACTTTGGCGCCGAACCGACCATCGTCCGGAATGACATTGTGGCGTCTATGTTGCCAGTACTAAGGGATGCTGTTCGCAGGAAACTCCCGTCGTACATGGCCCCGGGACATTACGTTGTACTCAATCGATTCCCTCTTTCTGCCTCAGGAAAGCTTGATCGCAAGGCTCTTGGTAATTTCTTCTATGTACATGAGCAGGAAATCAGAGAGCAGTATGCCGATTCTAGGACATCTTCCGACAACCTGCAGGCACGGGCGCCACCTAGGAACAAATGTGAAGCATCGTTGAGGTCTTTGTGGGCCTTGGCGTTGAATCTCAACGAAGACACCTTGGCCATCGACGATGATTTCTTCACAGTTGGAGGGGATTCGATTTCTGCCATCCAGTTCGCTAGCGCTGCTCGTGAGGCTGGCATCTCTCTTCAGGCGACGGACGTCATTGAAAACCGGACCATTCGTGCCATGGCTCACGTAGCCGAGTCCGCTGTCACCAATCACGACTTTGACGATGACGATATTCCGCCTGTGGGACTCAACCGGATGCATCCAAACGATCTCACATTGATGCATCTTGACCAGGCAGCCTTTGATGTGCTTCGTAACGATTTACTCCCAAAGCATGGCTTACTTCCAAGGTACGGTCCTTCTCACTGAGATGTTTTCATGGTGTTTATTTGAGTTTATTCTAGCGACGTCCTTGACATATATCCATGCACAGCGATTCAAACCAGTTTCCTCATGGCTGGCCTTGTGGTTGACAGTGCGTACATTGTGAGACATGTGTACGAGCTCCCTGCTGGAACGGTTAGTATGAGACTCCAACAGGCGTTTGAAGACTTTTTGAATCACCCTAACGGGTCCTTCCTGCGAACTTCGTTTGTTTTTGACCCGTCAACGAACCGATATCTTCAAGTTGTGATGCGACCCGGGTGCAAGCGGATGGAATGGGCGACCGTGACCGTTTCCGACGAGGTTGAGCTTGACTTAGCCGTCAGACAATACCAGGACGGCCGTGGATCTATGAAATTTGAACCAGGGGAGTTACAAACACGGTTGTGTGTGTTTGAGGTCAACAGTGTTCCCCGTGTCCTTGCCTGGAGCTCGCATCACGCATTGCTGGACCACTGGAGTATGAACAATGCGGAGTCGGACATTGGAGATATGTATGCGGGACGTCCCCTTCCTCCGCGTCGTTCATTCAAGCCAATGATCAAGTATCTGGAGGGCCTCGATCGCACTGCTGGTCTGGACTTTTGGCGGCGTCATCTTTTGGACGCGACCCCAACATCTTTTCTTCAGGCTCTCCCTGGCGCTCCTCGTGCCGTAGCGGATGTGGCTGTCTGCCGTGAAGTGCGCGCAGACCACAGCTCACTCACCAAACGGTTCGGAATAATGGCGTCTTCCTTGGTAACAGCTGCCTGGTCCATAGTGCTCTCTGCGCATACCGGAGGCCCGGATGTCGTGTTCGGCCAGATCATGAGTGGACGAAGTATAGAAGTCCCTTTCAGATGTCTGTTTTGTGCTTATTCATTTTTCTCCTCTAGATGCGCCTATCAAGGATATTGACTCCATGGCAGGGAATACTCTGAACACAGTAGCTCGCCGCGTGATCTTGAACAGCGAGGCTTCCGTGCTTCATACACTGCGCGAGATACAGTTGGAACAGATCGAAGTCAGCAAGCACGAGCATATAGCGTTGGCTGATCTTATTTCAGAAGGTATACCTGTCTCCAGTCTGTTCAGGAGCCTCCTCAACTTTACGAATCTCCCGGGTGATCAGAAACGAGCTGCCAGCGAGATTGAAGATGCCACCGACTATGTCCTGTGGAATCATAAGCCTGGAGGCTTGGATGGGTACCATTTCCATCACACTTTACGTACCAGCTTGCTGACGCTTATTTCTCCAGCCAAGACTTTCCGTTCGTAAGCATTGACATTTTCACTGTCGCCGGGTTTCATTCTGAAAATCATTTATAGGGGCTTTCAGTGACCCCTTTAGGGACAGATGGGTTCTCGGTTGAAGGGAGCTACTCCAGTGAAGTGATATCTCGACCGGAAGTTGACGCGATCTTGGATCATTTTGAGACTGCGTTGCTGTTTTTGATACACCACCCGGATGCCACCGTTCGGGATGTTAACCTCATCTCTGCAAGCGAGGAACAGCGTTTGCTTTGGGGACGTAATCCGCCATTTCCCCTTGATGCACTGCTCAGTCCTGCTCAGAATATTTCCGAACTGATTGAGCGGCAGGTTCGAAAGACACCGCAGCGCATTGCAGTGAGTATTAGTTCTGGAATTGGAATTAATGAATACCATATTTAAAGCATCGTCATAGCTTCAATTCGATCAAGAGGTGTTCTTAACATATAGCCAAATGGACAACCTTTCGAATGCTCTCGCGTGCAAGCTGGTCAACGGCAGCGTAAAGCGTGGAGCGCTTGTCGCGCTCTACATGGAGAAATCGGTGGAAATGTTCCTGTCGATTTTAGCCGTGCACAAGGCTGGCGGTGCCTACGTTCCGTTAGACCCGGAATATCCTGCCGATCGAATCCAGACAATTGTTTCTCTTGCGCAGGCGGCGACGGTGTTAACGACGAAAGAGCTTCAGAGCCAACTTCGATTGGCCATCCTTGATACTGACATCTGTATTGTGTTAGTGGACTTCATGAAACTCTTGCCAGCACGAAACCTGATGTCGATCCCATGGGCCGTGATGATATCTCTCATGTATTGTTCACAAGTGGTTCGACTGGAACGCCAAAAGGTAATTAATGTGACGTGTATCCATAAGGCCAACTAACGTGGCATTTTTTAGGCGTGGTGCTCACTCACGGATCTATCGTGGAGAGTGCTCTTGGTTCGCAGGAAGTGATTGGCCCTCTAAATGGACGCGTCCTACAGTTCTCAAACTACACGTTCGACGTCAGCGTCTGGGTAAGTCCGTTCTTCTGTCGACACGAAGGAAGTGACACCACAATTCGCGGTAGGACTGGAGTGCTACTTTTTCCGCCGGTGGCACTTTGTGCGTGGTACCCAAGCAGCGTCTGCTGGGCAATCTCGGAAGCGTCGCTCACAGCTTAGATGTCACGTTTTTGGGGACCACACCGACAGGTCAGTGTTATTTGTAATCATATTACAGACTTAAACCGAGTCATTTGCATGACACACAGTTGCTGCGCTCATCACACCTGACCAGATTCCATCTTTGCAAACGTTGCAGTTAGGGGGAGAGGTTTTGACACCCGCGGTTCGGAATGTCTGGGCTGACACTGTGTCTCTTGTGAGCGTGTGCGTTTCACCGTTCTGTGTGCTTATAAGCCCATACTGATTCCCATTTTGTAGCTATGGTCCTACGGAAGCCAGTACGGGTGTTATGGCCCTGAAGGGTGTCACTTCGACCACGGAGTGCTCCAAGATCGGCTGGTGCTTCGGTCTTAACGCCGTTTATATCCTCGATGAGGGATTGCGCCCAGTTCCGCTGGGATGTGTGGGCGAACTTTTCATCAGCGGTCCTCAGCTCGCCCGCGGATACCTAAGCAATCCTGGAGCAACGGCTAGGGCATTTGTTCATGATCCCTTCCGTCGTAATTCCCTCATGTATGGCACCGGGGATCTTGTCCGCATCAGTCCGCAAGACGAGGCCATTACCTTTGTGGACCGTCGCGACACGCAGATCAAAATCCGCGGCCTGAGAGTAGAAGCAGGAGAGATTGAAGCCGTGCTTCAAGCAACAAGCGATGCAATCACCAATGCCGCAATTGTTAAGGTCGATGTTGGCCGGGAAGCTCTGGTGGCGTTTTTAGAGTACCCTTCGGACGTTGAGATTCAAACTATCGAAATCATCCGTGACGACAGTCTAACACCTCTTGTGGCTACACTAAGACATGCTATTTCTCAGAAGCTTCCAAGTTATATGGCCCCTGCAATCTACGTTATAGTCAACCGATTCCCACTCTCGTCATCAGGAAAGCTGGATCGCAAAGCCCTCATCGCATACTTTTACTTGCACCGGACGGCCATCCAAGATTTGGCATCGTACACTTATGGCGCCACTGCGACTGAGCGAGATCTAGACTCGGCACCTCTAACTAACCTTCAGATGACCATCAGGGCTCTGTGGGCATCGGAGCTGCATACAGATGAGGACTCGCTTCGTATCGACGATGACTTTTATACCCTAGGTGGTGATTCAATATCTGCCATCCGCCTTGCCAGCGCAGCCCGTGAGGCAGGGCTCCATCTCCCGGCAACAGACATCATTCGGAACCCGACAATTCGTGCGATGGCCACGATTGCTGAAACCACCGCTGTCAACCACGACTACGACGATGATGACACTCCGTCTGTTACCCTTGACCACATGTGTCCTATGGATCTTACTTTGCTAGACCTTGATCAAGCTCAGCTAGATTCATTGCGTTACACACTGCTCCCAGACCACGGTATCTCTGCTAGGTTAGTCTTCCGCAGATGTTCCTGTGTTCTGTTAAAGATTCCTGCTCCTCTCAGTGACGTCCTCGATGTGTATCCATCGACTGGCCTTCAGACACCATTACTTATGGCAGGGCTTGCGGTGCAAGATGCTTATATTGTCAAACAAGTTTGGAACCTCCCATCGGGAACAGACCACAACAAGCTGAAACAGGCTTTCCAAGACTTCATTGATCACGGGAACGGCATGATGTTGCGCACGGTGTTTGTATTTGACCCAGCATCCAATCGATTCCTTCAAGTATTGTTGCGACCGGGAGGGAGGCGAATGGAGTGGACCGTCGTCGTCGTCACGAATGAGGCAGAGCTCGATCTACGTGTGGACGAGTACCAGTGTGGTCGTGCCATTCAGTCCTTCTCCGACGGCCAGCTGCTCACTCGAGCGTGCGTATTTGAGCTTGATGGTTGTCCCCGTGTTCTCGTCTGGAGCGTACATCACTCCCTGATAGATCATAGGGCTATGGAGCATATTATGTCAGACATTGAAGACGTCTACGCTGGTCGTCCTCTCCCTGCTCGGCGCCCCTTCAAGCCGATAGTCAAATATCTGGAACAGGTGGATCGCACACCCGGTTTGAACTTTTGGCGCAACCATCTTCAGACTGCTACGCCAACACCTTTCCTTCAGTCTCTGCCAGGTGCGCCTCGAGCGACAGCAAATGCGATGGTAATGCGTGCAGTGCACGCGGGGCATGGTTCATTTGTTCGAAAGTTCGGTATCATGGCGTCGACATTGGCGACTGGTGCCTGGGGGATTGTGCTCGCTGCTCACAGCAACTGCACCGACGTCGTGTTCGGGCAGGTTGTTTCCGGTAGAAGTGCGCTAAACCTGCTGCAGTTTTCTATTGTGTGCTTACCACCTTTTTCAGATGCGCCAATCAAAGATATTGTATCCATGACCGGCATCACCATTAATACTGTTCCCCGTCGTGTGACGCAGAACCCGGATGCCACGGTGCTTGATATGTTGCAAGAGATACAGTCGGACCAGATTGAAATCAGCAAGCATGACCATATTACATTAGCAGACATGCATGCAGAGAACATGCCAGTCTCCGGTCTTTTCAGAACCATTCTTAATTTTAGAAATCTGCCGGATAGCCAGATTGCAGACAAAACTCCTTTACTCAAGCATGGTTTGTTTGAGACCCATCGAAATGATAGCCGTGACGGGTATGTTGCCTTTGTAATCCTTAGGAACTCATTGCACTAATTACCCCCATGCCAGTGCTGACTTCCCATTTGTGCGTGCACGATTTCCTCGTCCTTTACCTGCCTCATGACTTCTCTGTAGGCCCTATCTCTAGACGTTTCCTCGACTGATGACCTTCGTCTTATGGTGACCTACGTAGCTGATATTATTACTGAAGCGGAAGTGAATACGATCTTGGACCATTTCGAGACCGCGCTACTCTTCTTAATAAATCAACCTCACAGACTGATTCGTGATGTGGAGCTCATTTCCGCTGGCGAAAAGCATCGTTTGCTTTTCGGGCGCAGTCCGCCTCATTCCCTCGATGTGTTGCTCAGTCCTGCCCAGAATATTTCCGAATTAATTGAGTGGCAAGTTCAAAAGACACCGCAACGTATTGCAGTAAGCACCTTCCCTAGAGTTGTGTGGGTCTGTGCTCAATAGATCGCTACAGCTCCAATTTGATCAAGAGTTCTTTTTAACTTATATGCAACTGGACTCCCTCTCGAACGCTCTTGCCTGCAAATTGGTCGAAGGCGGCGTTAAGCGGGGAGCGCTGGTTGCACTCTACATGGAGAAGTCTATTGAAATGTTCTTATCCATTTTGGCCGTTCACAAGGCTGGTTGCGGCTACGTCCCGTTAGACCCAGAATATCCTTCGGAGCGC
The DNA here is from genome assembly GCA_015039355.1 of Ramaria rubella. NCBI lineage: Eukaryota > Fungi > Basidiomycota > Agaricomycetes > Gomphales > Gomphaceae > Ramaria > Ramaria rubella. The sequence goes on along the minus strand of MU134372.1, from coordinate 215,892 downwards.
ATTCAGACAATTGTTGGTCTCGCGCAGATAGTGACGGTGCTAACGACGAGAGACCTTCAGAACCAACTGGGATCAGCCCTTCGTGACGCCGGCGTCTGTGTCGTGTTGGTTGACTTTACAGGGCTCTCACCTGCCGCGAAACCTGACGTTGGACCCATCGGCCGTGATGATATCTCTCACGTACTTTTCACGAGTGGGTCAACTGGGACGCCAAAAGGTATTATCAAATGTGCTGTCTATTGAGAAGATGGATTAACTGCCTGTTTTCAAGGTGTGATACTCACCCACGGCTCTATCGTGGAGAGTGCTTTGGGCTCAAGGGAAGTGATTGGCCCTCTAAATGGACGCGTCCTACAGTTCTCAAACTACACGTTCGATGTCAGCGTCTGGGTAAGTCCGTTCTTCTGTCCACACGAAGGAAGTGAAACCACAATTCGCGGTAGGACTGGAGTGCTACTTTTTCCGCCGGTGGCACTTTGTGCGTGGTACCCAAGCAGCGTCTGCTGGGCAATCTCGGAAGCGTCGCTCACAGCTTAGATGTCACGTTTTTGGGGACCACGCCGACAGGTCAGTGTTATTTGTAATCATATTACAGACTTAAACCGAGTCATTTGCATGACACACAGTTGCTGCGCTCATCACACCTGACCAGATTCCATCTTTGCAAACGTTGCAGTTAGGGGGAGAGGTTTTGACACCCGCGGTTCGGAATGTCTGGGCTGACACTGTGTCTCTTGTGAGCGTGTGCGTTTCACCGTTCTGTGTGTTTATAAGCCCACACTGATTCCCATTTTGCATAGCTATGGCCCTACGGAAGCCGGTACGGGCGTCACGGCACTGAGGGACGTCTCTTCAACCACCGAAGGTTCCAAGATCGGGCGGAGCTTCGGTCTCAACTCTGTCTACGTTCTGGATGAGCGTCTTCGCCCAGTTCCACTTGGATGCATGGGTGAACTTTTCATCAGCGGCCCTCAGGTAGCTCGTGGATACCTAAACAACCCGGAGGAAACAGCCAGGGCATTCGTCGGCGATCCGTTTCGTCCTGGATCGATCATGTATGCTACCGGGGACCTCGTTCGCATGAGCCCAGAGGATGAATCCCTCACCTTTTTGGATCGTCGTGACACGCAAATGAAGATACATGGGTTGAGAGTTGAAGCCGGAGAGATTGAAACTGTGCTTCAGGTGACGAGCGATGTCATCACCCATGCTGCAGTCGCCAAGTTGGATGTCGGCCATGAGGCTCTCGTCGCTTTCCTCGAGTGTCGGTCGAATATTTCCAGATCGGATATGATGATCATCCAAGATGACAGTGTTGCCTCTCTGTTGACTGCTCTGCAACAAGCCGTCCGTCAGAAGCTTCCGTCCTACATGGCCCCGACTATATATGTTGTTCTAGATCGATTCCCTCTCACGGCATCTGGGAAATTGGATCGCAAGGCACTCATCGCATTCTTCTACGCGAACGAGAAAAAGATTCGAGATTTCGATCGTCAACTTCAAAGCATTGCTTCCGCCCGGTCTACCGAGGTGAAGCGCACCCGCGCTCAGACTCGGATCATGAAGCTCTGGCGAACTGTGCTTGGAGTTGATGGCGACATTGACATTGACGATACGTTTGCTCTTATGGGGGGTGACTCGGTCAAGCTTATGCGCCTCAGTGCGTTGGCGTTCAAACATGGGATAGCGCTGCCAGTCTCAGAGCAGTTGCATCGACAGACCATCCGAATGCAGGCGCAACTTTTGGAAGAAGTACAAAGCCAGTAAGCCCCTATAGTGTATTCTTTCATGTCGACAATCCTTTCGTCACACTATGGGAAGTTTTGTTATGGCTGTGATTTGAGATTAATGTTATATAGTATTGCCATCGAAATGCCTCAGTACCTACGATGTTATTCCTCCAGAAGTCCCTCGGTCCAAATGGCGTTATATATATTTTCGTTTACATGGATATGCCATCAAGCTCAAAATTGTCAACATACTATTGTCAGAGAACGAGTGGGCCGTAGGGTCTCAGCAGAACACGGAGCCCGAGCTGCCAGTTCCCACTCAAATCGACGCTAATGAAACAGACGCAAGAGGAGACGCCACGGGTACTTGCCTAAGTACGGATACCACTCGCAACTAATGCTGCACTGACTCTCCGACGTTATTTCGATGACGAAGTAGATGTGCTACAGCTTGAAACAACCTGCTGCTACCTATTCGGAGTCTCTGGATGTTCTTCTGTGCCGGCAAACCTTTGTGAATGACCAAGTCACTGTAGGAAAGGAAAAGACGCGCTGGTTTGACAGCTTGTAAGGAGCTGTCAGCCAAAAGAAGCCGTTTGAATGGCATATAACTCCGACGTGCCTTAATCAAATCAGCTCCTTGGATTGGGGGTATACACTAGATACGCGGTAGTGGCACTCGCTAGGTCCTATATTTTTATCTAGTGCTGTGCAGCGTGTATACCATATAATAAATTTCTCTGCTGGACCCCAGAGACTATCCCTAGGTTGGTCCACACACAATGGTTGTGTAATTATTATTACTTGCCAATTAGAACTATTTTCCTATTTCTCCTTTTTTTTCTGCACTATGATGGCAAAGTGTGACCCCAGGTGTGACGGACAGATTGAGTTCGCACATCACGTGACCCCACCTGTAAGGCGTCCATTTCTAATCCAGTTAGACGGACACACCACATGTGTGGTCCTAGTCTAACTAGCCCTGTTGTCGCTGTGAGCCTATTCTGCTGCTTATTCCACAGAATAGAGGTCTCCTAATAAACAACTGAAGCTGTACTAGTGTCATAACTGTTGTCCACAGGCGCTCCACCGGTGTTCACTGTGAGTATGCTGACACACGGTCACACTCTGTTGTTCACGACGAGTAAACATGTAGTACTCATTGTTAGACACAGCAAGCACAACCACACCTTTAAAATTAATATTTTCTTATCAAATAAAGTTGCGCTTGTAATTATTTTTCGAATATGAGCTTGGATTGCATATGCAGTGATGTTTTTCAGGTTGTGCTTGTCGTCGGAGACGACAAGCACGAGCATAGGGGCTGTTCCTTCAAATTCAAGGCTCACAGCAACAACAGGGCTAGTTAGACTAGGACCACACATGTGGTGTGTCCATCTAACTGGATTAGAAATGGATGCCTTACAGGTGCTTACAGGTACAACAAGCGGACATGTCATGCTCATCGTCCGACACAACGAGCACCATTGAACCTTCAATAAAAATATTTCTCCATCAAATAAAGTAGTACCTGTAATCATTTTTTGAGTAGAATAGGAACCTGGCTTCATATTGCACATGAGGTGAGAACTGCCGGTTGCGCTTGTCGTCTTCGATGACAAGCCTGACCGGCAGTTTCAAATATATTTTTTGCTATCAACCAAAACAGTACACCTAAGAGTAGTTTGATTTTAAAGGACCCAAGCCCCCACCACTTGCCCCTGTTGCAAGCACATTTCTGTGGCCACCACCATTCCCCAATCCTTGTCAAGACGATCAATGTCACCCCAAGTGTGTTCACATTTTGTCAACACAAACTAAAACTTTACTAATAAAAACAACAAGTATTGCATCCTAGTTGCTCGTTATGGGAGCTAGAGGGCCATCCTTGTTTTTCTTCGCTCTGCCTTTACCTGTTCCCTTCCCCTTCTCAGCAGGGGTTCTCACAGCACCTTTGTGCACACCACTACTCGCTGCCCTCTGCTTGCCACCTGCCATTGCATTATTCTCCTTGCTGGTCCCCTTGGCTTTCCGTGATTTCTTCTTAGGCCTTTCTTCAACTTCAGCATCACTATTCTCACTTTCTGACGACCTGGCCTCAGACTCGCTTTCCCAGGAGGTACACGCCTTACGCTTCCTCATCTTCGGTGCCAGAAGCGCTTGAGCATCATAGTAAGCGATTTTGCGTTTCTCCCATTCTTCTGTTGATAGATTGACCCAGTGGCACCACTTTTCAACATCATCATGAGTCAAGGCTGTGAGGAGACGTTTGAGAGTATGGGCAGATCCAATTTCTGATGCGTTGATGAAGGGTACATCATTGGCCAATTCACAAGTTCTACGCCCTTCTTGACAATGACAAGCTTCTCATACCTGTCAAACTGCATCATAGCCTTCGCATCATTTGTTATGTCAACTAGTTAATTGACTATTAGCCTCAGCCTTGATTTGCATGCATGTAACGTACTGAGTCCCTGGTGTATTTCCTGGTGAATTTTCCTTTTCAACTTGGCAAGATGGCTGTTGTGATGCAGAGTAAGACCTTTGAAGAGTCAGCAAATATAATTCTGAATGCAACCACACTCACCTTGAAGGTTGGTTAAAACATAGGTTTCAAAATCCTTCACAATATCCCCTGTAGTCTTCTTGATCCCATGGACCAAGAACTGCTCCCCTTTGGCCGAGCATGCCACATAACTGGGCATTGAGTGTTCAGGTTTGCCTTTGACAGCAAACAAGAATGTCTCCATATCCGTACATGCTGATAGAGCCATGAGCTAGAGCCATCAATATGTGTATCATCAGAAACAGTATGTGTCATATTTACCTCATCAGATATCTGTTGGAGGGTGATTCTCGCATCCTGGACAACAGCACGGGTGCTTGCTCGATGTGCAGTACTCTTCGCATCTTGCCATGCTTGGGCCTTAGACTTCAAAAAGTCTTGCATGTTGACTGGCAGCTTAGATGCGTTCTCTGTGCCATCAAGCTGCTTGATCCTGAGGTCAATTTCTTCAAAACATTCTTTTTCAACTTCCATCAGGGCTTTTCACGTGTGAGAGCCAAGTGACACATCAAAGAAGCCTGAGTGACATACCACCCTTACGTCCATCCAGGAAGGCATCAATCTGCTTGGCAGCATTGAACACACTAACAGCACGTTTCTGGTGAGCCACACACCCTCCCTGGTAAAACTGGTGCCAAAACCATGCAACAGAACATCTGTACTTTTTACTGAGTACCTTGGCTTTATCATCAAGATACTTGAAAACATATCAATATCAGCATTTATAGCACAGCGGTTTGAGCTAGCTATCTGTCAAGCCACTTGTTGTTGATTATAGGTGAGGACTGGTAAGGAAGAAAATCGCAACTATACTATTTTATATAATCACTTGTCTGACACATTCGGCTTACATGAGGGCCCAAACAAAGTCTTACTTTAGGGATTTCTAAGTTGAAGGGAATGGCGGTTGCCACAGAAGCTGGGAATCACAAAGGGAAGGATAGAGATAGTGGTGCATGATAAAGCAGGGAGACAGTCACACTGGTCGCACTTTTTTTTGCCATTTTGGGACAGACGGCTCAGGCTCTCTACCTTTGTACATACCGCTACAGGTCTTTTGGTGTCCTGACCATGTGAGATAGACATTTTAAAGCATATTAGAATCCATCAAATAAGCTGATTTTATGACAATCAAAAATTGTGTTTCTGACTAATGGATACCTCAAATACCTCAATGCTGTGAACAATATATGCACTCGCTGAAAATTTTCAACATATCTCCGGCTGGTTGCTTCTAACCTGAAGGGACCAGGAATGCATCTAAAAAACAATGCACCACATCATTAGATCACCATTCAACGATGTAGGAAAGAAACATGAATGCATGCATATGGGCGCCTTCAAGCCTGTTATGTTCGGATGACTACATGCTTGTGATAGATGTAGTGAACATCAATAAAACATTTTATTCTAATGTTAGTCTAGAAACACCTTTGAAAACCTCATCAAGCATGATGTTATCCTCATCATCTGAACTTTCCTTGTCAGTAGAGGAGGCGGGTGCACGATCAGCACCCTGACTCTCCCCCTCCTTAGCTCCCATCCCAGAATCTCCTGAAAATCCTGCTAGTGCGTAAATCTGGTGTAATCTCACTTGTAGATTTATGTTAACCTGTTTGTGTTCATCTGCAACCTGTGTGAGGGCAGCTGCAAGCCTTGGGTCCTGCTGTGCACTCCTGGTAATTGCAGCATCAAAATGTAGCGGCTCATCTATAATCCAAGTTGCTAGCCGTTTAGTTTCAACATTCAGTTGCTCAATTTCCTCTTGAGCCCATAGGATCTTGAGGTGGCACACTGTGGCCTCACGGTTACGAATGTTTGCCCAATCCAAGTTTTGGATATCTTTGTGTGCTCCCATGCACAGCAACTCAAACTCTGCAATGGTGCTGTACTCGACAATTTGAGCCCATGTGAGCTTGGGGCATGGAGGATTGAGGGTGAGTGCAGCTTCATTGTACGATACCAAGGCATGTTGGATTGCCTTACTTCGTGCCTTCAGTGCCTTAGATATATGTGTCCTGAGCTTATAACCTGCATGCCTATATCAGTCATCTGAGCATGAGGTGGGCATTAAATAGATACCTGTTTGCAAAGCATTTACTTTCATGAGTTCAAATAGTCATTGGACTACAAGGCCTTCAAGCTTATCCACTGCACGCTGGTATGTTCAAATGTGCAAGTAATTGGAGGTGCACTGGTATTCCTGACTCTCTAGAGTCCATCGAGCTCCAATATCTAACTGCCCCTCAACCTGTTGCAGCTCCTGTTGGAGGAACAATACACCCTCCCAGGCATCATAGCTGACCTGGCACAGTCGTGTCTTATCTTTTGCTCACATGGATTCAGCTGCCAGCTTTTGGGAAGCCTCCCAAATGTTTCTAATGCCAAAAATAATCATTACATCATTTTCAAAAAGGAGTTGAGGGCCTCATGGTACTTGTTAAGTAATTCCACATATTCAACCCCTAAAACATCGCTTTGTGTTTCGGCTTTTTTAGACTCCAGGTACTTATGCTCTTCACTGAGCCAGCTGGAGTACTGGGCATTGGATATATGCCATCCGGACGTGAGGCTCTCAATATGAACTGGCATATCCCAGAGAACCTCAAGAGCTTGTTTATAATTCTGGAAGATGAATTGGGCTGTAACAAGTTCATGTTAACTGATTGGCCCAAAAAAAATCAATGTTACCCAGGTTCTCGTACTTCTCAGCATCCCACTGATGAAAAAACATGTTGATGAATTGGCACTGATGGAATGGAGTGGCGTGTCGGGTGAGTTGGGCAACTGCATTTGATCCTGAGAACACACATTCGCATGTCTCCAGATCCTCTAAACCAAAGCCATGTGAGATCATGATATGAAAAAATAATTGACAGTGGTGATTATGTGCATGACCATGAAATGCTGGCACCACCATGCGTAACCCATGCTGGCATGCCTGTGCACCCAAGGAACTTCTCATAAGTGTGCTCCAGAAGGAGCACGCAATGTCGTATCCAAGTCCCAGATGTTCGGGCAAAATTTCCTGCAAGCAAGATATGGTGGCCAAAGGGTATTTTGCGCTTATGATGGATCAGAAGGAATTTAAAAAGGGAAAGAAAAAGCAGACACACAGTTCTCCACTTTGCATCATATCTGGAATGGTCCAAATGAACCCATGATGACATACTGATACAAACACGCCGGTTTGTGCAAACATGTTGTACATCCCTTTCAAGGTATCTGCCATAGCTGCCCACCAGCAGTCAGCACAGGTGGCTTCGCCTGCATGACCATCCATCGGATCACCTTCTGTTTCCTCCTGTGTGATTGATGAGTCGGATCACAAATTGATAGCAATAACAAACTCTACACCATCCGCCTTCCAGACTTTCCATTTCACCTCATCCTTGAATTGTTCTACATAGTCATGTTGAATAAAATAGTCACTTTCGAATGTGAGTGTGTCAGAGGCTCGATCCTCCCAAACAAACCGTTTGAGACTATTGTTGCCATCTAAGGCACCCATGATTAAAGGATTGAGCTTGGCTTCCCTGGCAAGCTGAATCCCATCAATGCTAGCTCAATCTGGTGGAATCAAATCACCTTATACTGACACGCAGGGCAGCTATTGAGGATTCACCACAAAGGCATGTCCTGATCCAGTTCTTCCTTGACAGCTTGATCCACCTAGCGAAGGATCTCAAGATAGGTATCAAAAGTGTACGAGAATTGATCTCAGATGCTTGGACAGTAGTTGATCTACTGAAAATGATGAGAGCAATCAAAAAGAGAGAAAAACTCAAACTCACATTGGCAAGGTCACATAGGACCTTGACCCATTGTTGAATACTGAATTGTGGACAGCATAATTGGCATTGACGGTAGAGTTCGAGAGTTGGAAGGGGGATGGCCAAAGTGGGGAGTGCCGGTGCAGTGCCAAGAAACTCATGCCTAATAAGGGTTTCGTTAAGGTAGTCATGCCGTGGATCTTGAGGTAGTGATCACACTGCGTCATAACCTGATCGAGATGAATATGACGTATAGAAAGAAGAAGAAGAAACTTACCTTCAGTTCCCAAAATAGACATTTCAAAAAATGTCATATCTGCAGGTTCACCATTAACGACCATACCATATTGATATTCCATGTATGCCTCGAATAACGCAGGTAGTTGTGCCTGCCAGGCTTTTTAATGTGTACTAATGCATTCATGTTTGCTAGGCTGATAGTATCTTCGATGTTTTCTGTAGTGAAACATGTGAGCAGGAAAATGTGTAAGGTAATAAACATACCAGGAAAATGAATCCTGCGCCATGTCAATAAAATGGAAATACTCCCCTCCTTCATGACTGGGATCCACATGAACTTCTTGTGCCAGTGTACCAACGTTCATGGGTTCATCTTCCCATGCGTCCACATCGGTAACCATCTGCTTGTCGATGCCAGTGGTGTGACCAGTATCCAGTGCCATACGGACAGCAGCCTGGCGTAGGCTGTCAGGAAGCACTGAAAGACATAAGTATGAAAGAAAATATTTGATAGAGTTAAATTATACTTACCTTGAAGCTCAGCATGTCTAATTTGCTCATCCTGTTCCCGTTGCTGAGGCAATTGGGTGTTTGTGATGCACTGGATCCCTGCTGGACAATGAAGACAGCCTTCATCCTCATCCAAGGGAGAACATTGACAACGACCAAGGTGATTAATAATGATGCTGCAGCTTCCACTGACTCTGACTCGCCTGGTAGTAAAGCCTTGTCCTCATGGCATAATGGAACACGACTTTATGAGTCACGTGATTTGCTCAGCATCATGCTTTTAGTCATACACATCCCATAAAAAGAGGCCAATTGGATCATAATCCACTCGAAATAATGTATATACTATTTTATTTGGTCACAAAGCATGAAATTTTGAGGGAATGGCTGTGCTCATTGTCTCCGATGATGAGCATGACCTGCAGATGTCACTACATACGCAATCTGAGCTCATTTGTATTCTACTCGAAAAATGATTGCAGGTACAACTTTATTTGATAGGAAAATATTAATTTTAAAAGATTTAATTGTGCTCGTTGTATCTGATGACGAGCACGATATGTTGACTCATCGTGAATAACAAGTGTGACCATGCGCTTGTGTGCTCCTGATGAACACCGGTGGAGTGCCAGTGAACTGGCAGTTATGACAATCTGGTGCTGCTTAAGTTGTTTATTAGGAGACCTCTATTCCATGGAATAAGCAGCGGAATAGGCTCAAAGCGACAATGGGGCTAGTTAGACTAGGACCACATATGTGGTGTGTCTGTCTAACTGGATTAGAAATGGATGCCTTACAGGTGCGTGACCCACAAATTTTTTTCGCGTCTTCTCTTCAACCACCACCTTTGTTGCGGTTCTCAATGCAGCACAGTCATCCCATCTGCGAGTGCCGTGGTTTGTAAGGTGGGTCTGAGTTTCCTTGTATTGGTTGTTGCTGACCTTTTTCCTCATGCCTCTGATGCTCTAGCGGTTCAGGAGGACGGTGAAGAGCCTATGAGGCCAGGGGCAGATGCACAACCACTGGTCCCTGAGGCTTCCTTGGTCTAGTAGATTGGCATGGTAACGTGGGAGGTGCAAGACCAGGATGTGGTGGGGTGGGGCAGAGCATCGGTGTGCGCTGGTAGAGATGAGTAGGTGGTGTGCGGAGTGCAGCAAGCGGCAAGGTGCCAGGAGGTGAAAGCCTAGCATGTTGGTGACATGAATATGGGAGGTACTAAACTAATAGCATGTGCAGGTGTCTGGTGAATGTAAGTTGTACAGTAGCCTTTTAGCTACATACTTTGTACTATTGTAGTTTTTGTAATGTACTTGTAATGGTGCGTGCAATTGTATTATTTCTGAGCCTATAAAGGATCCTTCTGTAGTAAGCTTGTTGAAAACTCACTACAAGTTATTGTCCAACACTGCTGAACATAATATTAAATTTGTCCAAGATGACATAGACCAAGGTGTCTCAAGTCCTCCTTGAATTTCTGAAGAGAAGTGCAGCATTCAGAAATTCCTGTGGCTACTCGCTGACTGCCACTGCTGTGCATCGTGCAGTGCCTCTTGGATTGGCAACCAGCTCCCATACTCTATTTCAGCTTGTTCAACAAGGGAGCTAGATGGACATAAAATATAGAATACACAACACGAAAAGACTCTATGTGTGACATCACACCCATAGCAATTCCTCATTCAAACACTCATGATGATACCCCCAAATAAAATAGTACATATGTAGGTGTGTGGAATTGAAGAAGAGACGTGCTGAAGCTGAAGCTGGAGATAAAGGACATGATCAGTGATGAAAATTGAATGATGATGCTGACTGTACCTTTGTAGTAGAATTTAGCTGCAAAACAAATTATTTGTACCACCTGTGTCGAGAATGGGTGCAATCCCAGCAATGCATGTCCACCATACAGAAATGCACCGCTTACCCATCGATGTACACAGCTGTATTTGGACTTGTCACATCTGGATCGCATGAATCAGTACCCTGCCAGGGAAGGAACTTGAACAGGAGGAGACTTACTATGAGAGGTGTTTCAGGAATGACAATGGCTGCGCAGGGTGGTGAGTGATGAACAGCAGAGCGAAATCAGTTTCACTCACGCGCAAACACTCTGTAGCTCCACAGATGATGTTCGAGCCTTCACACAGACTTATCCTTGAGTTTGGTTGAAGTTTGGGCCTAACTGGGAGCTTGTAAGTGACAGATCGTTCAACAGGAATGGGCTTATCTTCGAATGCTCCAAAGCTAGGACTCCACAATGGTAGAGGTAAGTTCAATGGAATTGAAGTAGGAAGAGAAAGAGAAAGAGATCGATGGTGGCTACAATAGGAGTATGTGATAGGACAGGTCTGACTTATGTTCAAGGGCATCAATAGTGAACAAGTGACGAATCATGCAGTGAAGGTTACTTGGTCTTACCTGAGAATAGAGAACACCCAACAATGGTAGGATCCAACAACAATATCGTAGGTGTTCAACGTTGGCAAGAAGATCATTAGTGTTGACGACACCGACGATGGGGGAGTGATGAATACACTACACTCACGTCAAAGGGTTCTTCCCCTAGAGGTGGGGCTAGCCTGCATGTGGCGCAAACTTTTGAAAAGGGTTTCTTAAATTATGATATTAGGACTGAAAAAATGACTTACTTGGATTCCTGGACAGATGTCGTGCAGATTGGATACCCATGGTGGCTTTGTGGCTGTTGGGACATCCTCTGAATGTAAATCATTGAGATGGGGGTAGCCTGCCAGCAGCCTCAAAATTTGGCAAAAGGATCAGTTAAATTACAAGATTATGAACAAAGAGAACAAAGAAATGACTTACTATGATTGCTTGTACATGTACAGCTATGTGCAGATGGCTTAGGTATGGCCACTATATACATGGCCATTGGGACATCCCAGGGACTGAAAAGATCTCCAATATTGCAGCAAGTGTCTAGTAAAAGCTTACTAGTATTTACATCTATATACTCTCAGTCAACATTGTCAAGCAACTATGCAGATTAAACTCAGTCTCTTGTATGAAAAGACTGTATTAATCAATGTACCTATGCAGATTAAACTACGACTGTGTTAGGATAGTAAATAACATGATAATAGTGGCTATAACATACCTCAGTCTCTTGTATGAAAAGACTGAGGGAAAACTTCAAGTGCTGATACGGTGCTATTATATGGTCTCGGTAATGAGTGTATTAGATAATGTTGATATATGTGGTTTAGAATCAACATTATCCCTTGACACTCCCACTCAAATGTTGGCAAAGACCCATGGCACTGATAAATCTCCAGTGCTTCTCTCTTGGTAGAGCTTTTGTGAGTACATCCACAATCATGTCATCCGTGGGTATGTAACGAACAGTGGCCTTCCCAGATGCAACCACATCATCGCAAACGTAATGATATTTGTGTTGGATATGCTTGGTGCATGCATGAAATTGTGGGTCTCTAGACAATATTATAGCAGCTTGATTATCATAATTCAATATAGTTGGTTTGTTCTGAATGTGGCCTATATCCTCAAAGAAAAGACATAACCAGGTGAGGTGTTGTGCGGCATTGCTTAACCCTATGTACTCAGATTTCGTTGTTGATAATGCAACGATAGGTTGTCGCTTACTGGACCAAGATATAGCTCCCTTCAATGCAATGAACACAAAACCAGATGTCAATCTGGATGTGTCAGTATCTCCACTCCAGTCAGAATCAGAGTATCCGTGGAAATTCATGTCTTGTGACACGTCAGAACCATAAAAACATAATTTGAGGTCCAATGTTCCTTTAATGTCCCTCAGAACTCACTTTGCTAATCTCCAATGACAGCTCCTCAGATTTGCCATATAATGTCCAAGAATGCCCACTGTGTAAGATAGATCAGGTCTAGTGCAGACAGCAGCATACATGATTGATCCAATGATTGTCACATAGGAAACATTGATATCGTTTATTGTCATTTTGTGAATGCAATCATTGTCATCTGGATCATTGATGGACGTTTGTGTGTGAGGATCCATGGGAGTGCTGACAGGGTTGACATTGTTGCCTGACATCCCGCACCGTTCCAACACCTTTTGCAGGTATTGTCATTGTGAAAGTGCAATTGTTTGCCACTTTCTGTCCCTACTGACCTCCATGCCAAGTACCCAGGACAGTGGGCCTAGATCGCGCATTTTAAATGCACCTGAAAGCATGAGCTTTACGTCTCGAGCATAGACCTTGGAATTTGCAGCAAGTATGATGTCATTGACATATATGACTAGGAAGCATAGTTTACCGATATCCTTGATGATGTACAAGCAAGTTTCAGCATTTAATCTTGTGAATCCAATACTCATAAGTCTTCGATCTAGAGTTTTGTTCCAAGTGTGTCCTGCTTGCTTTAGTCCGTAAACTGACTTCTTGAGCTTCCAACAGGATCCCAATTTGATATTGACTCCCACTGGAGGCAAGATATATATGTCCTCATGTAGTTTGCCATTCAGGTATGCTTGCATGATGTCGCATCCTTCAAGCTCAAGGTCATGCTTTGCAGCTAGTGCCAGGATGATTTTTATTGACTCTATGTTTGCCACAGGTGTGAATACCTCATCATAGTTGACTCCCTTCTCTTGCTGAAATCCCTGGACTATGATTTGCATTTTGTAAGTACTAATGCTCCTGTTTTGATCTTGTTTGATTTTAAAAATTGGGCGACTTGTTATAGGTTTTATTCCATCCAGGATCAGCACAATGTCATAAACATCATTGTCTATGAATACCTTTAACTCACGCTCTATGGATGGCTTCCATTTGTCTGCATCTCTTCCTGTGATGGCTTCTGGTATATTTGCTGGTAATTCATCCTGAAAGCAGCTATCTTTGGCATGACCACAGAAGTTCGCTTGTAACTCAGCAAAATCAGCAAGATTGTTATCACCTTGTGGCTGTTCTTTACTCTGCATCGGTGGAGGCAATTGGTTAGTATTCTTGTCTTTATTCTTTCAATAGTGGTCTGAATGCTCCTGAACCTTTTGCAAGTAATCGGCATTCTTATCATAAGCACAATGCTCGCATGTAGGCCTGGGGTTTTGTGGAGTCATTGTGGCGTGGTTATTGACTATTCTTGCACCTCAATCCTGCCGCACTGGGCCCTGAACTGAATGGGGTTCATGGAACTGTCTGCTACTGTGAGCCGGGGGTGTTGCGTGAGTGGATGGCTGAACTATAACTGTCTGTTGCCTCAACCTCGGTATTCGAGACGGTGTTCTAGAAGGTGTTTCAAATGTACGTGGTGCATTCGACTTTGTCTCATGTTTGATTTCAACTGATGATTGAGGCATGTGGTGGCTTCCAACCCCCACTGAACCTGGTGCCAGTGGTAGGATGGGTTCGTCAGAATTAGGTACTGTGGACATGTGTTTGTGCTGTAGTATATTGCCATACGTGAATTCTGAGCTTGGGTATTGATCACTGGGAAATTCAACTTTGGAAATAGACCCTTCTTCATCAAACCTAACATGATGGCTGCATATGATTTTCCTTGTTCCAATATCCAGTGATCTATAAGCCTTTTTGCCATTTGAGCTGTGACCACATTTGCTGTGTATGGAGCACTTCTTGAATTTGCAATCTTGGGTCCTTTTGGAGCTGCTGGCTTTGTTGGATGATTCGGTACTCTCCTGAACAGTTGTTATTGTAGGTTCAGTTTCTCCTTTACTGTAAATGTCTTGAGCCATTAGAGGTGACTCAACATCTGATAGAGAGATCCTTTTGTTTGATGGATTAGAGTTCAGTATTGTTGTAATTAGTGTTTCGAATCATGGTGTTTAGGTAGCAAATGCAGTAGAGCGTAGGCCATGACTTCATCGTTGAGCTGCCTTTTCATTCCTGTGAGTCTTTTGTCGGCTGCACAAATTTTGGATATGTGTTCGTGAATATCAGAAGTGCCATCCCATCAAAGACTCATGACTTCGACAAATGTGTAGAAGGACGATACCCTGGCATTCTGATCCTCAAATTGTGTAAGAAGGCATATTCTTACAGTAGCATATATGCTACCGATAGAGGAACATAAGCCACCAGAGTGGTTGATGGGAGGTATTAGATAAGCGACCCAATAGGGGTGCCTGTAGATAGTGGACAACTATACAGTTGTCCACAAGTAATTACATAAGACAGATAATCTTGTATACACACCATGCACAGATACCAATAAAATATTGGCATAGTCTGTCAAGTGTGAGCAAATTCTTACACATTTTTGACTGCCAATCTTGGCAGCACTGCGATAACAAAAAGCAGAAGATCAACTGATCTTTTTACCCAAACCGACGAGTACCACTCGCCGGAATCATTGGAAACAGTAAACAACCATTTACTGTTTATTCTTCTAATCAATGGAAGAATACCACAGCGTGGCTGATAGACCATAGATCTATGGCATCGATAAGGAATCAAAGCCAAACACCTAGATCCCAAGGGGATCCAGATACGTCTGGGGCCACAGCCAAGGGCCCAGACAGGAGAGTTGAGCCTGCCCACAACGTGGACAGGCGAATGGGAACACCGATGAGGATAACAAGTCCTCATATCATTACGACGCCCATAGCTTCCAACTCTAGGAGTCAAAAGCAAGAATCGGCGGATCAAAGAAGATCCACACATGATGAGTCAGTAACAGACGATATATTGTCTGTTAAGAAAACTAGAAGAACCTCGACTAGGTCGAAGTTACAATCATCTCTCGATGAGTCGAGAGAACTGCCAACAAGTGACATGGATGAGTCGCCGGGGGTGCAAATGTCGCAGCTCCCATATGTTCAGAAACATCGCAGACTGTGAAGTTCATCGTCCCAATCAGGGACAATGGAGCAAAGGTTGGCGCGCTGGGAGGAAGAAACCCGGTGATATGAACGTACAACCAGACACATTGCCCGGATGATTACGACTCTCAAGGAGAGCCGTAAACGCGTAGTTTCTACGCGTGAAGTGAGCCAGCGAGCGGCTGAGGCAGCTCGTGCAGAACTCCAGACCTTAGGAGATGGTATGGAACTGTTAATACAGTCCCTGGAGGAAGAAGTGCAGGGACCTTTGCGAGGAAAGGCCCCCGAGTGTGGAAACAATCCCAATAGGGATCGTGAAGTTGACCGTGGGCAGAAAAGGCTCACAGGAGACGAGACAGACAGAGGATGCTGCCTCCAGCTGGTCCGAGCACTAGGAGTGGTCCTCGAGAACCTAGTGTGATGCTAGAACAAGACAGCGATAGTACACGCCGGCGTACTGAGGAGGAGACAGATCGCGAGTTAGATGCTCACAATAGAGAAAATATCCGCAAAGGAATTCGCAGATCAAAAAAAACTTATAATGAGCAAGAAGTGCTCAAAGCAGTGACCCAACAGTCACTGCGGGAGATGATGAAGTCTGACGCTGACAGTGTCAGCACTACGACGAGCACTCACATTAGTCTTGAACGTGAGTTCAATCACTGGGATAGGATCAAACATAAGGCAGCACGATGGAAACACCATGTGCTAGAACTCTGTGCTCAACACGCAGATAAGCTAGTCAAAGAGGCTTATACTGTAGGAATCAAAGGGGAAGCCTTCGATAAACTGATCGAGTCAGCAAGAGTGGCTTGATCTGTCCTCAGTAGCAGCTATAGACTGAGGGATGCTTTTCTAATGGCTGACAAACATTGACTGTTGTATCAGATTGACGAAGACATTGTCGATCTGCCAGTGCAGCAGGACGTGAATAGTCACGTCCCCCGGCCGCACAGGCAGATACAAGTGATACCGCGTGCGGTATCGCTAGCAGTCACAGATCCTGAAAGGAGGATCCAGGAGGTAGGAGGAAATCCGTCTACGTATGTAGATGGAGTCGCAAAGATGGTGTGAGCTGCCCTTGCAAAACACAAGGACAGCGAGCCAGACAAATCTGTGCTTGCCAAAGCCGGAGTAAACCTACCTCATCCAGTAGAATATGCTGGGAGAGCAGATCTCGAAGAGTTCGAGAACTTTGTCTCAGGGATTCTGAGATGGCTATGCATGAATAGTCTACTGGGACCGTCCAGTATGGAACTCCAGTTGAACTATTTAGGCACTCGCCTCAAGGGCGAGGCAATGGAGTGGTACACTCAAAATATCGAGTGTCATGATCAAGTCGTAATCGAGTGGAATCTGGAGAGTGCAATCGCTGGGCTACAACAGCGATTCCTTCATGCACTCACACATAGGCATGCGTCGAATAAGTTTGACATGATTGTGCAGGGGACCAGAACTGTTCAGGAATTACTGAATGATATTACAAAGTATGCAGCGCAGATGATACATCCGCCAGATGAGTATACGATCCATAAACGGTTCGTAGCAGTGCTTCGAGAAGCACTGCGTCATGAAGTCTTAAAATTAGGCTACACGACAGAATTCAGTTCAATAACTGAGTTATATGAAGCCGCAAAGGCTGTAGAGGATGCGTCTCGATATGACATCGGGTCGCGGAAAACAGAGACTAGCAGCGCTCACGCCGCCGCAGGCAAAGCCAACTTCGACAGCTAGTCAAAATCAGACTGTGCCGAGCTCTTCTCACACTGGGGACATGAGCATATTTTTAGTGTAAAAAATGTGATAAAAATGCTTTTTCCTTACAGATTATTCATTCACTGTTCTGGTTGAAAAATCTCCCAAAAATGCTGCTTTTTTATCAAGTTTTAGGACCTGAAAATCTGGTACATACTTCACATTTCTAGGCATGGGAAATGGATGTAAAATGTGAGAAATAATGAATTTACTCATTGATTTCATGCCACAGAAATGCAAGGACAATCTTGGTTTTCATTGACATTTTCAACAGAAAAGAACCAAAATTTATCCAAGATTTCATAGTAGAAAAAAGGTGAGAAAATTAGTAAAATATATGAGATTTTCATGAGATTTTTCAAAACTATTAGCCAATGAATAATCCAACATTTTTCTTTAGTTTTTGCAAGGAAAAACCTGATGGATAAATGTTTATCCCTTGGATAATCATTCACCCATAGGCAATATATAACAAGTTTTCTGAACCGAAAAGGCAATGAAAAAGTCAATGGATAAGAGTTTATCCCTTGGATAATCATTCACCCAGAGGCAATATATAACAAGTTTTCTGAACCAAAAAGGCAATGAAAAAGTCAATGGATAAGAGTTTATCCCTTGGATAATCATTCTTCCATATGGGGTAAATGTTCTGCCTATGGCAGAATGATTATCCAAGGGATAAACTCTTATCCATTGACTTTTTCATTGCCTTTTCGGTTCAGAAAACTTGTTATATATTGCCTATGGGTGAATGATTATCCAAGGGATAAACATTTATCCATCAGGTTTTTCCTTGCAAAAACTAAAGAAAAATGTTGGATTATTCATTGGCTAATAGTTTTGAAAAATCTCATGAAAATCTCATATATTTTACTAATTTTCTCACCTTTTTTCTACTATGAAATCTTGGATAAATTTTGGTTCTTTTGCTGTTGACCAGAACTGTTCATGAATTACTGAAGATTGTTACTTAGTATTTTGTGTGGCATGATACATCTGTCAGATGAGTATATGATCCATTAATGGTTTCGTAGCAGCGTTTTGAGATGCATTTCGTCATGCAGTCTTGAAATGTGAGGTATGTACGACAGATTTTCAGTTCCTATAACTTAGTTATATGAAGCTGCATTTTCTGTAGAGGATTCGTCTTGATATGAGATCGGGTTGCTGAATACTGTGACTAGCAGCGCTCACATGCCATTTTTATCGCCATTTTTTACAGCTAGTCAAAATCATGCTGATGCCGCGCTCGTGTCAAGCCAATAATGCAGGAAGCCGTCCTATGGCAAAGCAGATGATATATCTTGTCCGCCGAATGCTTGACCTCAAATGGAAACGAGGCCGACAGTACCCCAAACAGGGGTACAGGTTACGCAGAGAGCTGGAGCTGGAGCTGTAGTAGCTTCTCATCCTCCACAGAAACCTTCTGGAGGTCCAGGGGGTCAAGGACGTAGCACAGAGTTGACGTGCTACGAGTGTGGACAAGTTGGGCATATCAAGCCGAATTGCCTGCAGTGGAAGAACAAACCGTGCATAGCAGGTGCACAGTTGGAAGAAGTGGTTGAGCACTCAGGGATTGCTCAGGAAGGGGAGGAGGAGCCACAAAGTACCAGACGAGTGAATGAACGTCCAGGATGACCATGAGAATGAGATCAGCAAACTAGTCACGGATTACCAGTCGGAAATCATGCCTTATGAATGGGATGACAACGACAACACAAAGCTCATATCAAGCAGACGGAGTACATCCGCTAGAAGGATCGTATGAGGAAAGGTGGCGCAGACACCAACTACCATTGTCAGTGGTGGGTTAAGTCGAAACAAGGACTTCTGCATCCATGCGGGAGTCATAGACAAGACCAATGAGCCTGTCTATGATCATCGGTTCAGACCGTGTGATAAGACACGCCTCAAATGGGCGCGTATAGACAACCAAACAATCTCCAGGTATTGGGAGATTGGTGGCGTCAGAGCCCACTGTTTGCTAGACAGTGGGTGTGAGGGAGTCATGCTCTCTCCAGACTTCATACGTGCTGTAGGCATTAAGACGTTCGAACTCGAATGTCCAATTGGTCTACAGCTAGCATGTGTCGGCAGTAAGTCGACCATCAACTATGGAACACACACCAACATTCACTTTGGTGAACGTAATATTGAGGAATACTTCGATATAGCGAACATAGATTACTATGACACAATACTAGGAACACCATTCCTACATAGATTAGGGATATCCCTCAACTTTAGAGATGAGGGATGCATTCATATGGGAATGGAAATAATTCCAAACCACGCAAATGCTTGGGAAGAGCAGCAGGACTATAAAAACCCGAATGAACGTAAGACTCGAATTGCAAGTCTTAAGCCTAATCTAGTGAGCCACAAACCATGACTCGAGACCAGCTCCTCGTTGCATGTGGAGCCATCCACGAGCTTGCCAAATGGGAGGCAAGACAAGACAAAAAGGAAAGAAAACAAGAAAACCTAAGAAAAATTGACGTTGGTCTACTCGACCAATGTACCGACGGGATTGATGAAGGATGTACTTGCACCAAGCCACTGTCATTGACGGCAGAGGACTTTCCCAAACTAAGGGAAAGATGGGAACTAGAGTATGCAGACCTCTTTGGAGGTGTGCCATTAGAAATTCCTCCTTGGAGGGAGATTAACCACGAAATTAAGTTCGTGGATGAAACCAAACAGTTTCATTATTGATTACTGAAGTGCCCAGAAGCACTTCGAAATGAACTGATTGACAAAGTCGACCAGTATACCACCGCTGGTTGGTGGGTATCAGCGTCAGTATGTTCTGCAGCGCCAGCACTATGCATTCCGAAGAAAAACGGAAAGCTCAGAACAGCGATAGACCTACGTCTACGCAATGACAACATGGTGAAGGACATTATGCCCTTCCCAGACCAGGATACAATTTGGCACGACGTAGCTTGTGCTGCATACCGATCCAAACTTGACATGTCTGATGCGTACAAACAAATACATGTAGTCGAGGAGGACATCGACAAGACGGCTTTCGCGACCATATTCGGTACATTCAAAAGTCAGGTTATGCAGATTGGTGACTGCAATGCGCCGTCTACATTTCAATGTCTCATGACGTTGATTTTTCGTAACCAAATTGGTCGATCAGTCCATGTATACTTGGACAATATATTTATTTACTCAAGCTCTATAGAAGAGCATGAAAAACACCTTTGACAGATGTTTGATATTCTACGTGAGGCACATTTGTTCCTCAGTGGAAATCGATCCAAGATTGATTTGTATTCACCTCGTATGGAATGCCTGGGTCACATAATAGACGACAAAGGCATACATGCCAATGCGGATAAGATGGGGAAGGTTCGAGGTTGGAGAAGACCTTGAACATTTAATGAAGTCCAACGATTTCTTGGACTCGTGCAGTATCTGGCACCATATATGCCAGATTTGACAGCATATACAACTCCCTTGTCAGGAAGTGCACGCAACAATAGGACGTTTCAATGGACGCCCTTGATGGATAAGTGCTTTGAATCCATCAAAGCACTAGCATGTAAGGCTCCCATTCTGAAGCCTATAAATCATGCTAGCTCAGAACCCATTTGGGTTGTGACCGATGGTTCCAAATCTGGAGTCGGGGCAGTTTATGGACAAGGTCCGGACTGGACGACTTGTCGTCCAGCAGGATTTCTATCAAAGAAATTCAGTCCTGCACAACAGCGTTACAAAACACATGAGCACGAGACGATTGCTATCCTTGAAGCACTTATGAAGTAGGAGGATAAGCTGCTAGGTCACCAGTTCACACTGGTGACGGATAACAAAGGTCTAGAATACTTCAAGACACAACAGCATTTGTCTGATAGACAGGTGCGCTGGTGGGAGTTTCTCTCCAGATTCAACTACACCACGGTACATGTACTGGGAGTGGAGAACAAGGTAGCTGACTGCCTGCCACGCTATTACGAGAACGACAAGCAGGGGGAAATTCACCCAGCAGAAGAGTACATCAACGCAGATGCATGGCTAGACCTGGAAGGAGAATTCCTCCCAACAGATAGATTCGTGGAAATACGAATGGCCACATCACGACAGTCACAACGATTACAAGAGGTGACAGAGCAGCATGTCATAGACGTGCAGCAGATGAAACAAGCAACGAAAGAATTTTCCACACAGATGGGAGGTAAGGAGGAGGACGATGTACTAGCTACAATGTCGGGTGCAGACTCAGAGAGTCTACGTTCACGCATAGAACGTGAGTTTGACCTAAAACTAGCCGTAGCCAATGGCTATGGAACAGATCCAATACTTAAGAAAGTATTGGCAAATCCTGAGGCTCACCCTCGATTTGGGGTGAGAAACGGACTGGTTTGGACAAAGAACCAGTTCAATAAAGACGTAGTATGTCTTCCCTGGGAAGTGTTTTCCAAGGGGAGGAGAATGGTTGAGATAATCATCGATCATGCACATAGAGTATTTGGCCATTTTGGGCAATTCAAAACCGACAAGTACATCAGGCGATCGTACTGGTGGTTGGGAATGGCAGCCGACATAGAGTCGTTCTGTGGATCCTGTGCAGCCTGTCAGGCTGCAAAGAAGGACAATAGATGACCAGCAGGGTTATTGCATACCCTGCCAATACCTGATAGACCTTGGCAGTCTATCGGAATGGATTTTGTTGGACCATTGCCAGAATCAAAGGGTCATGACTACTTACTGGTTGTGATTGACAGACTCACATCTATGGTGCATCTAGTGCCAACTACAACGAGAGTGACTGCGCGACAAGTCATGTGGTTATACCTCAAAGAGGTAGTATGCTTGCATGGAGTACTGGAGTTGATAATATCGGATCGCAACTCTAAATTCACCTCCATATTCTGGAGGGAATTGCAGCGCATTATGGGCACAAAGCTGCTCATGTCCACAGCATTCCACCCGCAGATGGATGGAGCAACAGAACGAGTGAACCATTCTGTAGGACAAATACTCTGCATGGTAGTGCAGAGTGATCAGAAGGATTGGGCCGAGAAATGCCCAATGGTAGAATTCGCATTGAACAGCTCAATCAGTGCGACCACGGGATACACACTGTTCGAATTGAACAGTGGACACTTGCCCTGTATCAGGCAGGTACTATCAGTGGATACTACCTTCAGAGGAGTACGGCAGTTTGCACAACAAGTGTTGTGGAACCTGATTGATGCTCACGATGCCATCATCGTGAGCCAAGTGCAGCAGACAGATACTGCTAATACCAGATGCCATCAAGGAATGACGTACGAAGTAGGACAGCTAGTATATCTGTCTACAAAGAACCTGTCCTTACCTAAAGGACAGGCAAGGAAATTAGTGCCCAATTATATTGGGCCATATCCAGTCATAGAAGTGGACAATTCCATTTCTACCGTGAAACTTGAGTTACCTTCCAAGCTCACGGCTCGGAGGATAGTACCAAGGTTTCATGCAAGTCTAATTAGACTGCACATACCCAATGATGACGCACGATTTCCTCGTCGTGATGTAAATTATATTTACGACTATGGGAAAGAAGACGAACCAGAATGGTTCGTAGATGAGATCCTGGCTCATTGCTGGACTAGTAAGTCCAAGCTGGAGTTACAAGTAAGGTGGACATTGGGAGATGTCACCTGGGAGCCACTCTCTGCATGCAGAGAGTTAGAAGCGCTAGATGCTTATCTAGAGCTTCCTAATCATGCCTCATAAGGCATGAAAGAGATGATGAATGAGTCCTTAATAAAAAGGACTCGACACAAACATGATTCGTGTCGACGATTCACGTGATGTGACAACATCATGTGAAAGTGGTCACGTGATGCGACGGGTGCGCTTGCTCTGCATTTAAGCGATGATTTGATTGCCACTTTAAGGTAAAAGTTACCAACCACCTCCACACTCGCACCAGTGCAAGTGTTCAGCGAATAGTCTCCATGGATGCTGAAGCATCCCACACACCTCATTCAGCAGAGGCACTCCTTAGTGCCTCTGAG
Organism: Ramaria rubella; assembly: GCA_015039355.1. Classification (NCBI taxonomy): domain Eukaryota; kingdom Fungi; phylum Basidiomycota; class Agaricomycetes; order Gomphales; family Gomphaceae; genus Ramaria; species Ramaria rubella. The sequence goes on along the minus strand of MU134372.1, from coordinate 192,499 downwards.
CAATTTGCAATGCTCCAAAAAGAGCAAAGCTGGATGGTGCATGGTGTCAAGGACGCCATTGCAATCATCCATTGCGACTCCTGCCTGGAGTGCAATGCTTACACGCAGCACTTGCTGCAAGCCGCAAAATTGCGGCTTATCGACCCTCGAATGTGCGACATTGAACGTGCATTAAAAGTGGCCTGGCCACCACTACTCACTGAACTGGTGCGCCCTTTCATTAAGGACGTGGTAGCCTCATACAAAGAGGATGTATGCAAGCTCCAAGCAGAGCTCAACACGGTTCGCGCTGCCCTCAACAAGGAGAGGCAGCTAAATCATGAAATGGCAGACAAACTGTCCACCAAGAAGTCAATGCCATCAGTGCCAACGATAATCGATCTGACATCACTTCCAGACTCGATGACGGACTCAGTGAGTCCATCTACTCCTACTACCGGTGCATCACCGGTAGGACCTACTCAAGCCGGTCATAAGACAGCATCTCATCAGAGAGCACTGGTGGCACCGTACCCAGTGTCACTGCATGCTCGGATTGCCCCGGCCATCAGCAACCCACCTGCTACGCAGACGGGCTTCTTACCCCACCTGTTGGGCAAAGCACCACACCCCACTGCGGTGCAAACAAGCCGTCGAACCACAGCGTGGTTCGACACCTGCTCACTCAATTATCCAAGATTCATTGAACAGCTCACGCTGGTGCGTGTGACATTTGCCATGTCATGCAGCACCATGCAGCATGCTGTAATCAAACGTGCTGACCATGAACAGCGATTAGCTACTCGACCACCCATGTTTGAGATGGCACATGACACGCCTCCCAATCTCAGGGATGTGTTGCACACCATCAAGTATTCCCCGGAGGGAGTATCCCCTGCTATCCGTGGGAATAGTGACAACACCCTCTGTCTCAAGGATGTTGATGTCTGGGTGTGGCTTAAGGTGATTAAGCCAAAGAAAGACAGCCTTGTCTTTCTCCAAAAGTTGACGGACCTGTTCATGGTCCATGGCAGATGGGCTGAGCTTGCCAGTACAAACTGGCGGCAAGACCTCCCGACGCTGGTGGACAACAGCGTCGAGAAGGCGTTCGAGTGGAAACGCCCTCACGAGAGCACATCTCTCAGTGAGCTAGCCCAGTGGCTAGGCCTTTATGCGGGCATGGATCCCACTAGGGCTTTCATAAACATTGAGCCCTATTTTGTGCGGAAGCAGAGCAAAGTCTGCTATAACGAGACCACACAACGGGTCCTCGACGCTCACGAAGGCCGGACATATACCGGCCTTCACATACCTACACCCACTCGCCCCCAGGTTTGGGGAGCACCGTCAACTTCGGACGATGATTCGTCACTCGACGGACATGGTGGAGGGCCTCCCCATTTGAAGGCATGTACGGTGACAAGCATGATACTCGACAGCGCCTACTACACTACAAAAGACACTCACTGCACACGCACCTATCATCATCAGCTTTCGCCAGACCATCATCTGCTGTGCTACCTCCAGTCTGCCAGACACATCATCTCCACACTCATTCTATTTTTCATCAATTCTATTTTCAATATGCCATCCAGCATTGCCGCCACCACGTCCCATGATTCATTTCAGATGACCGCCAAGCCAGACATACACGTTGGACCACGCGTTGAACTTCCTAGTTGGTGTTCTCCCCTTGATGTTCATTTGTCCAGTCCTCCTCCACAAGTCACACATCGTCGGTACTATCCCCTATATGTCGAATCTCCTGAAGGCCCATACCAAATATTCCCCTCATATCCTCCTTATCACATTCACGATTGCATATGGGTATTCGATCAAACCTTCCATGCTCCCTTCTACATCATCGGTTTTGACCCAAACTTCGAACCAGTGAATGGTTGGCATCGTATCGTCCTCAGGAATAACTGGTACATCAAAGGGCACGGACCAGGAACAGAGATTTGCTACGGTTATGTGCCTAAGGACTTCGTCAAGAAGGGCTCGTCTTCGTTCCCTCTCTGGAGGAAATTCGTATCCAAGTGTTGTGATTGGTTCACATGTTTCTGAGTCGTCATCAAGTCACATGACTCACTTACTCATCTTCGGAGATATTTGACAAGCAACTGGAATCCTATTGGACGGCTATGACTCATTTTCATCACCTGACTCACTCGCTTCTTGGCTGTACTTCTATTTCCAATTGTTCCACATGGTCTATTGTCTATGACTCACTTCTATTCTATTTCTGGCTTCTATTTCCAATTCGCTGCCACATTTCTATTCATTTCTTCGACCACCTGACTCATTTTTCCATTTCCTTACAAACCACTTTCCTATTTTGGTTTTCTGCCTCTCGCTGTTAGTCATTTCTCCTGTCTGCTGTCGACGACATCGTTGTATGGCATACTCGCATCGTTTGTTGTTCTGCTCATGTATATAAGGCCTGTTTTGCCTTAGTGTACCCCAATTCACCTCTTTCAGTTGGATTCACTCGTCTAAGTCTAAGTCTAAGTCTACTGCTACGTCTACTACTACTACGTCTACATCAAGGCCAGCTTTGTCAATCACGTGACATTTGCTGTTGTATCTCGTCTACGCTTACGTCAGCATATTACGTCATCATTATCATCACTGCTATGTCTTCGTCTTCATCTTCGTTCTACCTTTGTTGCTGCTGATAGCAAAGCGCACTGAGCCGAACACCAGTGTAAGTAGCCGTGCAACGACGACACCGCTACCCACTGTCTTTTGGATCCATTTCCAAAAGTAAACCGACAACGGATGTGCCGACGACAGAACCCTCCGCCCAATCCGCCCCTCAGCCTGCATCCACTACTACAGCGGATGACACCACGATGGAAGTCGACCCAGCCGACTCCATATACTATGACAATACCGTCGAAGTAGCCGTGCAGTCATCATCGACTGCGCCTGTACCAATATATGCTGATCCTCCATCAGCATAAAGTTTCCCAAACCTTCCTGAGGTTTGGTCTGTGGAGAGGATGTAAGAAGTCATATTCTTACAGTAGCATATATGCTACCGATAGAGGAACATAAGCCACCAGAGTGGTTTATGGGAGGTATTATATAAGCGACCCAGTAGGGGCGCCCGTAGATAGTGGACAACTATACAGTTGTCCACAAGTAATTACATAAGACAGATAATCTTGTATACACACCACGTGCAGATACCAATAAAATATTGGTATAGTCTGTCGAGTGTGAGCAAATTCTTACAAATTGCTTCATTATTGATTCCCAAAGTTCTTTCGCTGTTTGGGGGGTCGTGACATGCTTGAATGTGAGTGCATTGCTCAAATACTTGACAATCATGCTATGTGCTTTTCCATCTCGTACTTTCCAGGTGTCTGTGCCATGGTAGTATGATGGATATATAGTGACGGTGGGACCGGATCAACTTCGGTGCCATCAACTTGTTCCCAGACCTTTTTGTCATGTAGTTTGGCCATTACACGTATCTTCCATATCTGGAATATGGTGACATCTGAGAGGATCGGGCAGTCATTATTGTCAAATGCCATGTTTGAGTGCATTCATAGTTATCTGCTATTTGTTGCGCTATGCGGGGCCCATAACCTGTCAAGCAACTATGCAGATTAAACTCAGTCTCTTGTATGAAAAGACTGTATTAATCAATGTACCTATGCAGATTAAACTACAACTGTGTTAGGATAGTAAATAACACGATAATAGTGGCTATAACATACCTCAGTCTCTTGTATGAAAAGACTGAGGGAAAACTTCAAGTGCTGATATGGCGCTATTATATGGTCTCGGTAACGAGCATATTAGATAATGTCGATATATGTGGTTTAGAATCGACATTATCCCTTGACAAACGTACTCACCTGTTTGGCAACGTAGGACGATGGTGATTGTATCAAGTTTTCTTATCTAATCTTTTGGCGCCTAAGGCGAGCTCGCAAAATGGCCAAGTCAATTCAACCTCCAACCAGTCGCGTCTCTCTTTCCCCCACCACCACTCCCCATTGGAAACTGAGCTGCCTCTCTACCCACAGCCCAGCAAACATAATAATTGCTCTCAAAATTCCAGCAAATAAGAATCGGCACACGGAACTTGAAAGTAACTTGTAAGTCGCATCACCCTTCCCATAGCCGGCTTAAATCCTCTGACACCAGAGAATTGTGTCAGAACTTCTTCAAACGCTTTTCACAGCAGCGTGAACCAAACAGACACTATTTATCACACAGGTGAGCATTCCCCAAGTTTTTTTCTGTAGCATATAATCAATGCTAACACCCGGCAGTTTCACCCACCTCAGGCTCAACTGTCCTGATTCCAGGGCAGTTCTTCTAAGAGAAAAGACTTTACAACTAAACAAAATTTAAGGTTTTCCGCAACGCAATGGTATGTGGTATCTTTCTGCGCTAGCATGCACGCGAATGCTAATCTTGACCAATTGTTATCTTTGACCTGCTTTCACGGATAATGTTTCCATGCTTGAGCAGTTAGTAATTGAACTGTGAGCCGTAGGCGTTGCCCAGTCTGACTTTTGCATATAGGCTCTTCTTCAATCTATCAATAGTCACTCCGATGCTCATTCGCGTAAGCCACAAATTTTATCTGAGGTAGTCAAACCATCACACAATACGGATCTTAACAGTGTGTTATCTGCTGCTATATACTTTCCTGCACTAACTTTTAAGTAGACGAAGTCGAACTGCCAGTGGTACGTATGTTCTGATCTGTCCTGAACACCGGAATGACTCCCACCTTAGTGCCCAACGTACCTTTGCCAGCAACGGAACAACCCTTTTAAAAAGCCCTGTGTCTACGATGGTGCTCATTATCATGAAGATCTTAAGACTGGGCAACTTGGATAGTCACAGGCGCAGCTGGGGCCTTTGAACCCTTACAGCCGTTGCAAAACCTCTTTTACCAATTAGACTAAAAAAAGGATACCGTTCTTGCACAACGCCAACCAAGATAGGCCGATGTCAACAGCGACATACGGCCAGCGATTATGAGGCTCTCCAGCTCGAAAAAGACCAACAAAGTAATATTTTACATTTCTCAAAATCATTGCTGATGACCATTCACCCAGGTTTAATTCCCCAAGATTTCTCATCTTCCTGTTCTTTTCCCTATTGGCATATTGCCCATATTATCCCTCCTGTCCTTCGCATTGAAATTCGAGCTCGGTCGCGCTTCGCACGTATCACTCCTGCAATCAATTTTGGTACCCACATTCGCGCTCTCTGCACCCATCGAACCACCGATAACGGGAAATGCGAGATCAAACACAGATGGAAATGGATAGAAGCAGATTCCTTGTGTTACTAGTGCGCTATACCTGCTTATATGACATTTTTTGACGCGCCCCGTTATCTGTTCGAACAAGCTCAAAATCGGCTTCTAAGAACGGCTTAATATTTCAGCTTATAATGGGTCATGATAGATAATAAACTAACGGCTCCTTTAACAGCACCTTAGGAGCTGGCAGAACAGCTTGTTAGGAGCTGACTGAACAGCTTATGCGGCTAGCTCCTTATAAGCTGTTATTTATCTTGTTATCTTCCTACAGTGAAGTGCTTCTCTGTTGTTTTTAAGTGTTATAGAACTTCACATTCACTGTACTGGTTAGGTAGGCTAGTCAGAAGCAGAGGCGAATGCATAGAAGATATAAATATACGGCTCAGGATATCTGAGCCTGACCTGGACACGTATCCTGGGGACATTTTGAGTGTGGAATAACCTTGCGGGGCAAGGTGACCTTGTCAAGCAAGGTAATGCCCGAAACTGTCAGTAGGGACTAGTATACTCAAAGGGCGAAACCAGTTTCATCACGAGAAGGCAAAGGGTGGGCAAGAGCAATATTCATACTCCCTCCCGTCCGGACTTCACAGGATATCCCTCACAAATGCTTTAAAAAAAAGAAAAAACTTTGGTGATCAGCGACAGGGTCATTTCATCGCTGTCTCTTATTCAGTCGTGAGGCTGAAGGTTGAGTCCCAACATCGGATGGTATTTCCAAACTGTAGTACACATGGATAGATGGCTTTCTCCAAATCAAAACCATCAAAGCATGTGATCGTGGTCACTTAAGCCATGTCTCAAAGTGTCGAATGACACGTTTCAACACGTCTTCGGCGTGCTTCCTCTCAATAAACCTGAAAACGATGGGGAAGTGGTGAGCTTTCTCAAATAAATGCAACACAATCAACTTACAAATGGTCTTCCCGAGGATAAATTACTAGCGTGTGTCTATCTGGGTATTTGCTCATACGCCTCAACCCTCTGTGAAAGCCTATTCCTTGCCCAACGGGGGATAAAGAGTCGTTCTCGCCGTGAAGGATAAGAACGGCAGTTTCGACATCTTCCACGTGTCGAATGGGATCGCTAGCGATTCTAGCGTTGGTTCCCAGCCACGGTGCTGCCCCCGCGAGATCTACCTGTTGCAAAATAAGTCAAGTGTTCAAGTTAAGCAGGTGCTGCCGAGGAAAAATATTACCGCAGCATCAGGAACTTGACTCTTTAACGCAAGAGCGCTCCAATCACTGATTCCTCCATACATGACTGCGCACTTAAACTTGTTTTTTGTTTGACTGACGCCCCATGCACTTATGAACCCCCCTTGACTCCAGCCACCGATAGCGAGCTAGGTGGTATATATGAGAAAAATGATGGCAAAGCGGGTCGGTAGGCTGAAAAACCTTGTTTTTGTTCGCGAAACCGCGCTTCACAGCCTCGTCGACCATGCCATTCGCATCGGACCAGTCGAGCGTTCCCACTGAATGGTGTGTTCGCGCGAATTTGTGCCCGCGCCCCGAACCTTACGTCGTAGGCCTTAATTTATAGCGGAACAGCGACCAGACAATTGCACGTACTGCCGCGATAGTTGGGGGCCAACACCAAATAGCCTCGCTCCGCCAGTATAGGATGCCAGGCCAAGTGAGAAAGTTGGAGTTCGGGAACATCACGGCTATCATATGCGTTAAAAACGGGAGGGCTCCTTCTGGACGCTAATGAAAACTTACGCATACGGCCCCCCATGCATTAGCAAAATAGTCGGCAGGGGAGTCTTCATCTCATCAGGGTTGACGCCTTGAGGGAACCATGCCATTCCTTCGAGAGGTACTCCATCTTCACCCGTCCACTGAAACGTTTCGACAGGGCCAAGTTTATGTTGTGATACCCAAGGATAATGTGAAGAAAGCTTTGTTGTAAGAGTGAGCTATGCATGATCTTCAGAACGAAATCTCGTAGACGAATGGCGGTTTATATTTCGTACATTTTCGGTACCGCTCGCCTTCCCTACCCAGACATCTGGAGCTTCCTTGTTTGGGCCCGAACTACGGATAGTGGCCATGATATACTCATCTCCTATTTTTTTCACGTCGAAATGCCCGCAACCATAACTTTCGCCTGAATCGAAAAGGGTAAATAGCTTCCCTGAACGGTTGAGAATATCCACTCGTGTGGTCATGCCGGATTCAACGGCAACTGCAAAATGTCCCTCAGAAGACTGTAGGTCTATAAGCTGTGACAAATCCTCCGTCTCCCCAAGATAGAATGCTTGAGTATGAGAATCGTGTGGATCAAAAGAGTGGCGGTGGACAGCGAAAGCATCGAGATTTGGTGTAGGTACATATTGCTGGAAGGCGTAGAACTCCGGATGAGGTGACGAAGGCCAGATCATATTATTTACTGGAGAGCACGCGAGGTCTGATATGTGCTTCGCTTTTGGAGCAGGGGTAGCAGGGAGGATCGAGATGACAAAAAACGGCGTAAACTTGCAGAACATCGCATTCAAGTCTGGTCGCTCGGCCTGTTGATAAAGTAGTTCCTGAGCGAAGGTGAGTTGTGAATTAGGTCTCCTCTCAAGAAAGATGAAACCTTTGAGTCCGGGGACCATATGAAAGACATCACATGTCTTTCATCTTCGACGAGTGTCCTCACTTCGCCCGTGTTGATCGTATACAGTCTTAGTCGTGCATTCCCTGATCTCTATTCGATCAAAGTTGTCTGGTATCCAGCTGTTAAATCACCTTTTGTTTCACCCCAGACGCGAGCATCATCCTTCTCGGCATCTCTCCTCTCCTCTTCCGCGCTAGGCTCATCAGCAGAGGAGAAGGCGATAAAAAGTCCGTCGGGAGAGACTCGAAACGCTTCTACCTGTCATGCAATGTGGATTAGTTGTAAGGGAATGCAGAGGTCAGTGCGTACACCACGTTTGTTCTCTTTCGAGGCGTCGATAACGAGGCTTGGTTCTCCGGGACCATCTAAGGAATACCTGTATATCTGCTTTGGACCGCCCTGCCTGTGTCTGTCGCTCAGAAAGAATATAGCATTCGAGCTCGGGTTCCACGCTGCGTTTACATCATCAAACAGACCAGAAGTCAACTGTTTCGCACTGCCAGCCTTCGTTATTTCAGAGGAGTACCAAAGCGACGAAGTGGGACGATCTCCTACATGCAGGCATCAGATATTGTGGGTTTCGAGTTAGAAACTACACAGAAATGTTACAAACCACTTATCAGAGAAGGTCTCATGTGATAAAGGACCTTGAGACCGTCTGGAGAGAGCGCGACATCACTAATAATGGGGGCAGATGAGATGTTTTCGATAGTAAACGCCATGGTTGTTCAAAATTTCAGGTGCAGCGAAAATGGACCATGATCAAGCTTGTTATATATTTCAAGGGCGTCCATCTTGCTAATCAAATTCAACGTTGACCAAATCATTGGATTATAGCTGTAGGTGCCGGTCAGTCCCTGGACTTGCTCGGGACTGACCGCCACCGGCGTCCTGAAGCAAGCGCCGGCCTCTCCATCCCCACTAAGTACCATCGCTGTACAGTTCCACTCTCGATATTCATTCAATTTCTACCTCACCCTCCCACCCTAAGTTACGTTTTTCTCACTATAAGTTATACCACTGCCTATTTCTCATAATTAATTACCTTGTCAATGATCAAACATCGAAAATCAGACTCCTTTCATGCACGCGAGAAGGGCTCGCCAACGCGAGCGGCGAACCCTTCTTCCCGCGCACGACCTGAGCTATTGTTCAGTCACTCTAACCCTCAGAGCTCTATGGGCTATCCTTTGCTCATGCGTCGAACGATAGTCAATCTGGATGGCCTCCGAGTCCGAAGCCATGTATTGAATCTAGCAGACTCAGTTGGAGATCGGATCACCCCTAAGCTCTCAACCTATCAGATTTAATTGCACTTATTCCACTTCCACGGTAGGCTTTCCAAATTATTAAACACTTTTGTGACGGTCAATAGGAGCGTCGCTGTTCCACCGAGATGGTTTGGGACGTGCGCACCGTGACTGCGCAGCACACGTGAGCGTCGGTATAAGTACCATCACTGAAAAATTACCTACTAGTATGACATGGTCAACTTGAATGACATTGGTCATGGGGCCGTGAGGTAGGGATTCGCCAGCGAAGACGAAGTTTTTACACTAACTGAACTCCTCACCATCAGTACTTGTCATTGTCTCATTTACCGTTCGCTTTGTACAACTGGTAGTCGGGACCAAGAAATAATGATAATAAACTAGGGGTGAGTCAAACAACGAACAATTGTAAGTCAATCCCAGGGTAATTGTTTCTTTTTATTCCGTAGAAACCGTCGTACTCACTCTTCATGGCAAACGTGACACTATCGTGTGGGTGAAGGAGTAGGTTTTTCACAGACGTTGTATGCGAGTAGATAGATAGACACATGCCGATGGTTGCGGTATTCTCGTGAGCTTTCAATATTTATAGGCAATATCCACTCACTGCTTCGACCTTGCATCAGGTCAATTGAGCGATTGCAAGTCGGAGACGAGGTGATAGATCGATAGAGTTTCATGTATTATGAGACATGGCCGCGGCCGCTATAATGTCAGTTTATTGTTCTATTGTCATTTAATTTCTTGATGAGTAATTTGGACTCTACCTAAGGAGTCGTTTTACTAAAAGCACAATACGCTCTCACTTAAGAGGTGACCGGAATGAGCCGTCGACTGACATAAGAAAGAGCTTCAAACCACTCCAGAAACCTGATAAACCTCAACTTCCTCTTCCTCCCTGACTATCTTTGCGGCCGTCATTTCCTCGGGGCGTCCCCTTCGTGGTTCGTGGGACAATCCTCGTCACACGATTTATCGTCGTCGTCTGTGTCGTCATCGTAGTCTTTCTCGCTTAATCCAGGCCCTGGGGCAGCAGACGGTGTGTACGGGGGAGGTCTTCTATTATCCTCACCCGCCCCTCCCCCTTCACCTCCCTGTCTATCCTGTCCACTTTCACCCTCGCCGCCGCCGTTGTTTTGAGCATTCCTGAATCGAGACAGAGCTGCAGCTGCAGCTGCAGTTGTTGCACCAATGACACCGCCAGCGGTCGTTACTACGCTCGTTGCTGCGGCGCCACCCATTGCAATGCTCTGGGCAATAGCAAAGGGGGACCCTGCAGCCACTGCACCTCCATAAACTGTGCTTTGTATGGTAGCAGCCAACGTCCCTGCGGGATGAATGTCACTGGGCGATATGGAAAGAAAGACTCCATCTACCTGTTACGACGCCTGTGCTGCTAAACCCGGCGAGAGCAAGACCTCCAGTAAGTAAAGGCACTGCCAAAGTTGTCCCCAAAACTGCGCCACCGGCCACTATCGCGGCCTTAGTGTATAAAGAATAGCCATTAGTCTGCTCTGGGAGCTGCTCTAGGATGTCTGGCGTAGGGAGGTGTTCTTGGACGTTTGCCTCTGGGAGCTGCTCTTGTATGCTACTGTCTGAAACTGTGCCTGCTCCTGATAGTAGTGATATTGGAGGTGATTGTTTCGGGTATCCCAGGAACCCTGAGGCGGACCGAGCTGTTGATGTTGTGTTTGCTAATCCTGAACCTACCGCATGTTGTATAGGAGTAGCCAATATTTCTATAGGACCAAAACGATCAGGCAAAACCATAAGCGATAAGTGATTCTGCTTACGTGCTGTAGCCCTGGCTCTCGCTGTGGCCCGCTTATAAGCAGACGATGTAGTGGCATAAGCAGACCATTGATTATCAGAGGTCGGTGGCATGAGAGGCAACTGGGAGCCACACTGTGACGGCGCGGGGGTCTTATAAGTTCACAAGAACCACTGTATTTCGAAGTCACGTTCGTCGGGCACAGCATGGCAAAGTGCATGGCGGCGTTACATATCTTCCACTTATGGCTAACTTGAAGGTAGCACATAATATGGAATCCACTCACTTTGCCAGCGAATGCCCAATTATGTTCAAGCTTCAAGCTTCAAGCTCAAGACGTGTACCATATGTTCAAGTATTAAGAAGTCATGACATGCAAAAGCGGAGCTGTGAACTGAGCGGGAAGCCAGGAAGGACTGATTTAAGAGCGAACTTGACGCATATGTAAGTACTGCGCGGAGATGTCTGGAATGAAGTCCTTAATCAAGTCCTTGCAGATGACAATAGTTCTCGCGCCGCTGGAAGTTTTCATCAGAATAATTTTTTTTGTTACATTGAACAACTAGGGCCAAGATCGCTCCAAGTGCGTAATACAGCAGGATTCAGGTTACAATTGAGCTTTGGTTTTTTCTCCTTTCAGCTCCGCTTGCGCTCGCTCCTTTATGATTCGCCTTAAGAGTTTCCCAGATGGATTTCTGGGAATCGCTTCTACAAATACGACGCCTCCCGTGAGTTGTTTGTATTGTGCGAGGCGGGACGCAATAAAGGCTGCGATGTCAGAAGGGGTGACTTCTCCATGTGTGGGTTTCAGAACAACGTAAGCCCTGGGGTGTTCCTGCTCATCGCTACACGATTAACATGTGTTAGGGCGAAGGTTGAATAGGGAATGGTTTCATTTTACCGCGTGATGCCAACAACGGCGGCGTCTGCGACATCAGGATGTTGTAACAGAGTTGCTTCCACTTCAGTGGGGGCCACTGAGAATCCCTTAAAAGCATTGGAAGTTAGACTAGCATCTAATGGGTTAATGTAAGTGAAAACGTTATTACTTTAACTTTAATCATTTCCTGTATTCACAGATGTATCGCTCGCCATCAACATTAAATGAGTTTCAGATGAATTGACTTGCCTTCTTGCGATCAACAAGAAACAAGGCGCCATCCCTATCCACTTTCGCCACGTCTCCCGTTTTAAACCACCCATCTTTAGTGAGTACTTCTCGAGTGGCGGCGTCATTCCGCCAATATCCCTTAAAAACGCTTGGACCTCTTAGCCATAGTTCGCCTTCAGCATTTGTGTCCTCATGCCACAGCACGTCGGATTCGGCTTCATCGACTAGCCGTGCTTCAAAGTTAGGAATCAGATGCCCTATGGCAGACTTGTCTGGTTCGATGACTTCCCCTCCAAAAAGTGTGGTCGTGCCGGCGGTTTCTGTCATTCCAAACGCTTGCGTCATCCTGAGCTCACCCGAAGAATCGATCAAGCGCTCTGCTTCCGTCGCATAGTCTGTCGATGGGGGATTGGTACTTTTGTGGAAACAAGCACACTTGGCGGTATTCGGCTTCACTGACCTTTACTTAACGCTGCCCCTCCGGAGAAAATGTTCTTTAAGCTCGAAAGGTTATATTTTTTGGTCAGGGGAGATTTCACGAGCTGTGCCACAATGGGAGGGGCGATAAGGAGAAATGTGATACGATGTTTTTCGATAGCCTCCAAAAACTTCGGTAAGGAGTAAGCGGCCATGATGTAAGTAAGGCGTCCTGCCTTCATTAACTTTGAGCTGATTTGGACACTCTTGACGATGTTTATTCTCACCTTGACGTTGATCACACAGAATGTATTCTGACCCACTGGACGACTGATGAGTCGACCCCGACCGTTAACAATCTCAGAGACAAACTTACTAATATGAAAGAGTGGTAGGAAGCCAAGACACACATCGGGATAAACGGTTACTCCTCTAGCTCGCCGCGCTTCGTCACCGCGTGCACGGTGGTGGATTGCGCCTGCAGCATTCGCGATCATATTATAATGTGTGATCTGACAGCCTTTTGGAAGACCAGTCGAAGTCCCTGAACTATAAGTCAATACAGCAGTCCTGTAACCACAGGTCGATTAGGACTAAAAAAGGACACAAAAAAGTCACTCACGTCTCTTTAACGTCCTGTAGAGTCGTCAATCGCTCCCAGTCTCCCTCGCCGACATTTAGTACGTCACCAAGTGTTTTGATGCCCCCTTTGGAATGTTCTGGGGTAAACAAGAAGACTTGGCTTTGTGGTATACCAAGTTTGGCGGCACATTTGAGAGTAAGCTCTAGTTTTTCAGGAGAAGTAAAGATTGCCTTGGCCCCAGAGTTGGATAATTGGTGAGTGAGTTCTGGATGGCGGATGTAAGTTAATGATAAAATCCTTGTGGAGAAGACAAGGTGAAAGGAGAAGAAGTACTAGTGTTGCATGAAGCATGTCTGAGTGCGAAAACGCTGGTTCCGAGAGTACGTTTGATATACTCCGCCCCTTCTGCCAGTGGACTCCAGACCAATAATATTTGACATTTTCGTAGATGACGACTCGAAATCCGACGAGAAACCGGGGTAGTAATGTCGAAGAACGATGTGTTTTCGCACCGACGGTGATTTAGAGGGGGTGAAAAAAACAACTTACCTGTCTCGAGATAAGCTGGATTTGCGCCTGTGAAAATGGCACCAGCCGCGATAATTCCTAGGAGTAACGGAGTATACCAGATCTAGTAACCTCATCGATCTGTCACCGACATTTATACATTGGTTTGAAATTATTACTCACCGTGTTGCCACCGCAGAGTAAGACAACATCACCCTTCCGTACATTTGCGAGTTCCCGCACACCTCGATTTATTCTACGAACAGCAGTAATCAAGGATTTTGTAGTGAACACTTCCGAGGGGGAATCATAATTGATGAACACAGGTGCGTCAACGTCATGGGTTGGTTCATCTGTAGTGATTGCGAAATTAAGAAGCGTATCAACCACATAACTTGAAAACCGTTCACCAAACAACCATGAAATAACATCTTTCGTGGGTATGTGTATCTCGTATTTTGATTTAATGGTTCGAGACATGGGGGAAGCGACTTGGTATAGGCAGCAAGCGCGACACAAAAGTGGAGCAAAAATTACTAGAAGTGAGAATACTTAATTAGTAAGTACTTAAACCCAATGGGCTGTAAGTAAGTATTGCTGGCAGTCTTTCTAAGGTGAGACTGAATCAGGTTGCTGATGGCGTCACGTGTCAATGGTCACGGATTGATTGTTGATTGTGACTGCCAAACTAGCTCACCGACCTGCCTCAGGCCTGGCTGCCTCTCTCTTCGCCATTGGATGGTGATGTAGAATTTCGAGACTGCACACTTCTTAGACTATAATAGCGTAAGGGATTTAGATGTTGGTCAACAAACTACCATCGCTCCATGAGTCTGAATTGGCCACAATACACCATTCCAGGCCAGTATTGTACACTCACAGTGCACCATAATTGCGGCAATCTATTTACCATGCTTTTGTTGTCAATGGTGGCCCATGCAAGTGGGGGCTGATTGCATGGTCCAACCTTTGTCTGCGGATTTGGTGATAGGCTCCAACAAGTTACAATAGCCGAATCTCAGCGCTTGATGAACAGCGACCTAGAGTTGCCTCGTGTTTCCTGTCGTTCTCAGTTGACCTGTCCGTCTTGGACTTCAATGGTGGACAAAGCAAGGTACTTAGAATTAGTCCTATCTATACGTGCACGCCGTCACGGGTTGATTTCCACTGCAGGGCAATCCCGAAATTGGGCCCGAGTGGACTCATGTGGGCCCGGGCCCCGAAAAGATCAGGCCACTTGAGCTGTCGGGGCAATTCCTGCTTTATACCACTTACCTCGTACATCAGGCATGGCTAGCAAGCAGGTAAGCACCTCGGGAATTAAACGTCTCCATAAAGACTAAACCAACCATGATTCTGCCAGCTTGGGAAGCTTCGGCAAGTGAGTGACAGTTTCTATCGGGTGTGTATGTCCTAAATGGCCTTGGGTTCAATTAGTGGGGTCGAGAGGTCATTTCTTCAAAGGATAAGACAGTTCTCACCGAAGAGTTCAAAGAGGTTGAACAGGATGTTGAGCTGCGGAAAGTCGGTGTAGAAAAGTCTGTGGTCATGCGTCCGCGTGGTGGAATGATTGACATTGACCTTCTCTCCAAGGCTTCATGACGCGTGCAGTGAATACCATGCATACCTTCAAAAGAAGAAAGAATACCCGATCGTCGAGCAGGGGGTTAAAATGCTTCCCGTGGATGCCCTCGGCGCGGTTATGATGTCTCATGGGGAAGAGTTTGGAAGCGACTCCGCTTTTGGTACGCGATTTCAATGGATGTCCGTTCAAATAAGCCCTCATCGTGTTCAGGTCAATGTTTGGTCAAACTCGGACGGGCACACTGCAAGATCGCGACACTACAAGAGACATACGCCCTCACATTTCGCGATACGTATTTTGCTAGTCTCGAAAATTCCTTGGAGGATTTTGGTGACTACACGTCACAAAGGAAGAAACTGGATTCACGACGGTATGTCATTGTAGGCTATTGGTTTATAGTACTCATGTGATGCAGGTTAGCGTATGATGCGGCGGTCACAAAAGCAAGTAAGGCCAAGAAGGAGAAAGATGTTAAAGAAGCTGAAGAGGAAGTGACCAAGGCTAAACTTCGCTAGTGGGTATCCTCATCTTCTATTTCACCCCTTTGTCCTCAACTCTTTTGGTAGTGAAGAGACGTCCGTAGATGTTCAATCACGTATGCAAGCACTTCAAGAGAATGAAATTCGGCAATTACGTGATCTTACTGATTGGCTTGAGCATGAAACGCGCTTTGTAACACAATACTTGGACGTGCTACGTAACACCCAAGATGAATGGCTCGACGAGTACGTCTCTACCCCTGCCTATCCGTTCCGGCCTCTCACTACGTTTGCTAGATCTGTGATCCAACCCGCAGAGACATCCCGCCGCAGAGTAACGCCGCACGCTTTCGCATCGGGACGCTCCACGCCGTCTATTTTGTCCACATCGAAGACTTTGTCCGGTCCACGCACATCCTCCGCGTCCCCGGCCGTCGCAACCCCTTCAGATGATGATGATGCTGACGAATTCGGATATAACGGCAAACGACGCTCGTCGCTTGCGAACACTCCTCGACCCAACTCTCGAGGATCCACCAGATCCACCGGAACGGCGCACACTGGCAAACGCCGTTCCGATAGCGTAGGGTCTGAAAGCGTGGTTTCTGGCAAGCGCACCGGTGTTGCTAATTGGGCTTCTAGCGCCGTTTCCTCGTTGTCCGGTTCAGGACGTAGCAAGAAAGACACCAAAAAAGACAAAGGCTCCGTCAAGGAACGGGACAAGGGTGCCGTACGGGCGTTTGCGAGTCTGGGGGATGCCGGTGATGAGAGTGAGGATGGGAATGCGGGGGATGGTGCTTTCGTGACAGAGGAGCTGCCACGCTCCTTTGGATCATCCACACTGAGTCGCGTGTTTGCTCAACGACAGAACAGCAATCCCGTCAACTCGTCCTCAGGTTCGTCTTTCAACTCGTCCACCTCTGCACCCACCACATCGCATAGAGTCGTTCGTGCTGTATACGACTTCGCTGGCTCATCCGACGAATTGAGTTTCCGGACTGGCGACGAAATTATTGTCATCTCTGAGGCCAAAAGTGGCTGGTCCATGGGCGAGACATCGGGTAGACGCGGCTTGTTTCCGATCAGCTACGTCGAAGATGTTCCAGCATCTCGTACTGGAGGTCCAGCCCCTACGCAGTCCCGTATGACTGTAATTGCCCAACGCGCCCAAATCGATGTCACCTCTGAGGATGGTGATGGTGAATCCATCCTTTCCGAAGATCTTCACGGCGGGTCGCGCGTGGTCGGGCTATACGACGAGCCGTTTGGTGACCATCTTTTGGCGAAAAGTCCCATGGTAGCCGAGCACGAGCACGAGCGACCGTCTACAACCGAGGAAGAAGACGAAATGAGGGGCTTATTCGGGCCGTTAACCCCAGCCTCAGTGCTCGAGAGCGGAAAACCACCAGGCCACAGCTTTGATATCGGCAATGCCGCAGGAAATGGCGTCTCCACTACGAGACTGCCTCCCGCGCTACCGCAACGCAAGTATTCTGTGAAAAAGCCTCCGCCGCCGCCTCCCCCTGTGCGGCGGATGACTGTTGGTTCGAGCAGCGCGCCTACGTATACCGTAAGCTCAATGTCTGCACCTACATCAACTGCAAACTTGTCTGCGGCTGTATCCTTCCCCCCGCCGCCCGCTGCCCCAAGGCGCTCAAGCACACGTTCACGCTCGTCTACAGCGCTCTCGGAGGCCCTGATCTCTGCGTCTCCGTTTGAGAATTAGGCCTATGCTGTAGGCTTAGCTTTCCTGTTTCGAGCTCAGAGGCTCGTCAATTTCTCACCACATGATAATCTATGTAACTTTACCTCAGGATTCATCTAGTACCCGGAGCCACCAGTCCTATGTTCCTACGAAGAATTGTACATATAGCTATATCTAACATTGTAGATAGGTTTCCGGTGGCGGTAAGTTCTGCATCACCTGGGAAATACATGCACATCTGTTCACTGACGATGACGTGGCACATCACGTGATTACTGTGACTTCCGTGACAGTATTCAATCACACCTTGCACAACTTAAGGCACCAGGTGAAAATTTGAGCCCAGGCCATTTTGGAAAGATTATTAGCTACAGCAATGAGTTTATCAGAGAATCAAAAGATGTATAGCACATAATTATGGAATAATTTGTGGCTATAATACCAACTAAAAATACAAAAGTTTGGAGCTTATTTTTTTTTTCAGTTTCCTGCCAGACTCAGAGTGAGAGAGGCAGATGAAATGAAAAATGGTTCAATTCTTTTCTTTCTTAGATAGTATTTTTGTCACTAATTATGCCATAATTACGTGCTATACATCTTTTGATTCTCTGATAAACTCATTGCTGTAGCTAATAATCTTTACAAAATGTGCTCAGGGACCAAATTTAAGCTGGTGCCTTAGCTTATGCAAACTGCTGTAATTGCATGAATATATTATTATCCATGACCATATTTCTCTCGCAAGTACGCAGATGTTTTCCTGTACTAGGCTGGTGAGTCGTGACTAACATAAAAATTGGAATGCCTATCGATAGACTCAATCGGGCCAAGATGTGACGATATGTCAATTGTATCACTGAAGTAGCCATTCCTGAATTAACAGAGCCCTTACATGCCTAATTATAGGGCCTTACCAGTACCAATCAAAAATATAGAAGGCCCGGCGACATACTTCTTCCGTTACATAAATGACTCTGCTCGAAGCTCCGTCTGGCCTTGTGAATAAACGAACACACTCGAATTCCTGTATACACGTGTACGCGTTATACATAGCAGTCAGCAACTAAAGTGTCGCATGGACAGGACTAAAAGTTACACACGTAACGGTAGCTCCTTTTAATTCAATATTGGTAGAATGAACCTAGTTAACTTCCAGACCGAAGCTCACTGGCAGACTTGCTGGAGATGGCCGGGTCGCACATCTGTGTGTTCCGCGCATACGTCCTAAATTTCAGTGAGCGTCATTTCAAATACTTCTCATCATTGTTGTACCCAGCCCCCTAAGACATGATGAGTGCCCGTCCACACCGTGACTCTGGTTCGGAATTCGACGACCACCGTGCCAGTGCTGAATTAGATACCTGGCAGACCGAAAGTAACTACCGATATGATGGCACACACATTCACAAATCCATACGCAGCCATACGCATATGGACTTGATGTGATTTGAATTCTGAGAATTTATTACATAGGTACAGGGACTTGTATTTCTGAGCCGAGTGAAGGCTTCAGGCCTCAAGGCCTCATGACAGAAATCGATGGCAGTGAACAATTCGCACCCCTTCTCTCAAGCGAGGAGTACGGTTCAATGCACGGTTCACGCTATTTCACCAGTTTTATCTCTTATGTAAACAAAATGTGCTGAAGAAACAAAACGATCTCTATTAATATATCGGCACTGATTCAGGATAAAGCTCAACGCGAATGCTACATATATATGTGATCATGACTCACTGACTCAGAGGGTTACCGGTACGTACGTTACGTTCGATAGATGTACTAGTCACGGTAGTGTGTGCAGGGCCCTCCACGTGAATATTATTGTGGTAGGATTCTCAGAACGGGGTGAAGGTTGATGTTTAGGATACCATTGGGTGCAATGGAGTGCCTCATGCCAGTGACCGTTCGAGACGGTACGTGATTCAGGGAACAGGTACTCCAGCCTTTCCGCCAATTCGGAGTGAGCGAAGGGCCGTCACGGCCCTTTGGTGAGATAATAGTCCTAAATTGATTATTACTGCAGAACTTTGAATGCAACTGAGGCAGGCAGGCACAGGCAGGCACTTTCAATGGGACTGTACGTACCATATGGTTCTCCTCTCTCAACTGTGTTGGCTGTCTATATATGTTTCTGACAGGCTGCGCTATAATTGGTGCAATGCACATTTCCTTTGCAGGATCTCGTACCCTCTGACAGATCCAGACTGACATTTTCGCATTAGACTCGACCCGGTTCACTGGCAGTCGAAATACATTGAATCATATCAGGTGATCAATGCATCCTCTCCAACACGGGCCTTCTATGTAAAGGTCCAGGTTTCACACTGCATCTCTGTCGACTATAAAAACCCATACCTTCGACTGGAATTCTAAACCAGTACATCCATCATGTCGATTTTCCGAGTCACCCAGATCGATGCAAGGTCTGACCTACCTCTCTACATCATAGTTGGCACCACACGGACAGTCGTTCCGACTGCATGGCAAATCCTATGGAGAACTCCCAATCCCGTCCCCGCCTCTGCTGCTGCCTTCAATCTAGTCCCCCCTCCTAACACTCTCATTTCGTTCCGCCTCACGTGTACGTTCAGCACCAATTTGGTTGGAAGGGCCGGGGTCACAATTCAAGGTCTCTTGAATGGCGTGGTTGCGGTCGAATCTTTTGCCTTTGACATTGGCAGCGTCGGGCCTACCCTCATCCAACAATTCGTCCTTGTTAATCGGCGCGATTCGCCGATAGCATATCGGGGGTCGTTCCAGTGGAGGCTGATGGCCGGGATCACAATCCTCGCTACATTTCAAACACTCACACCTCTAGAGTTGTATACTGCCGCTGCTCCACCAGCCGCTCTATGGGCGGCTTACGGCGTCTCCGTCAATCTCTTACGGCAATACGCTGCTCCTTGGAACGCAGTCACGAGCACTTGGAACCTTGCCAACTTCTATCGCTTTATCACAGAGGGTATCTTTGGCGGAACATTCAGATACGACAATGTTTATGGAGGGTCTCGTTTTGTAGTGGGCCCTTCTCCCGGCACAGGAGGTCAATTCAGACTTGACGAATATTTCAGGCAGTTGGAGGCAGGTCAGACGGGCCCTGTCAACTGCTACGACATGGCCGGAATAGTGCAGATCGTTCTTAGCCTATATCGCAACTATACACAGGGCTTCTGGATTTTTATGCGTGTGTACGGTTGGATCCCTCCATCGAAGTGAGTCATTGAATATCCCGCTGGCTTCTCTGTATTCCAAGAGAACTATTAACATAAAATCGCTGCAGTCTAAAAGGATTCGGTAATTGTAACAATCCTTTCTTCGCGAACACTGTGTATGATCCACTACAAATTGCCCTTGTCAACCCCCCACAAATCCCTTTTCCACCGGGTTTCAGACGACGAAGCGACTTTGCGAATCATGCTTTTATTCTTGCGCCGACTTCTACTCCTAATGTCACATGCGTCCTCGATGCAACCAGTGGCCCCCACATTGGTAATCAAAACCTGGACACGTACATAAACACCGCAATCGATCGCAGTAGGTCTTCGCAGACTTGATGCAACATGACATAAATGACATTTCTTTAGCCACGACGTATTACACCGCCATTCCTAACTCAGGCCCAGGCACGACTGCTAACATTGACCCGGAACATAGGGGAATTACTTCACTTATCCAGACTACTTCCTTCTCCATGCCTGCTCCTCCTCCTGCAGCAGTGACAGAGGCTTCAGCGTTTAGCCCTGTGGATGACGCGATGGAACGTGCCAAGGTTCCGAACGCAGATCCTCCTCGTTTCTCACAAGTCGACCCGACTGGCCTCAAGTCTCTCCTGAGGGAGAAGACGGCGAGCTCGCTCACATTTGAGACCGTACTGCCAAGCCAACACGAAAGTGTAGTGCACTGGACGTTTGGTAGTGCGCCAGAGGAGGTGGAGATTACAGTAATCGTGTTCGAAGCCCACAACGCCGCTATCCAAGGGATGAGAACAGCACTCCACAGTATTTCAGCACCTTTAAACGAAGTATTTACTTCGACTTTGGGGCTGGGGCAGCTCACTTTGGAGGGAGTGGGGGGATACGGCTTCATCCTCTTCGTGCGCGATAACGTCTTCGTCAGCATGAAGGGACTACCTTCTAGTGAGAAGTTAGGGGAAATCGCAGCTCCAGTTGACGCATTCCTGAAGAAAAAGGAAGATGACCCTAAGCGCATACCTGCTCCACCTACGGAGCCGGGGGATCTTCCGACCCGTCAAGTGCAGGCTGGAACAGAATTCGAGGTTGCCGTTAAAGTGGCGAATGCGGGTTGGATGACGGCTTCCACCGATTTGACGGTGGTTCAATTGCTCGAAGTAGACAAGGCGAGCGCGACCTTCAAATTCTTTGCCGTGGCTGCGGGGACAGCCGATATCTATTTGGTGTTTGCGCACGAGGATACGCTCCAGACTACCACCAAGAAAGTGAAAATTGAGGTAATTGGAGATAGTAACGAGGAGGCACAGGTAGTGATACGTGAAGTGGAGATATGAAGTGCTTTTCTGTGGAGGGTGAGCCAGAAACATGCGCTCCCCGCTCCTCGATCTCAATTTCATCGTACTTCTTCACATGCTGTGTCTTTGACCTTGTGTCTTCTGTACTTGCGAAATTTGGAAAACATGCAGATGTCTTTTGTTCCAATCTTCACAAGAAAATCGCGTGTCTTGGAATACGGTTGATCTTTAATTTCTTCCCGCCGAGGAATTTGGACATTGCCTTTGGGGAAGTGTAATCAAGAGCCAAACATCCTGAGTAGTGTCAATTTGTATGGGAAGATAAACCGATGGCTTTGACTCTGTCTGTTCTGTGTTTGGAAGGTACGGGACTGTACATACGTATGATGTTTCTTCTTGGTTCAAGATCCGTGGCGAGAAGGTTCATACGGACGAATCACTTATTATCATAACTGGAAAAATGTTCATATGGATGGGGCAGTTTGATCGGAAGGTGCATTTCTGTTAATTATGGTCGTCAACTGACATGTCAACTGATTGAGACTTGTCACGTCCGAGTCTGACAAAGCACTGATGAAGTGCCAAGTGGTGCGACTCCTGCCCAGACCTGATCTACATGCGTCGAATATGTGCTCGAAATATTCGTTGAAATAATCGCTAACTCAGTGAAAGCGGCTCGCACTCACTTTGGCGTTGCTGCCGGCTTGGCTCGGTACCCTCCATACCCCTCGCTCTCCCTTGTTCCAGGAAGCTCCCAAGTATTCCGTATATTTAGGTAGAGTTTCCTCGGCTCTGGGCGTCACTCATAGCAGGGAGGGTCCGATGGGGCTCCGTAGAACCTTACGACGTTCTTAATCCTGATACATTGGCATCATCACTTGGGTTCCTGTAAGAGCTTCCGTGCCCAGGCCCGTTTGTCCCCAATGATGAGGCTACTTCGGATTGCGCAATTAGCTGAGTTGTGGGTTAGTAATCTAGCTATAATGTGAGCTCCTTGTCAGAGCGTCTTCCAAGCGGTTTGATCCACTTGGCGTAGGAAATCACCCTTGTGTATGTCGCTTTTCTGTTCTGCATCAACAAGCTTCAGTCGGAAATCTGGTGGGGCATATTCTACGTGGACGTTGTATGACTGGGGCTTTGGGATCGAGGAGGCTCCAAACCCTGCGACGAAGCTGTTGCGGATGTCTTCCCTCTTTAACCTTGGCTCAGAAGCAGCTTCGACAATTACACCCCTGTTTCGAAGTCTCCTAACTCCTAGTGCCTTTGGTTCTCCAGCGAGATCATCGCTGAAGGGAGCATCTTGGATTTTGGCCAAGAGGACCGTTTCTGAAAGCTCCATGAGGCCGTTGGTATTCACACCAGGCCGGGACTTATGATGAAGACTTGTCCGGTGCGAATGTCGCATCTTGCTAATAGGGTGGCATGTTGCGAGATAGGGGCGGGTAAGAGGCAGCGACTTGTGCGTATGGGGTTAGGTCCGCAGCAACTGCCAGCAAGTGACGTGATCAATATGCCGGCCGCTACACACTGTGTCGTTCAGCGAGGAAAGGAGAGTGTCGAGGGCCTGGGGTATGCACCCTCTGGACTGGCTAGCTTGTTGCGGAACTATCTCTCTCCTGCTGGTCATGTCATGGGGACTTCGGCTAACGTTCTTTGGGGCGTGGGAAAGTTTGAAGGCCACGCCTGTCTCAACGTTCAACGATTGCATTTACTTTCGCGGATCCATTCGACGACATTTCCTAATTCTCCCAGTGGACCTATTAAGACGACCTAATGCAGTTACTTCAAGTTATATCCTGGCAAACTTGAAGGGTAATGCATATTTGAACTCTGTCTTTCAAATATCGGGGGAGGTACCTATTGTATTGTTACGCCTTGTTGCTCAAACCTTTCCTTTGAAAGCTTCGCTATGGATGGTTTGTAAATGATATTGGGGTCGGCATCCAAGAGACATAATATTCTCTCCATCTTGGTAGCAAGACATTCAAGTTGGATACAGCGGCTAATATTTGACTTGACGGCCAGGAAAAATCTGCCGAAGCATTCGCAGCCTTCTCTCGTCTGCATCATTTGAATTTAAATCGGCCATTGATGAATATCGGAGATATTCCTCTTGATTGCTCAAGTTTTTTTCTTGTGGATATCACAAGTCCCATGGATAGAAGGGAGCTACATACCCTCGTATTGAATGTGCCGCCGCGTAGTGCTATCTCTCAGCTTTCCGGAGGCAACAGTAGGCCAACTGTTTAACCTGCCATGGAAGTATTTTTAGTTGAGCAACTAAACACGAATAATGTGAAGGTCCATAACTCCGGACCAGACCGGGTCGAACGGTGCGTGTTTCACTTTTGCACTTATAACAGGCTTCATGGACTTCATCACTATGGAGTAGCCGTATACACGCACTCTGAAAATCACAACATACTCCGAGTCAAGAATCGGGATCTAGGAGAGCGCAGCTTTCAGAGTTGCCGAGAGTCGCCGTGTATAGCTTCCAAAACAAGGGTGAGGATATGCGACTGGCCTCAAGTCTCTTCTGGAGGAGAAGACAGCGATCCCACTCACATTTGAGACCGTGCTGCCGGGCTGGCATAGAAGTAAGGCGTATTGGATTGGTAGTGCGCAAGATGAGGTGGAGATTGCTGTAATCCTGTTCAACGCTCACGATACCGCTATCTAAGGGACGAGGGAAGCACTCAACTGTATTTCAGCACCTTTGGGCGAAGTGAAGGAAGGTGATCCTATACACGTAAGTACCTGCTTCACCTATGGAGAGGGGATCTTCCGACCCGTCAAGTCCAGGTCAGAACAAAACCCAAAGTTGCCATCAAATTGACGAATGCAGGCTAAATGACCATTTTTACCACCGATCTGGGAGTAGTGGCGGACGAGGCGAGCACGACTTTCAAATTCTTTGATGTGGTTCAAGTTGCGGGGACGGCCGATATCCATACAGTGTTTGCGCACGAGGATACGCTCCAGACGACCACCACGAAAGTGAAAATTGAGGTGGTTGGCGATGAAAACGAGGGGCGCAGATAGTGTACGTGAAGTGGAGATATGAAGCGTAATTTCTCTGTTGAGGGTCAGCCGAAAACATACGCTCCGCACTCTCCACTCTCCAACCCCACTTTCATAGCGCTTCCTCTGCATGTTGTCGCTTGACCGTGTCTTCTGTACTTGCGAAATTTCGAGACGATACAGATGGTTCTGCCCCACTCTTTAAATTTTAAAAGGAAAGCATATAAGTCTTCCGAATTTTGAATATGGTCGATCTAACTCTAATTTCTTCCTGATAAGGAATTTAGACGTTGCCTTCGGAGATCGGAAGCGTAACCAGAAGCTAGACATCCAGAGGGGTGAATTACATGGGAAAGATCTATTCTCTCAATCAGAGTTTTCTGTCGTGGGTATATCTCAACGTCGGGACTATACCGTGGGGACTCATAGACCCCATATGTGTCGGTGAGCTGCCCACCCGGCGCTATTAAGTTGATTTAATGTAGAAATTTCATTACTACTGTCTACTGCGTGTTAATATTTTTCCATGTCCTAGTGCCCGCAAGATTAGCAGATATCTTGAACTAGACGTCGTCGAGCCCTCGACATACTGATGAACAACTCAAAACTTGAACACTTTGGCAAATCCAACTATTACCTAATACACTCACCGCGTGCTTAAGTCCAAGTTCTTCGTCGCTTCGGGCCTAGCCTTTGGACACCATCCCACTCACACATCGCTCCTACTTGCGATTTCTGATACCCGCGTGAACTGTTCCTTGCTTAAAATCTTATGGTGTACAGCAGAAGATCCGTCGAGTGAAGTCACATGCAAAATATGAAACTGGGCTCACTTATGACCACTGCAACATCCTCGCAGCGCAGTAATCTCAGCAAACCTTCGTCAACAGAGAACGATCAGCATCCTGTGGTAGAGGAAGTCTCAGAAAGTTGGAAGGCCTACGCCTGTACGCCGAGACAGTGTGGTCGGGGTCTGAGCGCGCAAGAGGAAGCGCCCAAAATAGCTGCCGCCCGGAGGTCACAGGCTACGGAGGGTGACATCCTCGAACCGTACCAATCGACTGTCCACTCGACTACTTACATAGAAGTTCTATAACAACGCTTAAATGCAAATTACCTCGCTTCCAAACCTTTGGTGAGTTTGGAGAAACGCGGTCGCACCGCCTATGTATTCCCGACTCATTCGTGTCACATAGGAAGAGATAGGTAGATCATCTAGAAGAGATCGACTGGATCGGACCGATATACATGTAAACTAGTAGTCTAAGCAACGCGTATGAACCGCAAAAATTGTTTCACGGATACCTAGCAGCTCTCACATAGCGGAACATTTTTTGAAGGCACACCCGGTATCCGAATCAGGAATATGATGGGAAGGGTAACAGGGTACGTGGGAGTGACGTTGGAGCCCCACGTTCGTCTTGGTTAGGAGTAGTGCGCCAAAAGATTTGAAACCGTTCTGAATTCGCAAGTGGTCTCACTCAGATATCTGTAAGAATTTCCTTATTTAATAATTAACCTCTAGACTTTAGTACTGATACGTGGAACCTTCAGAGAGGCTTGTAGCGACCTAGACTGAAGTTTTATGACAGACTCTATATTGTTGGCTCCCGGATTGTTCATCGAAGGATTCGGAATTATGGCGAGTGCATCCTCTCCGGGCAGTGAGAATTTTAAAAATCTCACACAACTGTAGGATGTCCTCTTCTCTGATGTAACCGGA
This sequence comes from Ramaria rubella, assembly GCA_015039355.1. Taxonomy (NCBI): domain Eukaryota; kingdom Fungi; phylum Basidiomycota; class Agaricomycetes; order Gomphales; family Gomphaceae; genus Ramaria; species Ramaria rubella. The sequence goes on along the minus strand of MU134372.1, from coordinate 165,957 downwards.
ATCCGCTGACGCCACTGAGGAAGAAGTATTGTGCTATCCGCTTGTGAATTAACCCAGATAATTCTGGGGATACATCTGTTTAGGCCGTGTTACCGATGGGTATCTAGGGTGCGTCTTGGGGAGTAAATGTATTAACTGTTGACCCTGAGCGATTCGCAGGTGGTCGGGTCATTTTATATCGTGCGAGGCAATGAGGAGCAACGTCGATAAAAACATTTACCTCATCGGTAACCTGGGGAGAGCTTATAAGTAGCTGCCTCTTTGTTTTTGTTCCCCCATCTCTCCGGACTGCAGTACACAATAATGGCAGCCTCTGATATCGGTATTCCCCCTTACACGCCTCCACCCCCTACGAAATATACTCTTGACTATGCGCCATTAGCCATTGTTGACCTTAGCACCTTTGATCGTTCACCAGAAGACCGCGCATTGCTAGCGCGCCAGTTGGAGGATGCCGTGCGCAATGTCGGTTTTTGGATCGTGACAGGACACGGAATCTCCGACGAGGAGGTGAATCGCCAGCTATCCATAGGCAAGGCATTTTTCAACACACCTTTGGAAGACAAGCGTGAGTATGCAGGTGATTTTGCCAATGGAAGGTTGGTGAATTAATGTGAGTCTGCCTTATAACTTATGAGTGTGACAGTTACATGGGTTATCGCGAGCAAACTCGCTTCATTGCCGACACGAAGGTCAAGGAAAATTACGAACAGCTCAGCGTTGCCAAGTTCGACTCTTCGGGGTGTCGCTTTCCCCTGCACAAGGTCATTCTCCCGTTCGCGTCTGAAATCGAGGCCTTTCAAAAGAAATTGTGGGAATTGGTGTTGAAGAAATTGCTTGTGCTCATTGAGATATTACTCGAACTTCCGGACGGTTATCTGGTTTCAAGACATGATTATTATAAACCGAGCGACGACTACCTGAGCTATGTAAGTTTAAAGCTTTTCTATTCCTTTCATCCCCCTCATGGATCCGTTGCCGGTAGAGAATATATCATCATCGCACTGATGAAGAGTGGAAGGAGATCGAGGGAAAGTTCCGTCCAGGCCGTGAGTACTAGTGACTCATTTTCAGTGATGCGTGTGGACACTAATAATTACTGGGACGGGCTAGACACCGACTTTGGGTCTCTCACCCTTGTCATCAATCAAACACAGACGGTCTCTGGCTTGCAACTCCGCTCTCCCCAAGGCGAGTGGAAGCACGTGAAGCCTGTACCTGGTGGCATCACAGTGAACGTCCGTGCTTTAATCGCCGCATTTGCTCCTCATGCTGATGCCGAAGACTCTAGGCTGCCGATACTATCTCAATGCTTACTAACGGCTATATCAAGTCCACGGTCCATGGTGTTTCTAGGCCTCCCCCTGACCAGCAGGGATATGACCGCCAAGCCCTTATTTACTTCCTCCGATTGGTTGAAGACGCTGAAGTCGTGCCCGTACCCAGCCCGCTTCTCAAGCGTCTTGGCTATGTCAAAGACGAAAATTTGGTCGCGAAGGACCCTGTTCGAAGCATCGGTGAGTGTGCGGGCATGCTACTTTCTGCTGACAGCTTAATGGTGATTTACAGACTGGTCACGAGCGCGCATCAAAGCTTACAACTACAGAGACACCATTGAAAGTGTCAGTGAACCGGCGGAGTTTGTTTACAAGGGGCTGAAGGTTCAAGTTCTGTACGATGAGAAGGTCTGATAAGAAGGAAGGAACGATAGTTTGATTATTATGTAAGATAGACTTACTAGTCTAAGAATTTTGGGAGTCGTGTCTCCGTTCAAAGTTTCATTCCCATGGACAGCTCGCATTGTTAAATAATTTGTACCACGTGAGGATAGGCTCATGTGAGCATTCATGCAAGTGGTAATAACTTCCCTTGGTTACTGAGCCTAAGGCCTAAACACTATCGCTCAGGCCCCAAATCAGTGAGCTAGCGGCCGGGGGAACGAACGTAGCGGAGAAGCTTTCGAGCTACTAGTCTACTAGTAGGAAACACATTTGAGCCCACCCAAAGCCGTATCAGCCTTCCGTCCATGGTACCGCTCGGCGTTGGGCAGTCAAAGACCCCACTTAAGTAGCAGGGCTTGTCGACTACTAACTTTGTAGGCATTACATGAGTGGAGTCTCCCTTCAACTTCAATGTCGCCAAGAAAGAAACACTGATGTCTGTCGTGTACTAATAGTGTTGAATGGTAATTAACATCACTGCCACGGTCTTTTTGTTCACTTGACCAACATTGTGCTGCTGTTTGGGCTTGAGAAATTTCCCAAAAACGGTGGCGGACAAAGTAACGGGATACTAACAGATGAACTTCGCTTGCACGCGACTGTACGCGAGTCCTACTGCCGGGGATCATAAACGTAGGCTAGCCTTCTTATCATTGACACTAAATAGTCTGATCGACGGTGTAGAAGTGCTAGTGAGGAGGGAGACTTTACGTAGCACATATCGTGATTTCAAAAAATCCACAGAGCCCCTTACACAAGATCAAATATTTTCCTGTCTCCAGGTTATTCAGGGAGTATACCTGAGTCCGCATGTATGGCTACTCACACAATTGTACAAGTGGCCAACCCCAGGAGAGCTACAGCATTGCAGTCTTTTGTTGCACCCATTAAACTTCGATTCTTGAACTTCCCACTCCAATCCACCGCAGTGTACTGTTCTACTTGCGTCCAGATTCACAACAGCCTGAGAGCAGAACGCACGAAGAGGGTGAGCGCGAGCGCGAGAAGGAGGTGAAATGGACGTACGCAGCGGGGTCCCAGGATCGGTTGTACTGAAACTTACATGCCATACATCACTTAATTGTCTGTCGGCTCCAATGAGGTCAATTAATCAATTAGTGCTGGGCCGGACACGTGGAGGTGGGCCACCGCTACTGTGCTTCGAAGAATTGAACGTCGTTCATGTTTGGCGGTTGACCAGTGAAGGCGTCGCGAGTGCTGCTCTCTTTCCAAAGGCAATTTACAGCCATACCGCCTCACCTCAACTCTTACTTCACACCCAAAATTGCTTACCTACCAGAATACAGATGATGTGACCTGGTGTGGTGGGAGGGGGAGGGGGGAATGGGGGTCGAAAGCAGTGGGAGTGGGATCTGCTGGTCAGGGCAGAGCTGCAATGCGTGTAAATTATACTCATTCTGAATGAGGCAGACATCAGCCGATTTCAAAATCACGTTTATGTCAGAAAAACCCAGCCGCTGGGACGCGGTCCACGGACCGGTCCGCGGATGTGTCCATGGACAAGCTGACCCTAATCCCCCACAGCAACTCATGTATCCACACGTGCACCTTGAACCCACAACGACCCCGTAGCACCACAGCTGCCCCATAGTGTCACAACACGTCCATGAGACTAAATTCAGGCTATGACACCGCCACACTGCTACACTGGTAAATGGCTCTTTCGCCGCAAACATTTGCGTGATGCAAAAGATGCCATTACCATGGGGCTTTGTGTAGGCAGTCGTAAGTTGACTGAATTAATAGCGTTTTAGACCTGTTTATACCGTCAGTAGGGTAAGCTCAACCAATCGGTGCACCTGGAGGAGCATTGAGACTTTTGCCTCATGCTTTTCTCAAGTCCTCTCTAGCCTCCTATGCGTAGACAGCCCCAGGGCATATTTTTAGCGTACCTCCGTCATTGTGTCTCATTCGGGGTCTTTAGTTCAGCCTGCTCATATATACAGTGGTGGGAACAGGTATATGTGTGTGATTGACATTGTATAATATAATCCAATGGTAGTTCCATAGCAGCAGAGTCACTGGCAACTCCATTGAATCTAATAGCAGTATTGTTGAGTCCCAGATAGCTTTATGAAATGTTGTGGATGAAGTGAGCATCAAGGCGTTCTAAGGTTCTGTGATACCGTGGACCAGTGTGAAGAGGCGTGTGGACTTGATGGGACTCCAGACTAGTGAGCAGGCACCAATCTGGAGCCCCCTGCCTTCCTGCAGTGAGCCGTGCATAGTCTAATTTTCCTGCCTGAGGTGATTAGTGTTTGACCCAGCTCTGCCCTGTCACCCACATAGTGCAGTGGCTGCAAAAAAGCACTCCTGAACAAATTTATATAAATGACACACTTTGCATTTGTAAGTTTTGGAATTACATAGTCACAGAAATGAGAAGATTGCTCACAAGAATGATTCTGTAGAGTGCAAGCTCTTTGTTGGTGACATGGACATTAGAGGTGGGTTTGTGATTGTGTGAAAATGTGATGCGACTGTGATGGCCTCATCATCCTCAACAGGTGGCAAGCCTGTGCCATCCCTCCTGTGTAACATGTGACAGTTGTAGACAACTGTACCAGGTTGGATGTACATAGCACACAGTGATGGCGAGGTAGTAGCACCCACAAAGGCACATATTACTAATGCTATTATATCATGTTATGTACTTAGGTTGGCTTGTCTGTGGACAAGCTCCCAGCAGCTTGTTTATGTTGTATCTGCAGATGTACAACAAAAAGAGCACATTATCCATATGCTACTTGCCTCAAAGATCTGCATGGTGCAGATCACTCCAGATGAAAAGTCTGACATACTGGTAGGTAGGCTCATTTCTTGGGAACAGTTTGCTGCTGGGACTCCGGGCCGGCCAGTGCCACTCCACTAGTGTTGCCACAGCTCAGCTACAGCCCCAAGCTGAGCTGAGCCGGTGCAAGTGAAAACCAAGCTCATAAGTCTGAGCCAAGCCCTGTTAAGAGGCTTGGGTCACCTCAAACCCAGCTCCAAGCTTCAAGCTGATGGAAAATTTCTGCGGTTGTGCCATTTTGAAGTGTAGAGACATGTACAGGCTCCTACAAGTGTCTGACAACCTCTACAAGCTATAGAACTAAACAGCTCGCTCAGAACTAAAATTGTTGGTAAGCATTGCAAAGAAAATATATGTGTAGTTAGCCATGATGGTGGAAAGGTTTGAGACATTTTCTACTTCTATTTACTCATAGTCTTCATTAAACCACTGCCCATCCTCTGGACCACTACCTTCCTCACTTAGCTCATGTTCATCTTTGTGATTTAGCTCTTCTAAAATCTCCTCAAACTTAGCATCCATCTCTTTAGCAGCTTCAAATCTGGCATCCTGACAATCATTCTCAAGCTCCACATCCACCTCTGTAAGAAACTTTAACTGTGTTCACACAAACAGACTGAACCAATATATGTATTGGAGTCTGCAACTGGTGTGGTTACAAGTAAAAAGTATATCCTTATCTAATTAGTTGTGGACAACTGTATAGTTGTCCACTTTCTACAAGCACCCCTAGTGGGTGGCTTACATAACACAACCCATAAGTCACTCTGGTGACTTATATACCTTAGATAGTAGCATATATGCTACTATAAGAATCTGCATTCTTACACCCTCCCCACAGACCAAACCTCAAGAGGTTCGGGCAACTTTATGCTGATGGAGGCTCAGCATATACTGGTGCCGGTGCAGTCGAGGATGACTGTGTGGCTACTTTTATGGAATTGTTGTAATAGAGGGAGTTGGCGGGGTTGACTTCCATCATGTTATCATCCACTGCAACAGCAGCAGTTGGGGGAGCAGGTGGGGTGGATGGTTCTGCTGACGGCACATCTGTATGTGCCTTCGAGCGGGGAGGCCCTCTGCCTCGTCTGTCAAGCGACGAATTGTCGTTGGACATAGTAGGTGCTCCCCAAAAGCCTGGGGGGCATGGGTTGTGGGTATGTGGGGGCTGGTGAATGGCTGGCCTTTGTGGGTGTCGAGTACCTGTTGTGCCGTTTTGTTATAGCAGAACTTACTCTGCTTGCGCATGAAGTAGGGCTCTATATTGACTAGATCCCTAGTGGGGTCTACTCTCACGTGAATACCTAGCCACTGGGCTAGCTCGTCGAGTGATGTGCCCTCTGGAGGGTGTTTCCACTCGAAGACTTTCTTGATGCTGGTGGACAGCAGCGTCGGTAGATTGTGCTGCCAGTATGTGCTGGCAAGATCAGCCCACTTGCCACGGACTGTGAACAGGTCTGTGAGCTTTTGAAGAAAGATTAGGCCATCTTTATTTGGCTTAATTAACTTAAGCCAAACCCATCAACATCCTCCAAACAGAGGGTGTTATCTCTGTTCCCTTGGATAGTGGGTGATACTCCCTCTGGGGAGTATTTGATGGTGCACTGTTGGTTTACTTTTGGAAATAGATCCAAAAGACAGTGGTTAGCGGTGTCGTCGTTGCACGGCTACTTACACTGGTGTTCGGCTCAGTGCGCTTTGCTATCAGCAGCAACAAAAGTAGAACAAGGACGAAGACGAAGATGTAGCAGTGATGATGATGATGATGTAATATGCTGACGTAAGCATAGACGAGATACAACAGCAAATGTCACGTGATTGACAAAGCTGGCCTTGATGTAGATGTAGTAGTAGTAGACGTAGCAGTAGACTTAGACTTAGACAAGTGAATCCAACTGATAAGAGGTGAATTGGGGTACACTAAGGCAAAAACAGGCCTTATATACATGAGCAGAACAACAAACGAGGCGAGTATGCCATACAACGATGTCGTCGACAGCAGACAGGAGAAATGACTAACGGCGAGAGGCAGAAAACCAAAATAGGAAGATGGTTTGTAAGGAAATGGAAAAATGAGTCAGGTGGTTGAAGAAATGAATAGAAATGTGGCAGCGAATTTGAAATAGAAGCCAGGAATAGAATAGAAGTGAGTCACAGACAATAGACCATGTGGAACAATTGGAAATAGAAGTACAGCCAAGAAGCGAGTGAGTCATGTGAAGAAAATGAGTCATAGCCGTCCAATAGGATTCCAGTTGCTTGTCAAATATCTCCGAAGATGAGTAAGTGAGTCATGTGACTTGATGACAACTCAGAAACATGTGAACCAATCACAACACTTGGATATGAATTTCCTCCAGAGAGGGAACAAAGACAAGTCCTGCTTGATGAAGTCCTTAGGCACATAACCGTAGCAAATCTCTGTTCCTGGTCCATGCTCTTTGATGTACCAGTTATTCCTGAGGACGATATGATGCCAACCATTCACTGGTTCAAAGTTTGGGTCAAAACTGATGACGTAGAAGGGAGCATGGAAGGTTTGATTGAATACCCATATGCAATCATGAACGCGATAAGGAGGATATGAGGGGAATACTCGGAATGGACCTTCAGGAGATTCGACATATAGAGGATAGTACCGACGATGTGCGACTTGTGGAGGAGGACTGGACAAATGAACATCAAGGGGAGAACGTCGACTAGGAAGTTTGATGCGTGGTCCAACGTGTATGTCTGGCTTGGCAGTCATCTGAAATGAATCATGGGATGTGGTGGCGGTAATGCTGGATGGCATATTGAAAATAGAATCAATGAAAAATAGAATGAGTGTGGAGATGATGTGTCTGGCAGACTGGAGGTAGCACAGCAGATGATGGTCTGGCGAAGGCTGATGATGATAGGCGCGTGTGCAGTGAGCGTCTTTTGTAGTGTAGTAGGCGCTGTTGAGTATCATGCCTTGTTATCCACCCATCTCTGAAAATTTGACTGTCCCCAGTCAACATCGTCAGAGGAATTGTCTAAATCATCCAAAGGAAGCTTATCGGGAGCAAGGGGGATGCCATCTCTTGAGAAGTAGGGGAGTAGACGAAAGGCCACAATGCCTCTTTTTGAAACAGTTCCATCGAGTTCCTTTAATACGTAAGATCCACCTGTGGTTCTTTGAACAACTTCAAATGGTCCTAGATATCTTGGTTTCGTCTTCCTGTCTAATTCATTTTCGACTCTTGAATTCCTACTAGATCTCCTGGTTTGTATTCACTGCACCATAGACGTCGCCAATCCTTCTTTTCAAATTCGGCTTTGTTTTTGAGTTGAGATTGATAGAGTGTGTCTGCTGCTTTGTCAATGTCGTCTGAGTGTTTAGAGAGTTGTCGAATACGGAGTGCAAGGAGTTCTTCAGTAGTGAGATTGGGCTTGAAACCGGAAACAAGATATGTTGCTTCAAGGAGGTCGAGAGGAAGGATGGGATCAACACCGTAGAGAAGATAGTAGGGAGAGAATCCTGTTGCTCTTCTAACTGTGACACGATCAGCAAAGAATGCATGATGAACATGATCTGGCCATTTCGATATTTTGCCTTCACAAGCTTTGATGAGTGCTTCTTGAATTGTAAAGTGTCCTCTTTCTACAACTCCGTTTGCTTGAGAATTATAAGGCAAAATGTGAATCTGAGGAATGCCATATCGTCGAAGAAGTTCATGAGTAGCGCCTTTGAGTTCTGGACCATTGTCAGTAACAATTTCTCTGATTGCTTCATAACAACAGATGAGTTCTTCAAAGATGAATTGAGAAACTGCACAAGCTGTAGCATTCTTGAGTTTTCGTCCTTCTGCAGCACCTGAAAGATCGTCATGAGCTGCTACAATATAGCGATAACCTTGAGCTCTTGGCATAAGCATAATGTCGAGATAAATCTTGGAGAATAGAGTCGCAGGGGTAGAAATGGTGATAGGAATATGAACTTTGTATGTTGAACAAATTTGGCAAGGGTGGCATGAACGGACATATCGTTTGACATCAGTGAAGTAAAGAAGGCCACCAAAAGCGAAGAGAAATAGTCTTAGCAGTAGAGTAGATTCCACAATGACCTAGTTTATCATGAGCAAGTTCTAGAATGTGATTGCGTCGAGGTCGTTCAAGTATAACTTGTAGTGGATGTCCTTTTGAGTGTCTCCAAAGCTTGTTATTTCTGACAAAGTATCTTCTGGCTTGATGGAGGAAGTGATGTCGTTGTGAAGGGGAGGAAAATGTAGGAAGTTTGAGAGTGGTAAGGAAATCCTGGATACGTCGAAGGTGATCTTCTGCTGGTCGAGTATCTTTGACTTGATGAAAAACTCGCCACCCATCTCTGTAATCAATACTGTCAAGGATGGCATAAGCGTCTCCTGAACGTTCCAATAAATAATTAGCTTCTGCTATCCATTCATAATCTTGTTCTTCTTCTTTTAGTCCTATGTCATAGTTGTTTTCTTCTTCTTCTTCATCATCATCTTCATCTTCAACATCTGAGTTGTCTTCTGCATGTCTTCGACGAGAGAGTCCATCTGGGCCTTTGTGTAGAGTAGCTGGAACATGTTTGAGATCAAAATCGAAGAGAAGAATACCCTCTATCCAGCGATTGAGAGTTGCATTTGGCTGAAGATCTGGAAGATTGATCATTTGGCAAATGTACTTGGCATCAGTTTCAATGAGGAGATTCTTGATACCAGCAAGATGAATTCTTGAATGACGAAGGGTGATAGAGACCATAGAGTTCTAATTTGGCTGACTGTATCTTGATTCTTGTTCATTGATAGGAAGTGAGCCGTATCGTACTGGTCTTCTTTGATTGTTTTTGTCGAGCTGAAAGATGATGAAACCAATAGCAAAGATGGAAGTGTCAACTGCAAGAATGACAAGTCGTCCTGATTTGTAGTCGATGGTGATGAGGGCAGGAGAATGTGCAACAGCTTGCTTGAGAGCATCCATAGCTTCTTGTCGACATTCATTCCATTCAAAAGGAAAATCTTGCGAGTGAGTTTCAGTGAGTGGTCTTGCAAGTGCCAAATAATTCTTGATCCAAAAACGTGATGTACCACAAAGTCCTAAAAATCCACGAACTTTGGTTGTATTCCTTGGAGTAGGCCACTTGAGAATTTTGGAGATAGTAGAGTGATCCGGAAGTCGTCCTTCATATGTGACTCTTTGACCAACAAGTAAAACATCAGGTCGAGCAACTTGAGACTTCTTTGGGGAGATAGTTGCACCACATTCTGCAATTTGATGTAGGATTCAATTGACAATGATGGCATGTTCCCAAACAAAACGACGAATGCCTGATTTTTCTGGAATAGTCTCATAAGATCCATCTGGCTGTTCGTATCGAGTAAGAGGGCCTTTGATTCCGAGGTCGTCGATCATAACACCAACATTATCAGGGATTTTGTCTTGTAGAATGAAGACTGTGCAGTTCTGGAATTCAGCAGAGGAATTGGTGTAGCCTTGAGGTAGACTTCGATATTGCATAAGTCCTAGTGGAGTTTGGAATGAAGTGAGGTCATGGCTCTTGGGGTGAATACATCTGGCCTCATAGCCTGAAAAGAGATCAAAAACAGAATAGATGGAGTGTCCAGCGAAGGGGGCAACAAATGAGTCGATGACTGGAGGGAGTCCTGCATCTTTGATAGTAATGCCATTGCGTGTACAAAGGTCGATGACGTGTCGTAAACCACCATCTTTCTTTCGAGTGTAGAACATAGCAGATCTGTATGAGGCGTGACTAGGCTCATAAACTCCAGATTCGATTTTGCCTTTTGTGAGCTTGATGACTTGGGCTGGGGGAATAGGGATTTGAGGATTAGCCCAGGGGATGTGGTCGATAACAGGCATGATGTAGTCAGAGAAATAATCTGAGCGAAGTGTTCCTCTTTCCAAATCGCCATATGCTAAGACTCTTTGGTTATTTGTGAATACCATTGTCATAAGCTTTTCTTCTTCAGGCCATAAGAAACCATCAGGATTGATATTGAGGATCTTGAGGCGTTCATGAGTGAGTTTTGGAGTGGGAATGAAGTTGGGAGGATTGGGTGATAGTACAGGAAGGTTGAGAAGGGAATCATTGGGAAATCTTCAAGTTACATGAGCATCTTCAGGGAAAACAGCTGGAACTGGGCGAATTCTTCGATGTACAGGTTTGTATTTTCTGTTGGCAAAAGTAGAACTTGTTTTTGAATTTTCTTGATTTTCTTGAGGAGAGGAGATATTCTGTATCATGAGACTTGAACCAGCATATATAGGACTTGAAGAGAAAGACGAGGAGGGAGAATTTGAGATATCAGATTGGGTATATGGTAGTTTGAAGTCATCTCGGACTGAAAGAGGTATTATTCTTGATCTGAATGTAGATGTGGATGATGATTGTGAGGATTCCCAAAAAAAGACCTGTCGTCATAATTGTTGTCTTCTGAATTGGTTTTAGCAGGAATAGCACAAAGTTCCCAAATCTTTCTGTCAGTATTGTCTCGAC
>MU134372.1:10295-152604 GCA_015039355.1 Ramaria rubella | reverse complement strand
TTTGAGGAAGGTGGCAACTTCATCATATTGGCTGGAAAATCTCTTGGGTGCATTCTGAGAGTGAGGGGGAGGGAAGTCAAATTTGGAGTGAATTGGTTGAGACATGACGATAGATGAGCTTGGTGAATGGGGAGCTGACAGGTGTATTGAGCTCTGTTGGAGTCAAGAAGTCGTATTCAAGGGGATATAAAATGGGATGGTCAATAAGGGAGTCAATTAGCAGCGGATTGTTGACAGGAATTGAAGTCCAGAGACGTGCTTGATTGGGATACCAGCTAGGATCGTCGATATGAAGTTTAGATGAGGATAACAGCCAAATGTGGCCTGGTGGGGGTGTATTGACTAGCCGACCGGGACAAAGCGAAAACAAGTCTTTGAACCAAAGAGGGAGTCAAGGATTGGGCCAAAGAAGGAAGGAGCTGGATCTGATGGAGGTGAGTGCTAAATGCCGGCGGATTGTACTTTGATTAGAGTACTGGACAGGCAGCGACGAATGAAGATTGATTGACAGGCACTAGGAATGATTGCCGATGGATGACGTCAAAAGGATCCGGTACAAATCAGGCTAATGAGATCCTGGAAATTGGCACTTGATGAAGGGGCGCTGTCAGATGTCGGTGGAGACCGGATGTGGTTGGAAGTAGTCGGAGGTGGTAGGAGTTGGATTGGGAATGAATGGGAATACAAACGGGAGGCCGGATGAGCGTCAAAAGATAAGCAAGCGCTTAATGAAGCCCAAAACAGAAGGTATGAGTGCCAAGCGCCTTGGAGGTATGAATGAGGCAAGGCAAAGAGGTCCTAAGATAGCAATGGTAAGTCGGATGTGGAATAGGATCTGCAAGAAAAGCTTTGATCCGGTGTGGGGTACCAATTGAGATGGCTGTCGACTGTATTGGCTGTTGCGAAGTATTGTTAACTTGCAATTTGACTTTCTGTTATGTACGAAATAGACAGGTGTCGTCAGAATAGCTAGGTATGACAGATATAAATGGCAATAACTGTCGGAGAGAGTGCCGGATAGATGAAACAGGAAGGGATAAGGCCTTATTGAGAAGATGATGGATGAGGAATGTGTGTGATGAACGATCAATGGGCTAGACCGAACTGAGTTCTGGAAGGACTTGATGGAAGGATGTGTGTCGAAATGGGAATAGGGATTGCTGAGATGATAGACGATGGACTGTGCCTCTCTGGGGCAGCCACAAATGTTGGTTTACTTTCGGAAATGGATCCAAAAGACAGTGGGTAGCGGTGCACGGCTACTAACACTGGTGTTCGGCTCAGTGTGCTTTGCTATCAGCAGCAACAAAGGTAGAACAAAGACGAAGATGGAGGCGTAGCAGTGACAAAGATGATGACGTATTACACTGATGTACGCGTAGACGAGATACAACAGCAAATGTCACGCTGACAAGCATGATACTCGACAGCGCCTACTACACTACAAAAGACGCTCACTGCACACGCGCCTATCATCATCAGCTTTTGCCAGACCATCATCTGCTGTGCTACCTCCAGTCCACCAGACACATCATCTCCACACTCATTCTATTTTTCATCAATTCTATTTTCAATATGCCATCCAGCATTGCCGCCACCACGTCCCATGATTCGTTTCAGATGACCGCCAAGCCAGACATACACGTTGGACCACGCGTTGAACTTCCTAGTCGACATTCTCCCCTTGATGTTCATTTGTCCAGTCCTCCTCCACAAGTCGCACATCATCGGTACTATCCCCTATATGTCGAATCTCCTGAAGGCCCATACCGAATATTCCCCTCATATCCTCCTTATCACATTCACAATTGCATATGGGTATTCGATCAAACCTTCCATGCTCCCTTCTACGTCATCGGTTTTGACCCAAACTTCGAACCAGTGAATGGTTGGCATCGTATTGTCCTCAGGAATAACTGGTACATCAAAGAGCACGGACCAGGAAACAGAGATTTGCTACGGTTATGTGCCTAAGGACTTTGTCAAGAAGGGCTCGTCTTCGTTCCCTCTCTGGAGGAAATTCATATCCAAGTGTCGTGATTGGTTCACATGTTTCTGAGTTGTCATCAAGTCACATGACTCACTTACTCATCTTCGGAGATATTTGACAAGCAACTGGAATCCTATTGGACGGCTATGACTCATTTTCTTCACATGGCTCACTTGCTTCTTGGCTGTACTTCTATTTCCAATTGTTCCACATGGTCTATTGTCTGTGCCTCACTTCTATTCTATTTCTGGCTTCTATTTCCAATTCACTGCCACATTTCCCTTCATTTCTTCGACCACCTGACTCATTTCTCCATTCTGTTACAAACCACCTTCCTATTTTTTTTTCTGCCTCTCGCCGTTAGTCATTTCTCCTGTCTGCTGTTGACGACGTCGTTGTATGGCATACGCATCGTTTGTTGTTCTGCTCATGTATATAAGGCCTGTTTTGCCTTAGTGTACCCCCAATTCACCTCTTTCAGTTGGATTCACTCGTCTAAGTCTAAGTCTAAGTCTTCTAAGTCTTCTACTACTACTACGTCTACATCAAGGCCAGCTTTGTCAATCACGTGACATTGCTGTTGTATCTCGTCTACGCTTATGTCAGCATATTACGTCATCATCATCGTCACTGCTACGTCCTCGTCTTTATCTTTGTTCTACCTTTGTTGCTGCTGATAGCAAAGCGCACTGAGCCGAACACCAGTGTAAGTAGCCGTGAAACGACAACACCGCTACCCACTGTCTTTTGGATCTATTTCCGAAAGTAAACTGACAACGCGATTGACAAAGCTGGCCTTGATGTAGACGTAAAAAGTAGTAGATGTAGTAGTAGACTTGGACTTGAGACTTAGACGAGTGAATCCAACTGAAAGAGGTGAATTGGGGTATACTAAGGCAAAACAGGCCTTATATACATGAGCAGAACAACAAATGATGCGAGTATGCCATACAACAATGTCGTCGACAGCAGACAGGAGAAATGACTAATGGCGAGAGGCAGAAAACCAAAATAGGAAGGTGGTTTGTAACAGAATGGAGAAATGAGTCAGGTGGTCGAAGAAATGAAGGGAAATGTGGCAGCGAATTGGAAATAGAAGCCAGAAATAGAATAGAAGTGAGGCACAGACAATAGACCATGTGGAACAATTGGGAATAGAAGTACAGCCAAGAAGCAAGTGAGCCATGTGAAGAAAATGAGTCATAGCCGTCCAATAGGATTCCAGTTGCTTGTCAAATATCTCCGAAGATGAGTAAGTGAGTCATATGACTTGATGACGACTCAGAAACATTTGAACCAATCACGACACTTGGATATGAATTTCCTCCAGAGAGGGAACAAAGATGAGTCCTGCTTGATGAAGTCCTTAGGCACATAACTGTAGCAAATCTCTGTTCCTGGACCATGCTCTTTGATGTACCAGTTATTCCTGAGGATGATACGATGCCAACCATTCACTGGTTCAAAGTTTGGGTCAAAACTGATGACGTAGAAGGGAGCATGGAAGGTTTGATTGAATACCCATATGCAATCGTGAACGCGATAAGGAGGATATGAGGGGAATATTTGGTATGGGCCTTCAGGAGATTCGACATATAGAGAATAGTTCCGACGATGTGTGACTTGTGGAGGAGGACTGGACAAATGAACATCAAGGGGAGAACGTCGACCAGGAAGTTCGATGCGTGGTCCAACGTGTATGTCTGGCTTGGCGGTCATCTGAAACGAATCATGGGATGTGGTGGCGGCAATGCTGGATGGCATATTGAAAATAGAATCAATGAAAAATAGAATGAGTGTGGAGATGATGTGTCTGGCGAACTGGAGGTAGCACAGCAGATGATGGTCTGGTGAAAGCTGATGAAGATAGGTGTGTGTGCAGTGGGTGTCTTTTGTAGTGTAGCAGGCACTGTCGAGTATCATGCTTGTCACCGGTAGTAGGGGTAGATGGACTCACTGAGTCTGTCGTCGAATCTGGCAAAAACGTCAGATCGATGATAGTCAGTGCTGGTGGTGTTGACTTCATGGCAGATAATTTATCTGCCATTTTGCAATTGCGCTGCCTCTCCTCATCAAGAGCAGCATGCAGCTTATCGAGCTCTGCATGGAGCTTGTGTGTTTCCTCTTTGTAAGAGGATACAGTGTCCTCAATAAAAGCACATGTCATTTTGGCTAGCAAAGGTGGCCAAGCCACTTTTAATGCATGTTCAATGTCACACATTTGGGAGTCGATAAGCTGCAGCTTGGCGGCTTGCAGCAAATGCTGTGTATAGGTGTCACACTCTGGACAGGAGTCGCAATGGACGATAGCGATGGCATCCTTGACGCCATGCACCATCCAGCTTTCCTCCTTTTGGAGCATAGCAAATTGTTCAGAGGCACTAGGTAGTGCCTCTGCAGAGGGGTGTAACTGGGACACTTGGGTGTCCATGTGGAGTCACTAGGACACTTGCACTGGTGCAGGTGTGGTAGTGGGTGGCAAAAGCCTTGAAGCAGCAATAATATCATTGCTTAAATTTAAAGGCGAGCGCACCCATCGTGCCATGTGAATTGTTGACAAAAACTATGTTCGTGTCAAGTCCTTTTTATTAAAGGACTCACTCCTGATCATTATCATGCCTATAAGGCATGATTAGGAAGCTCACGCGGCTTTCTAACTCCCCTCAGCTCTAGATAAGCATCTAGCGCTTCTAACTCTCTGCATGCAGAGAGTGGCTCCCAGGTGACATCTCCCAATGTCCACTGCACTTGTAACTCCAACTTGAAGTCACTAGTCCAGCGATGAGCAAGGATCTCATCCACAAACCATTCTGGTTCATCTTCTTTCCCAAAGTCGTAAATATAATTTATGTAGCGATGAGGAGATCGTTCATCGTCATTGGGTATATGCGGTCTGATTAGACTTGCATGAAACTTTGGAAGTATCCTCCGAGCCATGAGCTCTGGAAGTAACTCAAGTTTCACATTGGAGGTGGAGTTTTCCACCTCTACAACTTGATAGAGAGCATCTCACGAGTACCACTATACCTGCAGATATACCTGTACTCTTGAAAAAATGGAGAGTACAGATATGAGATTTGGTGAAACATTTACATGTAAATACTCACAAGTACAGGTAGAGTACAGGTATACCTGTGAAAAATCAGCAAATACCTGCAGATATCTGTGATACCTGTGAAAAACAGAGAGTACAGATATGCCTTTTGCTGACCAAAATACCCACAGATACGATACTCATGAGTACAGGTATGTACTCGTGAGATGCCCTAAAGTCTTGATATGGCCCAATATAATTGGGCACTAGTTTCTTTGCCTGTCCTTTAGGTAAGGATAGGTTCTTTGTAGACAGATATACTAGCTGTCCAACCTCATACATCGTTCCCTGATGGTGTCTGATATTTGCAGTGTCTGTCTGCTGTACTTGACTTGCGATGATTGCATTGTGAGCATCAATCAGGTTCCACAATGCTTGTTGTGTGAACTGCCGTACTCCTCTGAAGGTAGTATCCACTGATAGTACTTGCCTGATACAGGGCAAGTATCCACCGTTCAGTTGAACGGTGCATATCCTGTGGTCATGCTGACTGAACTGTTCAGTGCAAATTTTACCATTGGGCATTTCTCGGCCCAATCCTTCTGATCACTCTGCACTACAGTGCGGAGTATTTGCCCTATAGAACGATTTGCTTGTTCTGTTGCTCCATCCTTCTGCTGGTGGAATGCTGTGGACATGAGCAGTTTTGTGCCTATTATACGCTGCAATTCCCTCCAAAATATGGAGGTGAATTTGGAGTTGTGATCCAATGGATTGACTCAGGTACTCCATGCAGGCGTATTACCTCTTTGAGGTATAACCACACAACTTGTCGTGCAGTAACTCTTGTTGTAGTTGGCACTAGATGCACCATAGACGTGAGTCTGTCAATCATGACTAATAAGTAGTCATGATCCTTCAATTCTGGCAATGGACCAACGAAGTCCATTCTGATAGACTGCCATGGTCTATCAGGTATCGGCAGGGTATGTAACAACCCTGCTGGTCACCTATTGTCCTTCTTTGCAGCCTGACAGGCTGCACAGGATCCACAGAATGACTCTATGTCGGCTGCCATTCTCGACCACCAGTATGATCGTCTGATGTACTTGTCAGTTTTGAATTGCCCAAAATGTCCAACTACTCTATGTGCATGATTGATAATTATCTCGACCATTCTCCTCCCCTTGGAAAAAACTTCCCAGGGAAGACACACAATGTCTTTATTGAACTGGTTCTTTGTCCAAACCAGTCCATTTCTCACCCCAAATCTGGGGTGAGCTTCAGGATTTGACAATACTTTCTTGAGTATTGGATCTGTCCCATAGCCATTGGCTATGGCTCATTTCAGGTCACACTCGCATTCTACGTGTAAGTGTAGACTCTCTGAGTCTGCACCAGACACTGTAGCTAGTACATCGTCCTCCTCATTACCTTCCACTGTGTGGGAGGTACTTCCCCTGCTTGCTTCATCTGCTGCGCGTCCATGACACACGGCTCTGTCACATCTTGTAATCGCTGCAACTGTTGTGCTGTGGCCATTCGTATTTCTACAAATCAATCCATTGGGGGAAACTCTCCTTCTGGGTCTAGCCCTGCATCTGCGTTGACGTATTCTTCTGCTGAGTGACTTTCACCCTGCTTATCATTCTTGTAGTAGCACGACAGACAGTCGGCTACCTTGTTCTCCACCCCCGGTACATGTACCATGGTATAATTGAATCTGGAGAGAAACTCCCACCAGCACACCTGTCTGTCAGACAGATGCTGTTGTGTCTCAAAGTATTTGAGACCTTTGTTATCTGTCACCAGTGTGAACTGGTGACCTAGAAGCTTATCCTCCCACTTCATAAGTGCTTCTAGGATAGCAATAGTCATGTGCTCATGCGTTTTGTAATGCTGTTGCGTGGGACTGAATTTATTTGAAAGAAACCCTGCTGGACAACATGTCATCCAGTCCGGACCTTGTCCATAAACTGATCCGACTCCAGATTTGGAGCCATCTGTCACAACCCAAATAGGTTTAGAACTAGCATGATTTATAGGCTTCAAGATTGGAGCCTTACATGCCAGTGCTTTGATGGATTAAAAACACTTATCCATCAAGGGCATCCATTGAAACGTCCTGTTGTTTTGTGCACTCCCTGATAAGGGGGTAGTATACATTGTCAAATCTGGCATATATGGTGCCAGATACTGAACGAGTCCTAGAAATCTTTGAATATTGTTAAATGTTCAAGGCCTTCTCCAACCTTGAACCTTCTCCATCTTATCTGTATCCGCATGGATGCCCTTGTCATCTATAATATGACCAAGGCACTCCATACGAGGTGAATACAAATTGATCTTGGATCAATTTCCACTGAGGAACAAATGTGCCTCACATAATATTTCAAACACCTTTCGAAGGTGAGAGAGCTCTAATAGATGAATATATCATCCAAGTATACATGGACTGATCGACCAATTTGGTTATGAAAGATCAATGTCATGAGACATTGAAATGTAGATGGCGCGTTACAGTTGCCAATCTGCATAACCTGGCTCTTGAATGTGCTGAATATTGTTGCAAAGGCTGTCTTATTGACGTCCTCCTTGACTACGTGTATTTGTTTGTACATGTTAGACATGTCAAGCTTGGACTGGTATGCAGCATGAGCTATGTTGTGCCGAATGGTATCCTGGTCTTGGAAGGGCATAAGGTCCTTCACTGTATTGTCATTGCATAGATGTAGGTCTATTGCTGTTCTGAGCTTTCCATTCTTCTTTGGAATGCATAGTGCTGGCACTGCAGAATGTACTGACACTGATACCCACCAACCAGCGGTGGTATACCAGTTGACTTTGTCAATCAGTTCATTTCGAAGTGCCTCTGGACACTTTGGTAACTGATAATGAAACTGTTTAGTTTCATCCACAAACTTAATTTCCTGGTTGATCTCCCTCCAAGGAGGAAGTTTTAAAGGCACACCTCCAAAGGGGTCTGCGAACTCTAGCTCCCATCTTTCCCTGAGTTTGAGAGGGTCATCAGCTGTTAATAACATTTGATTGGTGCTAGTAATCCTGGTGGTAATTCCGTCAGTACGTTGGTTGGGTAGACCAACGTCAATGTTTTGTTGCTTTTCTTTTCATTTTCCCTCCCATCTGGTGAGCTCATTGATGGCTCCACTTACAATGAGGAGCCATTTGCGAGTCGTGGAGTGTGGCTCGCTAGTTTGGGTTTAAGACTCGCAATTCAAGTCTTGCATTCAGCCAGATCTATCATCTTGGTAGTCTGGCTGTACTTCCCAAGCATTTGCATGGTTTGTATTGAGATATGAGGTATCTAGCAAGCTCTATTCCTATCAGAGTTTGCAGGCTCAGCTTAAGTAATAATGATTCCGTATATACGCCTCTTTCCTCAGTCATTCATTCACACAACGCTGAGGTAGGCCCACTGTCTAAATAAATTCTTTTATAGTTGATTACTTATTAGCTACCTTAGATTCCTTTTAGGTAGCATTAATCACAGTCGTTTGTTCACACAACACTGAGATTCCTTTTAGGGTATGGGCCCCGCGATGCATAACAACCGAGACATACACTGAAGATAGCATCACCGATCTCACTCAGTAGACTCTAGCGCACTAGCATAGCTTGCTCAGAAAACGCATAACTAGCAATTACGCATCCCTTTCGTACACTCGGACTCTTCAGTCTCATTCTCCATTGTATCCCACTCACAGCACTTGCACATCATCGTCACATGCCAGATGAATCCACAACATCGCCCACGTTTGAAAAACTCAAACACGGCAACTACCACTCATGGGTATTGCGTGCAAGTGGCAAGCTAAAGAAAGTGAAGGTTTGGCGAGTTGTAACTGGATGATCTAAAGCCAGTACTTCCTACGCCACCTGATCCAACAAATATGACATCTGCAGGCGTGACTACTCAGGCTCAATATACAATGGCGCAGAAATGACTTCACAAGTGGGAGCTCAACGACGATGTTGCCTCCAGCATCCTCATGGAGCTCATAAGCTCAGACCAGGAACGCCATGTTGAGGACTACAAAAGTGCAAAGGATTTCTGGGACCATCTTAGGACTGTGCACCAATCTGCCCACGTTGGAATTGCTGCCTTCTATATGAAGGTTAGCATGATCAAACGTGAATTTGTGGAAGGTGAATCAATGCAGGAGCATATTGATTTCCTCCTCAGAGAGAACAAGAAGCTTGCCACCTCCAAACAAGCATTTGATGATGAATTTATGGCACAATTGCTCCTCATGTCACTCCCTAGCCCAACACTCTGGGACACTGTCATCATAACCTTACTTCAGTCTACAAATAACACTAACAAACTCAACACATTTGATGTCTCTTCTCGACTCCTCCAGGAAGCTGCTTGTGTCAATGGACCCACAACATCATCGTCTGATGCGGCTCTTTATGCCAAAAACAAAGGACAATTCAAAGCATCCAAAAAGATGAAGAAGGCAAAATGTTGCGGGTTCTGCCAAGGTGGTGGACATACTGAAGATGTTTGCTGCAAGAAAGCTGCAGCAATGGAGAAAGAAAAAGAAAAAAGGCTTACCAAGGAGAAGGCAAATGCAGTGAAGACACCCAAAACATCATCTGAATCTTCATCCGAGTCAGATGATACCAATGAACATGTCCATCTCACTAGACATACAGTGACCTCTGCCAGCCCAAACCTATGTGACAATGACAACAATGAATACATTGAAGTCTTCATGGTCAATCACGTTGTCACAAATCTGGCCAAATCCTCCCTTGATGACGCCCTTCTTGATTCAGGTTGTTCATGGCATATGAGTCCTTGCTGTGATTGGTTTGAAGATGACACATTTGTCTTACTAAAAAAAACCAATTAATGTGCATCTTGGGGATGACAGAATTATACAAGCCATTGGTAAAGGCACCTTGCAGTTTCTAGTAGAGGCCAATGGCAAGACCATCATGGGAAAATTTCCAGACACATTATTCGTACCAGAGCTTGCAACCACACTATTATCAGCATCTCACATCACAAAAAGCGATCATATCATTGAACTCAATAATCCTGAATGCCGCATCATAAGCAAATCACTTGAGCTTGTTGTTGGTGAAGGTGTGATGACACAGAGCGGATTGTATAGGCTCTAAGGAAGTCCAGTTCTTTCCAAAGAACATGCAAGAATGGCTAAAACCTCATGGTCGGTTGATATCAATGTCCTCCATCAGAGACTTGGTCATCTAAGTTTTGATGGCATAAGAAGGCTAGTGCAAAAAAGACTGCTTGAAGGAGTGGATACAGTTGAAGGAAAACCAGAGTTCTGCGAAGCATGTGTAAAAGGAAAGCTACACCGTCTGCCATTCCCAAAATCAGGAAAGCGAGCAAAAGACAAACTGGACATTATTCACTCAGACATTTGCGGACCATTTCCAATCTCTCTCGATAATAAACACTATTTAATTACCTTTATAGATGACTATTCGAGATACATTTCCGCTTACTTTTTTACGCAAGAAGTCTGAAGCCCTTACTGCATTCAAGGAATTCAAATTTGCTGTGGAACTTGAGACTGGTCAAAGAATCAAACATGTTCGAACCAACAATGGGGGCGAATACATCAATGATGCTTTCTCACACTTCCTTAAAAAACATGGAATACTCTTGGAGACAACAACACCAGATACTCCTGAACAGAATGGACTTAGTGAGCGCAACAATTGTACTATAGTTGAATGTACTCAATCCATGCTTCACGCCAGCACGTTATCCACTGGGTTCTGGGCTGAGGCCATCAGTACTGCAATTTACCTCATAAACTGCAGTCCTACTGCTGCCCTCCCTGACCAAACACCACATGAAGCATGGACGGGTCAAAGACCATCGGTTCAAAAACTACGATCCTTCGGCTGTCCAGCATATGTGCATATTCCAAGGAAGCACCGGAAGAAACTTGAAGCAAAATCTCAGCGATGCATCCTCCTTGGATATTGCATCAGGACGAAGGCCTATCGTCTCTGGGATCTGATCAGATGCTGTGCAATAAAGGCATGTGATGTCATCTTTGATGAACATTTTGACCCCCCCCCCACAACGGCCAGCTCAAAGCGAAAAGGTCAATTTTGAATGGCCTATGGATGCAGGTGAGGTAGAGACTCCAGAAGCTGGAGATGTTGAGCATGAACCGTCACCTGCTCCCCTCGAACCGAGTGAGATATCCAATCCTGTTCCTGAATCCAAAATCACATCAGTACCTATTGCAAGACAATCACAAAAGCGTCGTACAGAGCTGGAACTTCTTGGCCCTGCAGAAGACCTACCACAATGACAAGGAAGACCAACTTGGAAAGTACGTGAAGCATTGCCAGATAGGATCGAAGATCCAGGTGGTGAGGAAGCTGTAGGCAATCTTGTTTTCTCATTAGTCTCCTCTGCAGTGGCCACTGGTGCTTTCGTTGAACCACGGACTATCCATGAGGCACAAACTGGTGGTGATTGGGAGCATTGGAAGCCGTCAATATGTTCTGAGGTAAAATTATTGGAGGATAACAGAACATGGATTGATGCAGTGTTACCACCTGGACGTAAACCAGTCAAGTCGAAGCTTGTGTTCAAAATCAAGCGAGGCTCAGATGGTACAATTCAGTGTTTCAAAACTCGCCTTGTCACGAAAGGATATTCTTAGGTACCTGGCCTAGACTTTGATGAGACATACGCACCCATGGTCAAGCTCACTTTAATCCATGTCCTGCTTGCTCTTGCACTCAAAGAGGACCTCCTTCATATTCACCAGTTGGATGTAGAAACAGCCTTCCTAAATGGTCCATTAGAGGAAGAAATCTACATCCGATTACCAGACGGTATAGAACATGCTGGGAAAGTCAAACACCTCATGCGTGCCATATATGGCCTGAAACAGGCCAGCCGAGTCTGGAATGACCTGCTGGATAACGAGCTCCACATGCACTCATATGAGCGTTGCCATGTGGATTATTGCATATACGTCTTCCGAGAGGGCAAAATTACCATTTATCTCGTGGTTTATGTCAATGATATGATCATGGTAGGGAATTGCTCAAAGACAATGCAAGCTCATAAAACAAGACTTGGAGATCAATTCAAAGTCAAAGATCTTGGTGACGTGCAATTCATTCTCAGGATGGAAATCATTTGAGAGCATAATGGACGTGTATTGATGCTCTCTCAATGATGCTACATCGATGATATGGCAACGTGGGATGGACTCAGGAATGTGAAACTATCGCTGACACCTCTTGCAGCAGGAATCAAGCTGTCAAAAGATGATTGTCCTCAAACATTGAATGGAAAAGCAGAAATGGAGAGGATACCATACCAGTTTCTAATCGGAAGTCTCATGTACACGATGTTGGGAACTCGTCCGGATATCGCCTATGCAGTGGAAACCCTGAGCAAGTTTTCAGTGAATCCTGGCCAAACTCATTGGCATGAAGCAAAACAAGTTCTACACTACCTTATTTGGACTCAAAATCATGTCCTACGGGTTGATGCCAATGCCCCAGACAGCGACTTGAAGTCACAGCTCCTCCACAGCTACTCTGACTCTGATTGGGCTGGAGATCATGATACATGACATTCCACAGCAGGATATGTCTTTCTTATGGCCGGTGCTGTGGTGAGCTGGAGTAGCAAGATTCAATCAGTAGTATCACTCTCTTCAACAGAAGCAGAATATATCGCTGCCAGTCGAGCTACACAAGAAGTATATTGGTTACACGAATTGCTGAAGGAATTAGGACATGAACAGAAGACGGCGACTCAACATCTCTGTGACAACCAAGGAGCACTTGCACTTGTTTGAAACCCCAGAAACCATCCACGCACGAAGCACATTGCATTGTGTTATCATCATATCCGGGGGGCAGTCGCTGCAGGAAATTTAAGAGTGGAATACTGCCCAACGGAAGAGATGACAGCTGACCTGATGACAAAGAGCCTTGCTTGAATCAAACATGAATGGTTCATTCACAAACTTGGAATGACAATACGCTCGAGTGGGGGTATTGAAATATGAGGTATCTAGCGAGCTCTATTCCTATCGGAGTTTGCAGGCTCAGCTTAAGTAATAACAATTCTGTATATACACCTCTTTCCTCAGTTGTTCGTTCACACAACACTGAGGTAGGCCCACTGTCTAAATAAGTTCTTTTATAGTTGATTACTTATTAGCTACCTTAGATTCCTTTTAGGTAGCGTTAATCACAGTTGTTCGTTCACACAACACTGAGATTCCTTTTAGTTCAGAATTACTTCCTTTGCCATGTGGATGCATCCCTCACCTCTAAAGTCGAAGGATATCCCTAGTTTATGTAGGAACAGTGTTCCCAGTTTTGCATTGTAGTAGTGTACATTTGCTATATCGAAGTATTCCTCAAGATTATGCTCACCAAAGTGTATGTTGGTGTGCACTCTGTAGTTGATGGTCAACTTACTGCTGACACATGCTAGCTGTAGACCAATAGGATGTTCAAGTCCAAACATCTTGATGCCTATGACACATATGAAGTCCAGAGAGAGCATGACTCCCTCACACCCACTGTCTAATAGACAGTGGGCTCTGACTCCACCAATCTCCCAATATCCAGAGATTTTCTGATTGTCTATACGCACCCATTTGGGGCGTGTCTTATCACACGGTCTGAACTGATGATTGTAGATAGGCTTGATGGTCCTATCTATGACTCCCGCATGGATACAGAAGTCATTGTTTCGATTTAAACCACTACTAATTGTGGTAGTTGGTTTTTGTGCCGCCTTTCTTCATACGATCCTCCTAGCAGACGTACTCCGTCCGCTTGATACGAGCTTTGCATTCTCGTATTGTCATCATCATCCCATTGATAGGGCCTGATTTCCAACTGGTAATCAGTGACCAGTTCACCAATTTCACCCTCATGGTTGTCCTGGACATTCATTTGCTTGTCTAATTCACCACTTTGTGGCTCCTCCTCCCCTTCTTGAGCACTCCCTGAGTGCTCAACCACTTCCTCCAACCGTGCACCTGCTATGCGTGGTTTGCTCTTCCACTGTGGGCAATTGGGCTTGATATGCCCAACTTGTCCACACTCATAGCACATTAGCTCTGTGCTATGTCCTTGACCTCCTGAACCTCCAGGAGGTTTCTGTGGAGGGTGAGAAGCAGTGGGAGTTCCTGCTCCAGCTCTCTGTGTGGCTTGTACCCCTGTTTGGGGTACACTTGGCCTCATCTCTGCTTGAGGTCTGCTTCACTGTAGGATGGCTCCCTGTATTGGGAGCTCGAGACAAACTTGGCACAGGCTGACTTCAACTATTTGTCGAAGTGGGCTTTGCCTGCAGCATGTGAGCGCTGCTGGACTCCATCTTACACAACCTGATGTCGTATCAGGATGCATCCACTACTGCCTTTGTGGCTTCATACAATTCAGTTATTGAACTGAATTCTGTTGTGTAGCCTAGTTTTAGGACTTCATGACACAGTGCTTCTCGAAGCGCTGCTATGAACTGTTTGCAGATCGTATATTCATTGGGCAGATGTATCATCTGCGCTGTGTACTTTGTAATATCATTCAGTAATTCCTGAATGGTTCTAGTCCCTTGCACGATTGTGTTGAACTTGTTCGATGCATGTCTGTGTGTGAGTGCATGTAGGAATTGCTGTTGTAGACCAGTGATTGCACTCTCAAGGGTCCAGTTGACTATGACTTAATCATGACACTCAATATTTCAAGCATACCACTCCAATGCCTCACCTTTGAGGCAAGTGCCCAGGTGGTTCAATTGGAGTTCCGTGCTGGATGGCCCCAGTAGACCATTCATTCCTAGCCATCTCAGGATTCCTGAGATGAAGTTCTCAAATTCTTCGAGATCTGCTTTTCCAGCATATTCTGCTGGGTGAGGTAATTTTACTCTGGCTTTAGCAAGCACGGACTTGTCTGGCTCACTGTCCTTGTGTTTCTCAAGGGCAGCTCGCACCATCCTTGCAACTCCATCTACATAAGTAGATGGATTTCCTCCTACCTCCTGAACCCTCCATTCAGGATCTGTAACTGCTAATGATACCACACATGGTATCACTTGTATCTGCCTATGCGGGCAGGGGACGTGATTACTCACATCCTGCTGCACCAGTGGATTGACGATGTCTTTGTCAATCTGATACAACAGTTGATGTTTGTTGGCCATTAAGAATGCATCCCTCAGTCTATGACTGCTGCTGAGGGTGGATTGAGCCACTCTCGCTGACTCGATCAGCTTGTTGAAAGCCTTGCCTTCAACCTTGGCAATATATGCCTCCTCAACTCAGTTATCCACGCGTTTAGCACAGAGTTCTAGCACACGGGGCTTTTCCGTCACACTGCCTTATGTTCAATCCTATCCCAGTGATCGAACTCACGTTCAATGGTAACGTGAGTGCTAGTTGTGGTACTGACACTATCAGCGTCAAACTTCATCATTTCTCGCAGTGACTGTTGGGTCACTGCCTTGAGCACTTCTTGCTCATTGTACATTCTTTTTGATCTGTGAATTCCTTTGCGGATATTTTCTCTATCGTGAGCCTCTAGCTCACAATCCATCTCTTCCTCAGTACACCAGCACATACTGATGCTATCCTGCTCTAGGTTAGTACTAGCTTCATGAGAAACATTTCTGTTGCTTGGTCCAGACAGAGGTGGCATCCTCTGTCTGTCTCGTTTCTTGCAAGCCTTCTCAGCCTTGCGGTCAACTTCACGATCCCTATTGGGATTGTTTCCACATTTGGGGGCCTTTCCACATAAAGGTCCTTGTACTTCCTCCTCCAGGGACTGTATTAACAGTTCCATACCATCTCCTAAGGTTTGGAGTTGGTTTGCAGCATCATCCACTGCACGAGCTGCCTCAGCCACTTGTTGGCTCACTTCATGCATAGTGTCTATGTGTCTATGGCTCTCTTTGAGGGCCATAATCATCTGGGAAATATGTCTGGTTGTACGTTTGTATCACTGGGTTTCTTCATCCTGGCGTGTCAACCCATGTTCTATCATCTCTGTTTGGGATGGTGAACTTCGTGATTTGCAATGTTCTTGGACATGTGGGAGCTGAGACATTTGCACTCCCAACGAATTGTCTGTGTCGCTCGTTGGCACTTCTCTTGACAAGTTGAGAGATGATCGTAACTTCGACCTGGTCGAAGTTCTTTTAGTTTTCTTAATGGGCGATATATTGTCTGTTTGTGATTCCTCCAGCGTGGATCTTCTTAGATATGCCAATACTCGCTTTCGACTCATGGAGTCATAAGCTATGGGCATCATAGTTCTACAAGGACTAGATATCCTCGTCAGTGTTCCCATTTGCCTGTCCATGTCGTGGGCAGGCTCAACTCTCCTGTCTGGGCCCTTGGCTGTGGCTCCAGACGTATCTGGATTCTCTCTGGATCTAGATGTTCGGCTTTGAGTTCTTATTGAAGTCATAGATCTCTGATATATCAGCCACACTGTGGTGTTCTCCTATTGATTTAGAAGAATCAACAGTAAACGTCTGTTTACTGTTTCTGAAAATTCCAGCGAGTGTTATACTCGTCAGTTTGGACAAAAAGATCAGTTGATCTTGTTTGGTTTTTATCGCAGTGCTGCCAATTTGATTGGCAGTCAAAAAAGTGTAAGAAACTTTAACTGTGTTCACACAAACAGACTGAGCCAATATATGTATTGGAGTCTGCAACTGGTGTGGTTACAAGTAAAAAGTATATCCTTATCTAATTAGTTGTGGACAACTGTATAGTTGTCCACTATCTACAAGCACCCCTAGTGGGTGGCTTACATAATACAACCCATAAGTCACTCTGGTGACTTATATACCTTAGATAGTAGCATATATGCTACTATAAGAATCTGCATTCTTACAACCTCCTTGCACTTCCAGCTGCGCGTAAAATCAAGTCTTGCCTTCTTTATCAAGTACTTCAGCATTTGGAGCTGTTCCATAAGCTCTGGTGTGATACGGTTTCTCTGACGTGTGTCTGTCTCAGCACTCAAAGAGAAAGCTTGTTCAGATGGAACAGAAGATGCTTGAGCAGGGAGGTAGTCAATGGCCCAGCAAAATATAGTGGGATAGTTTTCTTGATTTCACTATAGAGGATGAGCATACGACATTGTGATATTAAGATAAATACTTACATCCCACCATTTTACAGGATCAACAGTGACAATGTCTGGCCAATTTGGAGCATGACAGTAAGTGTTCCATTCTTGTTGTGGAGTTGGGCAGTGAGCAGCTTGGCCAGCAGCAGTAGCCACTGTTTTACCAAATAGAACTCAGTAAGCATTCTGTGCAGGCAAAGAGTATTCTGCTGCATTCCAGGCAGTGTCAGTAGCTAGAGCATTTGCGTAGTATGTTTCAAGCTGCTTGTAAGGCATATGCTGGCTGGTCATAAGTTTAATGATGTTACTTGTACAGAACTGAGTAAAACTACACACTTCAAGTACATCTTGTATTTAGCCAAGAACCTTCCATTCACACTGGGTGAGCTGACACTTGAAAACCTTGTGCATGACATCCGGGATCATGTATACTATAACAGGCTGAAGACATTATTGTAGACGGCATGATAAACAAGAAAGGAGGGTGAACAGAACTCACTTGATGCAGAAAGACAAACCGATCCACCATGAGGTATGTTGACCCCCAGCATATTGGGCTATCATGAATAAGGGTGACAGTGGGAATGACAAGCTGGCAGCCATTTTCATCTTTCCAGCTATGTCTCCAATTCCCAGTCTCAATGATATCCTTGAAATCTGCCTTGCGTAGCTGAGATGTTTGGACCATGTTGACAATCCCACAAGCAATTGCAACTGGGTCACGATGAAGAGTGTCACTCATGCTTTGCATGTGAGGGTTTTCAGGTTCCTCAATGGAGACTCAAAATCAGCAGTGGTATTCTCCAGTGCTTCTCCACTGGTACAACTTTGAAGCATGGCGGTGACACTGGTGTAAAGCTTATGCAGAAAACAACTGTTTTGGAAGGTAAGCAAGAGATGGCACTACAAAAGACAAGATACTACATAATATGCTTTTCTTGACTGTTGAAGTCAATAAAATTATCCTGCAGACCAATCTCATAGTCATGGGCCATTGTGGCCATATTTGAGGTACCATCTGTAGTAATAAACATGACCTAGTTGCCAATCATAGCAATTAGGCACAGCAGTGATATTCATTATCGGCTCATACCTTGTCTATGATACCTGCATGGTCTGTAACAAAACAGAGTGCTTTGCTCAAGTGCTGTCCAAAGTGGCATCCAGGCATAGGAAGAAACCCAATAAGCACGGACTCTAATGTAAGGGCACCTTTTGTGGCATGTATATTTGTTGCTGCTGAATGGAGCAAATAGTGTGTGGTCACAGCAATGTATGCTCGCATGCTCTTGTCATCCCAACCGTCTGTTGTGAGGGATATCTTTCCAACAGTCTGCTATATCAGCACACAAAGGATCAGTAATAAGCAAATAACATACAGTCCTGGAGTATGCCTGCAGTTCAACTTTTAGCTCTTCAAAATGGAGCTCCCATGCCTGTGTGATGAGTCTCCGAATTGTGATGTGGTGAGGGATGTCACAGTCACTCAAAGATTCCTGCAGCAACAATAACAGCTGTTGGAATTCATGGCACTCAACCACATTGATAGACTATTTCATATGGCTGTGATATTAAAAATGAAACACACCTGATCATCAGCAACTATCCAATTCACAAGAGCAGACTTGAAGCGAGCTGTAGTGAAGACTGGATGTGGTACAGCAGGCTCTGAAGTAGCCACTTGTACCAACAACTTGATTTTTATAAGTGGTCGCATAGAGTGCCAGTAGTTGTTTTTGCAAAATATTCAAGAAGCACTCTAATCATTATTATCAGTCCAAGAAACTTTAGAACAAAAAGGAGCACTTACATGAAAAACTTGCAATAAGTTTTCACTTCTCCCTCCCCCTTTTCAAAGAAGTGCCATACATCAACAGCATCACACTTTTTCTTTGACTGCTTGGGTCTTCCAAATGGTGAGCCTATTGCTGCAACTACATGAGATACAACTATAGCATGCCAGCCCCATGGCAGGCCCAGGTGCCAGCACTGCTCGCTGTGAGATAACTACATGGCGGTGGGAAGCAGGAGTGGGGGGTGAGGTAGGAGTTGTGGCAATGTGTGGTGTGCAATGTCCAGTGCAAAGAGATATTTGGACAAGAGTGTGAACACCTCAAGGCATGGGTGGGTGGATAGCAGGAGTGGGATCAGGTGTGCATGTGTGGACAGCAGGAGCAGGAGCAGGTGTAGCAGTAGGGGCAGGGACAGGAGCAGGAAAAAAAATGTCCATGTTGTGTTCCTGCTGGTTACGAGCAAGGCAATCCACACACTGTTTGTTGCTTGGCAGCCTGAGCCTTAGCAGCTGCAGTGGGTGGTTGAGGCTGGGCACCTGCCAATGGTTTTGGTGTGACTGGTGCACAGGGCTTATGAGGAGGAGCAGCCTGATGAGCATGTGGAGCTCTCGT
This sequence comes from Ramaria rubella, assembly GCA_015039355.1. Taxonomy (NCBI): domain Eukaryota; kingdom Fungi; phylum Basidiomycota; class Agaricomycetes; order Gomphales; family Gomphaceae; genus Ramaria; species Ramaria rubella. The sequence goes on along the minus strand of MU134372.1, from coordinate 133,043 downwards.
TGGTTGAATGTTACTATTGTCCTCTTGAGCGATATGCAGGATGGCATCCTCGTATGCTGGCTGAGCCCTAGTAGCATGTAGTCATGGCCCCATAGTAGGAGGTGGCTGTTCCTCAGGGATTGCAGCGTTAGATGCACGTCACACCATAGCTGTGAAAGAAAGATGGCCAGAGTGACTTACTTTTCTATGGCCATCTTTTATACCTCTATGCCAATGTATGGCATTGCAGCAGTATAAAATTGATGTAAGGGGAACTCTGCCTCAGCCTTCAGCGTTGCTAGGCTGAGCATGCTTACTGAAGCATAGTTCCTACTCTATGGTCCGGTAGACTCCTGGGGAGTGCGTACCCGGTACTACATCCTTCTTATCTCCTTATCATCATCCGTCCCCAACCTGTCATGGACACGTGACAGACCTGACACTCCAGCTTCGAGCCAGCTCTTAAGCCGAAGCTGGACCAAAGCTTCGGCTCGGCTAGTCGAGCCAAAACTCCAGCTCGGGCTTCAGCTTGAGGTTTGGCCTCGATCTGAAGCCGAACAGATCCCGTAACGGTGTGTGTGGCACCATCCATGTGGATGACATAGCAGAAGTACTCGCACCATTGGTGCGAGTATATCTGCTGGCGTGCAACGGTGGTTGCCGAACTGAAGTCAGTTCAGCAGCCCCGTTGCTGCAGCAAGGGCAGGTGTAGTGGCAATGTTGGCTGAAAGCCAACATTGCTACCCTTGTGTTCTACACCATCCACATGAATGGTGTAGAGCACAAACACTCGCAGTAACAACTGTGAGTGTTGTGCTAGTCGGCACGGTGGCTACCAAATTCGGTAGCCACCGGGCCAACTGTGCAGTGGCAGCGTTGGCTGCAAGCCAACGCTGTCATTGCCTGTGTTCTACGCCATCCACATGGATGGCATAGAGCACTGACGGTGGTGGTGCCACAACCACACCGGAAGTCTCGACTTCTGGGGCAGCTGTGTCACTGCCGTTGTGACAGCACCCACCACACTAGTGGTGGGTGCTGCCACTGTCGACTGCAGCATGGCCCCATCATTGGGGCTGCACTGGTGCTGCCCCAACGACGGTGGTGGTGGTTGTGTATGGCGATGTACAGCCACCGCCGTTGGTGCAGCACCCACCAATGGCAGTGGCTGCAGCTGTGGCTGGCACACTGTGACTTCAGCTGGCTGCGGCTCACGCCAGCTAGCCAGGTAAGAGCCATTAGCTGGCTAGCTGGTCCAAGCCACAGCTAGCTGAGCTTCGGCTACAGCTTGGGGTTTTGACCCCGGCTTTTCAAGCTGTAGCCACAGCTCGGCTAGCCATTAAGCCAGCTAGCCGAGCCACGGCAACACTATACACTCGGGTTAGAGGCATTCATCTTATTGTCCCTTGACATCCCCTTACAATTGAGTCCAACAAAATGTTCATTGAGTACTATTGTCACCAATAAGCTGGTGTATGTGTTACTGAGTGAAACATACCTTCACAAGGGTCACAACATCTTTGCATCTAGCTCTGTTGCACTCCACACCCAATGAGGGAACACAGCCTTCATGATCCATTAGTTACAGCAAACACAAGAAAATTCTCAATGTGGGTACTCACAGGACAAGAGACCTGGTGGTTGCATTGGTGTGGGATGTGCTAGACTGATGATGAGTGGTGGGAGGACGTGAAGTCGCACTGTTCTCAAACTTCCTACAGCTGATGGCTGAGCTGGCTCACAAGCCGGCATTCCAGCCAAACTGACCTTCAGTTACAGCTCTTTATGCTAAGGTCATGAAATGAAGTCGTGACCTAGTGTTCCCGTGAGTGACCTACCTGGCACACCATCTCCAAAGATAGAGTGCTCCGAGCGAGGGGAACTCAGAGACTAGCCAGAGTTTTGACACCTGCCACAGTGTCTCATCAGGGGTCTCTCAGCTAGCCCTACTCTGGTTCACTATACAAAAGTAGAGTGAGCTTCTCCCTTTTATCCCGCAATTTGCAGGTTAGTGTCAGGTTCTTGCCTTTTGCTGGGAGTGTTGGTTGGGGTATTGTGCCTAGGCAGGAGCACTCTGCCGTCACACGGTTCAAGTCAATTTGTACATCACAGGGGATTCCTTCCACCTTGTGCCCTCCAGGAGGTCATCGAACGGGAACAAGCTGATCCTCAGGCTGGCTGAAATAAGGCTCGGCTGACGGCTCAGCCGAAACCGAACCGAGCCGAGGGCAACACTACGCTCCACTTCTCACTGGGCCTTATCATGCTCACATCACAAAACAACCGCTCTGCCTCACTCCCGTAAATATTTTTCTCTGGGTAATAATACCGATAGAACATTTAGGGGAGCCCTTACACTGCCACAGGCCTGAAGGAACGTCTTACGTGCAACCTGACATAATTCATCAACGCCTTTCACGAAATACATAACGTCTTCCCGCCTCAAACACTGGCAGTCAAGGAACATGATTGTCATATTTATATACAATAGCAACCGACTAGACCCGAATTTCCCCTGTGACATGCGTATACACACCCAGGTTGAGTACACAGCAGCACCGGGACACACAGACTTGCGAGCTCTCCATCTTTAGCAAGATGCAGTCGGTTGAGTGATTACTACCCATCAATTTGAAGGACCATTAACTTCTGAGCTCAGGATATCCACGTGAACCTCACGCCGGTCTCGCAACTCACTAGACAATGAGAGCAGCACATACAATCGGTGTTAAATAACTAGCCAAGGAGGGGTGATCATCTCCGGAACGGTCGGTCAGCAAAAACTCTTTAGGATGCAATGAATCCTGCCCCACTCGGATAACATCCCTTCAAGTTCTGAAGCAAGTCTAACAGCTCGAATGTCAAGAGTCATTTAGAATGTCTGAAGATTGTAATTGATTCCATAAACAGATATTCACTTCGATAAAGGTACTCATCCTGTCCGAGTTTCTTCCAAGTTCGGAGCGTGCAGGTTACCGTGACAGCTTGGCGAGATAATCGACCTGGAGTGTCGAACTTTTAGCTCTGAACCCAATTTTGACAGACACTTTTGAAGTAGTGTGTACAACGTCCATTTTGGACTGCATTGAACATGCTAATATAAGACCCTGATAAGCAGGGGCAATACTCTCGACCTCACTCTCATCTATTGCGGACCTGAGCAGGCACTCACGTACCAACGTACTGGCATTGACTCGAAGTTCCCCTCGACCTATTTTAGCTGAACTACAATCGCATCAGATGATTTTTCTTTACGATTAGAGATTGAGCTTCATCTACCTTCATCGACTATAAGAACTCAGACCTCCGACTGGAAATATCAAGCCAGTTGGCAGCACACGCAGAGTCGTTACGACTGGATGGCAGATCCTCTGGAGCACCACTCCCGTCCCTCCTTCTATGGCTGCTTACAATCTGACCCTCTCTCCTAGCACTTTCATCTCCTTCCGCCTCCTATGTAATTTCAGCAGCGATTTACGTGGGAGGCGCATCAACGTTCAAGGTTACTTGAATAACGAGCTTGCGGTTGAATGTTCCCCTTTTGACATTGTCAATCTAGGGCCAATCTATATTCAACAATTCTCTTTTGTTAATCGCCGCGATTGTCCAGTATCATATACGGGTGGGTACACGTGGAACCTGGTGGCCGGGACCACTGTCTTTGCTACGTCTCCAATGCTGACATCCCTCGAGTTGTACACCGTCGCATCTCCACTGCCCTCTTTGTGGGCATCTTATGGCGTATCCGTCAACCTCTTACGCCAATATGCTGCCCCTTGGGCCACACACACGACAAAGTGGGTGCTTGCTGATTTTTATCGCTTCATCGTGACACGTATCTTTGGTGGGACGTTCCGTTATGACACTGTGATCGGAGACTATCATTTTCTCAAGCCGACCAGTATCATTTCAGGTCTAGGGGGTGGTTTCATGCTTGACGAGTACTTTCGCGATCTAGAGGCAGCGAAAGTCGTTGCCGTTAACTGGTATGACTTAGCCGGGATCGTGCAGATCGTCCATAGCCTGTATCCCAACTATAAGAATGGTGCCTGGATATACATGTCGAAATTTGGCTGGATTACTACAACGAAGTGAGTCTTTAGATACTATATTATCTCGCCGCATTTCCTTCACGGATAAATAAATAAATCACAACAGTATCAAAGGATACGGTCCTTGTAACAACCGCTTCTTTGAGAATACCACATATAATTCGGACAGGATAGCTTCTGTGGATCCCCCTCAACTCCCCTGGCCGCCGGGTTTTAGACGACGATCCCCTTTTGCAAACCATGCATTCATCCTCGCACCAACCGCAACTCCCAATGTTAGTTGCGTTCTCGACGCTACAGGTGGTCCTCACATTGGCAACGAAAGCTTAGAGACGTACATAAACACCGCAATCAATCGTGGTAGGTTCCCAGACTCTTGACGCATATATTATCACCTGAACGACACCTCTTTAGCTACGACATATTATAAGGTGTATCCCACCCTCGGTCCAGGCACAACTAAGGACATCTACCCTTACCATAGGGGGATTACCTACCTTGAGAATGGGACTTCGTTTTCCACGCCTGCTACCCCTTCTTTGGACTCGGATCCGTTGACAGAGGATGTGCTGCTAACCCTGGATGCTGTGGAAGACGCAATGAAACGCGCAAGAGTTCCACATGCAGATCCTCCTCGCTTCTCACAAGTCGACCCTACTGGCCTCAAAGACCTTTTGGAACGCACAATGGGGGCTGCGCTCACGTCCGAGGCTGTACTGCCAGGCGAACACAGATGTGAAGCAAATTGGACGTTTGGCAGTGCCCTAGGCGAGGTGGAAGTCGCAGTGAACGTGTTTGACTCCCACAAAGCTGCTGTTCAATCGATGAGGGCAGCCCTCAGCTATATATTCGCACCGTTGAAAGATGTGTTCGTTTCGACCTTGGCGTTAGGTCAGCTTACTCTGGAGGGAGTGGGCGGATACGGCATCATTTTCTTCGTTCGCGATAACGTCTTCATCAAGATGAAAGGACTCCCCTCTAGTGAGAAGTTGGGAGATATCGCTGGCCCAATTGACGCATTCCTGAAAGAAAAAGAAAAAGATCGTAATCAAGTACCGGCTCCCCCCATGGAACCGGGGGATCTTCCACCTCGTCAAGTCCAGGAGAAAGCAGGCTGTATGGCGGCTTCCACCGATATGGCGATTGTTCAATTGCTCGAAGTGGACAAGGCGAACGCGACTTTCAAATTATTTGCTGTGGCTGCGGGAAAGGCCGATATTCATATGGTGTTTGCGCACGAGAGTACGCTCCAGACCACGACCAAGAAGTGGAAATTGAAGTGGTTGGAGATGCAGATGAGGAACTGCAAGTAGGGATCCGTGAATTGAAGGTATGAGGCGGGATGCGCCTTCAGTTACAAGGGTGAGTAAGTAACTTACTACCTTATAACTAACTTACTAACTTACCTTGGGTCACACGTGACATGAACGATCACATTCACGTAAGCGGGTTGCCAGGCACGGAACGTTGTGCAAACGTCAACCAAACTTGAACCTAAAATCCAAGCAGAACAGCATGCGAAAACCAGAAATGAACAACAAAGACTGATCACAGGCAGGTCAAGGGACACTCCGCTGTCACTTTCCTTTTCACGATAATTTAACAGGCTGCCTATTAATCGATCTCTGTTCGGTTGTGCCGTTTAACAAGCGAATGCTTTCATTCACACCATTACTGCCTTGGCGACTCACCCGCTCCTGTGTGTATATGAGGCTAACTTGCCTCGAGCAGGTCGCGTCTGGGGCAGTTGCCAATCACTGAGAAATAATTAAGTCGCGAGGTAGCGGTGCAAGCGCTTCTTAGCCCGCACTCCTATTTTATTTCTCTCATACAAGTTGAGCAATTCTTTCTGACATCCATGGCCAACGCTCCCGAAATCATCGACGAAAGAAAGAGTCCGCAATCTTCAAGTGTTTTCCTCCCTAGTCTCTTAGATTCGACAGATGCTGTGATTCGCAAACCTCGTGCGCTCACGAAATTTGAGCATCAGCAAATGCTAATCGATGAAGAACTTGAGAGACGAGAGGTTGAGATCTCGACCGTAAAAGATATGGTATGTCTACCCAGTTGGATCTTTAAACGACAGCTGAGAATCACACTATCTATCTATAGATCGATGCTCTCCGGGATGAACAAAGGAAGGAGGCAGGTCCACCGATATCTTTTATTTGAAGTTCTTATTGACTCTAATTTGAAGAAGGACGTTCACCGTCTCGGTGATCTGATAGAACGGCGTAACCTCCTTCTAGCTCACGTGAGTTGTCTGGTGGCGTTATCACCAAAGCATTTGTGACATGGAACCGAATTTTAGTTTAACGAACTCCAAGATTCCTGTTCAGAACTCCGTTGGTACGCCGTCGGCACACAGGCCACTGTATCTCTGAGCGACGTGGCAATGATCCGACTCCTGCGTATTCAACAAGAAACGGGAAATGTAAGCAGCAGTGTCAAATTACGATATAGATTCACGGACTAACTTTAAACTTAAAATTGCAGTCGACGGCGGCCCTTTCTGCCTTTGGTGCCGCGTTGTCCATGAGCATCCTTTTCAGCGCAAACAGAGGTACGTTGTCTTTCGTTCCCTTCCTAGCGTCTAGTCATCAAATGAAACGTATCATGAAACAAGGCAACATGTGGTGGTTTTATGGTGCATGGTGGTGCTTCACCTTTGGCGTCGTAATGCTCTGTGCACTCCAGATCCTCCAAGCAGGTTCGGATTCCGGCGCGTCCCTAGCGACTCCGACGAACTGGACAGTACGTCGCGCAGCGCTTATCATCATTCTCATGTCTTATACGGGCGTGGCACTCGGATTGGCGCTGTTTGCTATTGCTGTGGTGAATTATGATGTAAGCCGAGAGACGAACGGGGGAGACCCACATCTGGATGGAGGGTGTGTACATTCAAGTTTCAGGCGTGGATTTCATGCAGCTGAAGATACAATATAACAGACCATCTCCCACGAGGACGGGCCGACCTTTTCCCACCCCAGCTTCAAGTACGCACTAAGCCTCTTTCATGGTCGGTACCTGCATTCTGACCTCTCCAACTCCAGAGTTGGGCTACGCATTGATCGCAGGTTTCTTTTGCACATTCGTCGGGGCCTTTCTTTATCGTCTCGCTCCGCGATTGCAGTTGCGGCGCTCTTTCTCTCGCAGCGCTAAGGGTGTCAGGCATTACTTGGTTAAAGATAGTCGGAGTGATATACGTCTGGCAGAGATGCTTGATGGGACGAGGTGAACGCTGGAGGGGGATGTACTAACTATGATGATTGTGTATGCAAAATTTGGAATGCCGTGCAAAGCGAATACTTGTAATAGGAGTGGTATACTAGGCGATCTCAAGCTGGAACTTGGAAAAATTGGTCAATATCTGAGCCTCTGGAGAATTCATGGGAAATAAGCCCAGACGAGACTGCTGAAAACACATAAGGACCGTAAGTTTCGACCTGTTTCGGATCAAGACTTCAGAAATCTCAGCCTCAGGTCAGCCAATTCATTTGGAGATGATGCACGTATACTGACTAGGTGCAGTACAAACTCAGGGGGGCTGATCATTGACTCAGAGGTTTCGAAGACGATTATGGATCCCTAATAGTAGCGAGGTACTGTTTTGTCCCAAGGTACCAGTGGACTGAGACTGTAGTCAGACCATTTTGCTAAGATAGGACTGGTTTGAGAATTAGAATAGAAACAAGATGTGTTGCTTGTTTACTTTGTAAGTATGTCCTGTGCGGTCATGCTTTTAAAACGCAATTGTTGCTTGTGTCTTGTCTTTTCATGTATTTCAAGTTACATTGCACAGCCTGAGGGTGCAGCTCCTACACATGCACCAGCGCAGAGTCCTTGGTGTCATACTGTACCTGCCCACTCTTCTTGTAGCTTAGGGACGAGATTCATATACTATAATAATTAAAGATAGTTAACCTTGCCAGGAGTCACATGCACGAACTTGGGGACCCAGGGGGATTTCATTCGCTAACTGACTGGCTAGATGTCAGTGCTTTTGGCGCCTGCGCCGATATGCCAAGTGGTACCAATCGACTGATGCCTCCAATATTCAAACTGAAGAACGAAGTACATGAAGGAGTCGTATATAACAATCGATATGGTCTGAGTCAGAAAGATACAAAGTGCAGAAATCCGAAACGGAGCGAATATGGGATCAGGGTAAGAGTAAATATGGACATAAGACCGAAGATGTAGATCTTGATAAGAGATGACTAAATAGATGGAAACGGGGATAAGTAGAATGGGTGGAGTAAATCGGAAAACATATTGGAGGTACAAATTGGAATATATCAGAGAAAAGCGGAAAAGCTGGGAACAAATCTGTGTTCTAACAGTATCTCCTCTTTAAGGCCGAGCCCTCGAGGCCTAAGATCAGCATGGGAAGTTTGGTTTGGTGATTAAGTGAGACCCCTAATGTGATATATAAGAGTGATGGATGGGGTTCAACTTATCAGACTTCTGATCTTGTTATCCCTACTCCCCTCTAAGCTCAATGTTGATGCTGCCGATTATCTCACTTGAAGACCTTATTTCCAAAGATGATTTGGGGTCGGAAAACAATCTGGAGGCACAGATTCACGAGATTTCAGAGTTGCAAAAAGAAGCGGCGAAGAAATTGGAGCAGAGAAAGTCAGAGTGGAAAAAGGTGGGAAAGGATGAGAGAAAGGCTGAAAAGAAATCGGAGGGAAAATGTCAGGGAAGGAAAAGTGATGTGGCGAATAGAACCATTACTCATCGGAGGGTGCACGACTCTGTGATAAATCGAATTGGGCATGAGCAGTATTGTTGCGTGGGATGTAGGGTTTGGAACATTTTTTGTTCGCCGATAGCAGGAGGAACGAATGGGACATGTGATGAGTGCACAAAGAATGGAAGGATGTGCCGCTGACTGGGAGTGTTGGGATTTGTGGAAGAAGTCGCAAAAGGTGTGGATGTGGGTGAGGGAGGAACAGCGGAATTGCTTTTGAAGGAAATCCAAGAGTTGCAGAAGTCCGTCGATCATCATGCAAGTTCCATGTGGGTACATTCTGAGGAGACACAGATTCTGACTGGATGGTAGGGCTGTCCAATTAAGATTAAATTATTTTTTTGGGCATGTTTTATTTTAATCATAACCACTATGGTGGCTTCCACACCATATTTTAATGTACTTGTATTCTATTGTAAGATAGTCATAATTTAATCTTAATTTAATCTTAATTAATTATAATTGCGATTAAATATTTATATCTTGAGTGGTGTGAGAATGTGTACACCCTGTATTAGCCCTGGACAACCAGTTGTCTCTATCAGCATCTGGAAACTCGGATTTGAAGGTATGGGTGGGTCCAAGCCTGGTCTACTGAATGATAGAGACCTTCATCAGGATGGAATCTCAGATCAGCTAAATAGCATGCAATTGCACCTTCCATGGCAGCTTCCAGGAGGGACTGCAGTAGATTCAAAATGTGTGTTTGTAGTGTAGCTAAGCATTGTTTGAGAATGGAATGCTTGAGGTCCACAGTGATTTCAGCCATAATGATGAAGATGCTGTAAAGTTTCTTACTGAATCACACTAGGCAGACTGAGCAAATATGTTTATTGGTGGATACACAGTGTGTGGTTTACAGGTAAGAGTAAGTGTCCTTATCTAATCAAATGTGGACAACTATATAGCTGTCCACATTGTATCTACAGGTGCCTCTAATGGGCAGCATATACATAACAACCCACAAGCCACCATGGTGGCTTGTACTATCCTCAGAGTCGCATATATGCTACTCTGAGGATGTACTTTCTTACAGATCCAGATGTGGAATCAATGTCTAAGGTGAAAGCATAGATTTCATTTTATGCTAACTACTCCTAGACATGGCAAAATGTGTGGAAAACACCACTGACCACAGAGCAAAACAGCTGGTCTGACCCAGGCAACTGGTCACCAGCCTCTGCACATGTCATTCTGGCCTAGTTTAATCAAGATTGATTATGATTAAATATGCACCCCATATTTTAATTTAATCTTAATATAATGTAATGTAATCAAATTTATTTGTATTGTGAATGATTATGGTTTGAGCATAATATAAACATTATAATTGAATTCAACCTGATTAATTTAAATTATAATCATAATTATGGACAGCCTTACTGGATGGGTGCAAAGGATGGTTCAGCACCAGGAGCAAGAATTGGAAGTGAGGATGGAGGAAATGGAAAGGGATGAAATATGTGAAATGGAATCGGAAAATTGAATTGGGATTGAGCTGGAAAGTGAAGTGGGATTTCTTGGAACAGATGGAAATGTAATTTAGAGATATGAACACGGAAGATAGAGGAAAATAGAGGAAAAATGAAAATGAAAAGTTAAGGGGGGATCAGACCGGGTTTATCGGGATATGCTTTATGAAAGTCTTCAACAATTTCCAAAGTGTTGCCTAATTCCGTAGTGGGAATCCACGAAGTTTTTTCATCGGTACCTTGATAGCCCATCCAGCGTACCAAGTATTGTAACTTGCAATGTGCAATTGTCTATCTTGGAGTCCAGAATTTTGTCAATTTCATATTTGGGTTTGCCTTCGATAATAACTGGCAGAGGTGGAGGCTGTATTCAGTCCAGAATTTTGTTCGAAGTTGCGGGTTCTAGCATGGAGACATGGAAGGATGGGTGAACAGCATGCATACTGTTGGGTAAACAGAGAATGAAGGCTCAATTACTGGTACCTGCAGGTGCGATGATTTCAAAAGGTCTGAGGTATTTTTTGGCGAGCTTCTTTGAAGGTTGGGTTGTGTGGAAAAACTTGGCTTTGACGAAGACTTGGTTGCCTACTTTGAAGTCTGGAGCTGGAGAATGTTTCTTGTTCGTGGGTTCCTTGTATTGGGATTGTGCATTGGAAATTCTTTTTCGGAGTTCCTGGTGGAGTTCATCTAAGTCGACTGTGAAATATTTCGCAGATGAGACGAGATCGCATTCGGGATGTACAGAAATGTCAGGATTGTATCCTTTGTTAGCAAAGAACGGAGAAACTCCAGTTGTCACGTTTGGAGTGTTGTTAACTTGTTATAGGTGAATTCAGTGATCGGAAGAAGTTCAGCCCAATTGACCTCTTGATAGTTACAATAAATGCGAAGATATTGCTCAAGGGTCTGATTTGTTTGTTTGGTTTGTCTGTTGCCTTCAGGGTGATAACCAAAAGTGAAGTGGAGATTCATGTCTAGCACCTTTCCGAGTGTGCAGAAAAAGGAAGACATGAATTCCGAACCTCTATCGGAGGTAATGTGAGTTGGAACACCGTGCTTTGAGAAGATGTGGAGAACAAAAAGCTGAGCAAGCATCAGGGAAGTGATTGTTGTGACTGTTGGGATGAATATAGCTTGTTTCGTGAGTCTGTCAATGATAACAAGGATGCTGTCAAAACCTGATGAAAGCGGAAGCGGCTCAATGAAGTCCAAGGATATGGAATTCCATGGTCTTGGTGGAATCAGTAAATGTTTAAGGAATCCGTAAGGCCGGTGTCATTGGGATTTGATTGCATGCATGTTGTATAGGATTTGACATAGGAAATCACGAAGTCGTGGAGTTTCAGCCATGTATATTCACGTCGGATGTTGCTGAGTGTCTTGTTTTGTCCAAAATGTCCAGAGATTTGGTGATCATGCAGATATTGTAGAATGCGGAGTCGGAGGTTGTTAATGTCAGGAACGTAGATTCGGTTGTCGAGTTGGAGAAGTCCTTGAGGATCAACTGACCATTGGGGTGTCGGAGGGTTTGTGGGATAGTTGGAAATTGTGGGATTGGAGGAAATGGATTGTTGGATTTCTTTGTGAAGTTTCTTGAAATCCATGATGGTAACTGCATGTAGAATTGTGACATTAAGGGATGTGGCTTGGAGGGACAATGACAGCTGTTTGTTAGTGAAAACCAGGTGGAAATTGTGCAGATTAACGCTGGCATAGTCGCTACTCCCCTCTTTAGGATAGATGTCCCATCGTCTGGTTAAAGAGTCAGGTTTTGTTCTAAGTTTTCTGGGTTGGAATCAGATGATGAGGTTGAATTGGCATAGGTATTCCAACCATTGGACTTGTCATTGGGTTAAAAGCTTGGTGGTGGTGAAGTATTCGAGGTTTTTGTGATCAGTTACAATGTCAATGGTGGAACCGGAACCTTCGAGGTAATGTCACCAAATCTTGAAAGCTTCAAAAATTGTGAGTAATGCCTTGTTGTGAACATCGTAGTTTAATTCCGGGGCGGTGAAAGTCCTAGAATGAAAAGCTACAGGGTGAATTTCACCATCTTCTGGAGAAATGATGGAGAGGATTGCCGCGAGGGCGTAGTCCGAAGCATCAGTTTCGATGATGAGTTGGCTATTGGGGGTCCAGTGCGTAAGGATTGGAGCTGTGGTGAAGGCTTTCTTAAGTGTTTCAAAGGATTTCCGACACTCATCAGAGAAGTTCCACTTTATGGATTTCTGAGTGAGTTGGGTAAGTAGAATTGCAATGTCGGAGTAATTATGAATGAAGTGTTGGTAAAAGTTCGCGAAACCTAGGAAGGATTGGATGTCTTTTACTTTTCAGGGTTTGGGCCATTCTTGAATTATTTTGATCTTGTCGTCTGCGATTGAAAATCCTTCAGGGGAGAGCATGTATCCGAGGTATTCTACCATAGTCTTGTGGGAAATCACATTTGTTGGATCTTGCGTATAGTCGGTTTTTTTGGAGACGTCAGAGAACTTTGCGGACATGTTCTCGGTGTTCTTCCAGGTTGTTGGAATAGACTAAGATGTTGTCCAGATAGATGAGGACTGAAACGTTGAGCATGTCACTGAATATATTGTTCACAAATCGCTGGAAAGTGGCTGGAGCGTTAGTGAGACTGAAGGGCATAGCACACCATTCAAAGGAACTGTATTGGGTCCTGAAGGTGGTTTTCCACTCATTGCCCTCTCTAATGTGGACTAGGTGGTAAACATGTCGGTGATCAATTTTGCTGTAAATCTGCGCTTTTCTGGGGCTTTCCAGAAGGTCGGAAAGTCGAGGAAGCGGATATCCGTCTTTTTTCGTAATCTTGTTGAGACCACAGAAATCAATACAAAGTCAGAGTCCACCTAATTTCTTCTTTGAGAATAGTACCGAAGCACCATGTGGAGAAAGTGAAGGGCAGATGAATTCTATGGCTAGTGCCTTGTCAATGAATTTTTGGAGTGTTTCTAGCTCAACTGGAGATAGGGAATAAATAGTTCCCAAGGGGGGACTCTCTCCCTCTATCTGGTCAATCTTGAGATTGTATGGTTGATGATCAGTGAGGATTTCTGCTTTCTTCTTGCTGAAGACGTTGGAAAACTCGTGATATTCTGATGGAATGCTGTCGAGATTGGCTGTCAGATCGGGATTGGCTGTCAGATCGGGATTTGGGGAAGCGTCAATGATGGAAGCGGATTTTCCTTTCGGAATTATGCATAACTGAAAGATCTCCTCCTTGTCCAGTTTGCAAAGGCAAGCGAACACAGAAGCAGGGACTAGGTTGATAGGTGAGTCTTGTTTGGATGTTGGAGGGGCATCCGCGTGATCGGATTTTGGGATTCCAGGAACCGCAGAGGTGGATTTTGCGGAGAGTGACAACGGAATTGAATCTTGCTGCTGAGGAATGCGGAATGATATACTACTCATTACCCAGTCAATCAATGGATTGTAGCAGGTGAGTCAGTTGTGTCTTAGCACGATGGAACAGCTAGTGTTACATACATAGCAACAACCTGATTTTCACCAGACAGAAAGCAGATTAGCATATCGATAGTCTGATTGAGACGTTAGAAGTGCCGTCAAAAAGCTTTAGCGAAATCTGTGGGATATTGCGTATTGAGGAATTCCAGCGGAAGCTTGGAAGCGAACAATGAGTCTACAAAACAATGGGTGGAACTGGAGTCCACGAGAGCTTGGATATTAGTATTCGGAATAATGTCAGAAGTCAATGGTATAGTAAGAGAATTGGATTTTGAAAGAGCAGAAGCATTGAGTCAAACCTTGGAAAACGCACAGATGGAATAAACACAGCTCTGGGTCTGTACAGAGGTCTCAGAGCTGCTTATTATTTTTTTGAATCTGTAGCAGCCACAGGTTTGACCTTGGACTCGGGTTTGCGGAGGCCGCTCGAGCCTTTGATTGAGCATTAAGGGAGGTTGACCATGGACAATCCTTCACAATGTGTCTGGGTTTCCCACAGAACATACAAAGGTTTTGGTCCATGTGTTGCTGTCTCTCCTGCTGGGTTAGTTTTCCGTCTTTTCCAAGTATGTTTGAAATGTCCGGAGTTTTGCAGAAATTTGAAGTGGAGGACTGAGGTTTGGCAGACGAGGCGGAAGCTGAAACTGTTGTTGTTGTTTGTCCTCTTCTGCGACTGGTTTGATTGGGATTCTTGCTTGTCTGATTTGCTGCTATTACCAGAGTAGTTATTGTTGGAAGTGGTGGCATGGTTGACCTCGCCTCGTCTTTCCCAATAACAGCTGTTGATGGTTTGCACGAGTTGTCAGAGTTCCAGAAGTGTGTTGGCTTTTTCCTGGGTTGCAAGAATATCTTTAATATGATCGGGAAGTTTAGTATAAAAACTCCTACAAAGGGCAGTGTCGCCCCAATTGACTCCAGTGGCAAGGCGGTTGAACTCTACGATGAACTTCGTAATGCGTTGGTTGTCACACATTTGGAGATTGTCGAGCTCAGTTTCTGCATCGCTGATGGGATTGTAAGCTCCGAAGTTCTCTCGGAGTACTGTCGTAAAGTCCTGATAGCTTGTAAGCCAGGGCAGGTCTTGGAAGGTGTTGTCGTCTAAGAGTTCAGGCTTGAAAAAATCCAAAGCTGTCCCTTTTAGAAAAGAGATAGTGTAATTAAATTTTGCTTCATCACTGGAAAAGGTCTGAGGATGGTCGCGGAAGTGGAGTTTGCACTGAAGGAGGAAGGGATGGAGCTTTTGGGAATCCAATCTGTTGAAGGTGTCAGGTTCACAGAGTTTGGTTTTTCCGGCTTGACTTTTGTTCGGAGTTCCCATGTGCTTCGCTATCTGTTTCAAAGCTTTTAGCATAGCCTTCCCATCATCTTCTTCATTGTCATCATCATCCTCGTTGTTGTCAATGTTGTTGTCGTCACCAGGGTCGCCTTCCAGTTCGTTGTTCAGAAAGTTGGCTCCAGGGTTTGTGTTTCCAGTGACAGTACAGGATCTGGTAGAAGGCATAGTGAATGGATCAAGAGTTTCAGTTTGAATATACTGTTATGAACTAGATTTCTTCTCGTCAGATGTCGGAAATGTCAGAATATCAGAGTTTGGGATTTGGAGTTGGGGTCGGAACATACGGATGTTGGCTTCAACTTATAAGTTGCACCCTCTTGGATCCTTCGTGTCCTGGTATTTCAGAAAGTCAGGATATCAGAGAAATTGGAGAAGGTCAGAGGAGTTGGAGAATGGAAGGTTGGATAAGACTTAGGGATGGAAGTGAGAAGATATCGAGTCAAGGTAGGTCAATATTCAAACTGAAGAACGAAGTACATGAAGGAGTCGTATATAGTGAATCAATACAGTCCAAGTTGGAAAGATACGAAGGGTGGAAATCCAAAACAGAGCAAATACGGGATCAGGGTAAGAGTAAATATGGACATAAGACCGAAGATGTAGATCTTGATAAGAGATGACTAAATATAGATGGAAACGGGGATAAGTAGAACGGGT
This sequence comes from Ramaria rubella, assembly GCA_015039355.1. Taxonomy (NCBI): domain Eukaryota; kingdom Fungi; phylum Basidiomycota; class Agaricomycetes; order Gomphales; family Gomphaceae; genus Ramaria; species Ramaria rubella. Next base: position 117,311 of record MU134372.1, on the reverse strand, counting down.
GGAGTAAATCGGAAAACATATCAGAGTTACAAATTGGAATATATCGGAGAAAAGTGGAAAAGCTGGGAACAAATCTGGGTTCTAACAGTCCCAAGCAGTAACTCACTTCTCCCACAACTGGTTCCTGATTCTCCCCTGTCTCTTCCTCTCATCTGACATTCCCTTAGGTCCTTCACTATCCTTTTGTTCACATATATGAGGTGAAGACAGCTTTTGTGACCTAGCCAAAACCCACCCTGTTCACTTCCCCCACACTTAGGTTTGTGACTGTCCTCAGTCAATCTTTGATAGGAAGAAGTTACATTTCCTGGTTTTATTGGGTTGCTCGTGAGCATCTTTCCTTCATTGGGACTTGAACCACGGTGCTAGCTTGTGAGACTTCTTGTTCAACATTGGAACCTATATATCTCAGCCAAGTCCTGACCTACTATTCCCAGCATGATTCTAATGAAGTTGTTGATCAAAAAGAATGAGGACAAGTGCCTCCTGGCCAATTTTTCCAGGGTCAGGCTTACTGCATCTGCTAAGAAGGGAATCAATCAAGCCAAGGTAAAGACAATCCTCCACTTAGCTAGATATTTTCCTTTACTACCCCTTTTTGTTTCTTTTAGAAACAGTATAAATTAGCATCCCTTCACTTGAGAAGAAAATTGTGATTTCCCAGTGCCCTCTATCTTTTGTTAGATGAAGATGATGGTGAGCCTTGGGTCAATCCTAGTGATTCTGAATGTTCCAGTATCGTTTTCAGTGATGATGAAGCTCTGGGAGTCTGTAAAACTTCTTATGCTTATCACACACAGACTGAGCCAATGGTTTATTGGTGTCTGTGAGTTGTGTGGTTACAAGTAAAATTAGTTGCTTATGTAACTACTTGTGGACAACTGTACAGTTGTCCACTATCTACGAGTGCCCCTAGTGGGCAGCTTATATAATAAAGCCAACAAGTCACCACTGTAACTTGTATATCTTATATAGTAGCATATATGCTACTATTGATGTACATTCTTACATCCTCCCCACAGACTGAACCTCAGGAGGTTTGGGCAACTTTATGCTGATGGAGAATCAGCATATACAGGTGCAGGTGCAGTTGAAGACGACTGCATGGCTACTTCGACAGTGTTGTCGTAGTAAATGGAGTTGGCTGGATCAACTTCCATTGTGTGGTCATCCACTGTGATAGCAGGTGCAGGTGGGGGAGCGGTTGGTGCAGAAGCTCCCATCGATGGCACGTCTGTACATGCCTTCAAGCGGGGAGGTCCTCCACCTCATCTGTTGAGCAATGAGTTGTTCTCTGACGTGGTTGGTGCTCCCCAGAAGCCTGGGGGATGATGGGACATTGGTATATGAAGGCTGGTAAATGTCTGGCCTTTGCAGATGTCAATTACCCTCTGTGCAACTGTGTTATAGCAGATTTTGCTCTGCTTACATGCAAAATAGGGCTCTATATTTACTAGAGCCCTGGTGGGGTCTACCCCCATGTGTATACCTAGCCATTGGGCTAGTTTGTCGAGGGAAGTGTCCTCTGGAGGATGTTTCCACTTGAACAACATTTTGACACTGGTAGACAGCAGCATCGGTAAGTCCTGCTGCCAGTATGTGCTGGCGAGCTGGGCCCATTGGCCACAGACTGTGAACAAGTCCATTAGCTTTTGAAGAAAGATGAGACTGTCTTTCTTAGGCTTAACAAGTTTAAGCCATACCCACACATCAACATCCTCCAGCTGGAGGGTGTTATCTCCATGCCCACAAATAGTGGGTGATACTCCCTCTGGGGAGTACTCAATGGTGCACAATGCATCCCTAAGATTGGGAGGCATATCGTGCACAATCTCAAATGCTGGCATTCGAGTAGTGAGCTGTTTCTCATGGTCAGCATGCTTGATGATTGCATGCTGCACTGCGTTGCATGACAAGGCAAATGTCACATGCGCAAACGTGAGCTGTTCAACGAACCTAAGTTCGTTGAGGGGACACATGTTGAACCACTCTGTGGGTCAATGGCTTGTCTGCACCACCGAGGGGTGTGGTGCCTTGCCCAGCGGGTGGGGCAAGAATCCCATCTGGGATGCTGGTGGATTGCCTACAGTGGGGGTGATCTGTGCAGTGAGTGATGCCGGGTAGGGCACTGCTAAGGTGTGCTGTTTCAATGTGGTCTTATGACCGGATCACGTAGGCCCTACCGGTGAAGCACCAGTGACAAGCATGATACTTGACAGCACCTACTACTCCATAAAAGACACTCACTGCACACATGCCTATCTTCATCATCTTTCACCAGACCATCATCTGCTGTGCTACCTCCAATCTGCCAGATACATCATCTCCACACTCATACCATTTTCATCAATTCTATTTTTGATATGCCATCCAGCACTGCCACCACACTCTCCAATGATTCTTTACAGTTGATCACAAAGCCAGAGATACACATTGGACCATGGATCGAACTCCCAAACCAACTTTCTCCCCTTGATACTCATTTATCCAGTCCTCCTCCATGTGTCACATATTGTCGGTATTATCGTCTTTACATTGAATCTCCTGAAGGTCCATTCCAAGTATTCCCCTCATATCCTCCTTATTGCATTCATAATTGCATATGGGTATTCGACCAAACCTTCCATGCACCCTTCTACGTCATTGGTTTTGACCCAAACTTTGAACCAGTAAATGGTTGGCATTGTGTCATACACTGGAAACAAATCAAGGTGTCCTGAGCCAGGAAATGCTTTGGAGATCCTCTGGAAAGCTATCATTTTAACATCATGTATGGACTTGTAACATGCTTGTTCTATTTAATATGGTCCAGATATGTTTCAAAGCCAGACATACATGGAAAAATTAAAATGTTCATACCATGTATTCCATATTATCACTGGATTTGTTCAAAATATGGCCTCTTCCAGTGCATGCACAAAATATTCCATGATCATATGAAATGCATGCTATGAACATTTTAATTTTTCCATGTATTTCTGGGATTGAAACATATCTGGGCCATATTAAATAGAACAAGCATGTTACAAGTCCATACATGATGTTAACATGATAGCTTTCCAGAGGATTCCCCAAGCATTTCCTGGCTCAGGACACCTTGATTTGTTTCCAGTGATACTCAGGAATAACTGGAATATCAAAAAGAGCACAGACCAGGGACAGAGATTTGCTATGGTTATGTGCCCAAGGACTTCATTAAGCAGGACTTGTCTTAGTTCTCTCTCTGGAGGAGACTCATATCCAAGTGTCATGATTGGTTCACATGTTTCTGAGTCATCATCAAGTCAAGTAACTCACTTACTCATCCTCAGAGATATTTGACAATCCTGGAATCCTATTGGATGGCCATGACTCATTTTCTTCATATGACTCACTCGCTTCTTTCTTGTGCTTCTTTCTCAAATTGTTCCACATGGTCTATTGTCCCTAACTCACTTCTGTTCTATTTCTGGCTTCTATTTCCAATTTGCTGCCACATTTCATTTCATTTTTTCAACCACCTGACTCATTTCTCCATTCCATTACAAACCACCTTCCTGTTATGGTTTTCTGCCTCTCGCTGTTAGTCATTTTTCCTGTCTGCTGTCAACAACATTGTTGTATGGCATACTCACATCATTTGTTGTTTTGCTCATGTATATAAGGCCTGTTTCACCTTAGTGTACCCTAATTCACCTCTTTCAGTTGGATTCACTCATCTAAGTCTAAGTCTAAGTCTAAGTCTACTACTACGTCTACTACATTTACATCAAGGCCAGCTTTGTCAATCACATGACATTTGCTGTTGTATCTCATCTTTGCTTACATCATCACTAGGTGAGTAACCCGTGCTACGCATGGGCACCCCATTAGGCATTTGCTGGTTTCAGGAAAAATTAACCATCCTATGAAGGCCATGTACACCCTGATAGCATCCCATAGCTCCACATAGAAGCACTGATTTTTGTAGAGCAACTGGTTTTAAACATATACCAAATCAAAAATTATATTTCTACATAGCTACACATTTAAAATGACATTGTTCCTATGTATTCAAACAGCCATTTTTATAAGCTGTCAGGTTAGTGTGCCACCTATCAGAGTTAGCAATAGTTGCAACTCCAATCAAGTCCAAAATACTTACTCAAGTTAGAAAGCAGAACATTCCTATATATTTGTTGTCACAGCACCTTCATTGAGGTGGAGTGACCTGTGGCATGTATGGCACCCCATTATGACTTTGGTGGATTTTGGGATTTATCATTATTAAATATTGAATATCACATGGCCTCACTAATTGGCAGTTTTTCTGCATTACTCAAAATGACAGTTCCATTGAAAAGTCAGCAGTGTGTCCAATGTTTTGCATCCCTTGTTTTGGACATAGATTGCCCAGTTTGTTTCAGATTTGAGTCGGATGTGAACTTTCTAATTCAGAGTCAGGGTACTTCATTCAGAGATGTGTCCAAGTTAGTTTCATATTGTTCAAATCAGACACTCTAATTTTGCCTGATTTGAACTTGTATAGTCCAATTCAGAGTCAGATTGTTCATTTGGATTGTCCAGTTCAAGTCTGATAGTCTGATTCAGAATCAGATTGGCTGGTTCAGAATCAGATTATTCAATTGAGAGTTGGCTCTGCCAGTTCAGAGTTGAAGTAGGTGCAGATCATCTTGTTCAGAGTTGGATTGGCCACTTCAGAATCAGATTGGCTCAGAGTGGATAGTTCAGTCAGATTGTTCAATTCAGAATCAGATGGTTTGATTCTAAGTCCATTCAAAATTCAAGACCAAACTATCCAATTCAGAATCAGATTATCTGACTTGGAATCAGTTGTTTGACCAGTTTTAACTTGGATAATCTTGCCAGATCAGAGTTGGGTTGTCTGATTTTGAATCAGATTGGTCAGTTTGCACTTGGTTTATCTGGGTTGCAGTCAGAGTGGCAAAGTCAGAATCAGATTGGCTGGTCCAGAGTCAGAAATGGATTGTCTGGTCCAAAGTCATATGGTTTGTTTTCTTCTTCTTCTTCTTCTTCTTCTTCTTTAACTCTATTTATATCCATTGCAGCAGAGCCCTATGTTGAATAATTAAAAATTGGTAACTACCGGTTCAAGCACATGCAATATTGAAAACAATTGCCTGTCAGGCTTGGTCTGCTTTGAAATCAGATTGGCCAAGTCTGAGTTGCATTGACCAGTGTGGAATTGTCTGGTTCAGAATCAGATAATCTGGCCAGTTTGGAGTTGGGTTGTCTGATTCAGAGTTGGATAATCTGTCCAGTTCAGAGTCAGATTGTCTGGTTTGGAGTAGGATTGTCGAATATGGACTCAGATTGGCTGGTCTAGAGCTGGATTGGCTGATTTGGAGTCACATTGTCCAGTTTGGAGTTAGATTGTCTGATTTGGACATAGATTGGTGGATTCAGGCATGGATTGGCCAAGATCAGCCAGTTCAGACTCCAGAGTCAGATCATCTGATTTGGGAATCAGAGTGGCCAGTTTGAAATTGGGTTGGCTGGTTCAGATTTAGAATCTTAACTTGTCCAGTTCAGAATCTGATTTAACCTGTCCCATTCAGAATCTGGTAGTCTGATTCAGAATTGGAGTGGCTGGTTCAGAGTCTGCTTGTCTGATTTAGAATCTTTCAGAGTCAGATTTTTTGAATCATAAATAATCTGGCCAGTTCAGAATCAGGGCTCTCAGATCTGGGCCAGTTTGGAATTGGATTGGCCAAAATTTTGGAGTTGGATTGTTAATGCAAGATTGGATTGGCTGGTTCTGATTTACACTGTCCAGTTCATATTTATATTTGGATTTAGTTCATTGGATTCAGATTTGGAATCTCTAACTCAGATTAACAAATGGGAGACTGTTTTATTTTGACACTCAAGGCTTCCCAGGACCAGAAACCCTAACCCAAAAGTTGTCTGGGAAGTCACTGTGTTATTTTAGGGTATTTTCTCAGGGTGAGGCTTAGGCAAGCTTCAACCAGGTTTCAGTGGCACCTCTGATTTTTCCTGGATTTTTCCTGATTTTTCTGTGGTTGCTATTGGGCTCAACTGTGTTCAGCTTGCTGCCCTCTGAGATGACTAAGTTGACTAAAAACACCCACACAGACCCCTCATTAACGTTTCTTATATTGACTAGGTGAGTAACCTGTGCTACGCACAGGCACCCCATTAGGCATTTGCTGGTTCTGAATATATTCAAAATTAACAATATTTCTCCATGGCTACACATTTTAAATTACATTATTCCAAACAGCCATTTTGTTAAGTTGTCCATAGTCAATGTGCTACTTATCAAAGTTAGCAATACAAATACTTACTTTGGTGGATGGGCCAGAACATCCTTACAGCAGTTTGCATAATTTAAGGCACCAGCTGAAAATTTGAACCCAGGCCATTTTGGAAAGATTATTAGCTATGGCAATGAGTTTATCAGATACTCAAAAGATGTATAGTACATAATTAGTGGCTATAATACCAACTAAAACTACAAAGCTTTGGAGCTTATATTTTTCAGTTCTCCACCAGACTCAGAGTGAGAGAGGCAGATTAAATGAAAAATGGTTCCAATTATTTTCTTTCTTAGATAGTATTTTTGTCACTAATTATGCCATAATTATATGCTATACATTTTTTATCATCTGATAAACTCAATGCCATAGCTACTAATCTTTACAAAATTTGCTCAGGGACCAGGTTTGAGCTGGCACCTTAACTTATGCAAACTGCTGTGATATTTGTTGTCACAGCACCTTCATTGAGGTTGAGTGACCAGTGCTACACATGGCACTCCATTATGACTTCAGTGGATTTCTATATTTGCCAATGCTTGTATTTTTATCACATAGTGAATGCTACATGTCACATGGCCTTGCTAACACTCAGCAATTTTTTTGCATTGTTCTATCAAAAAGTCAGCAATATGTCCAATAATTTGCATCCCTGATTTTGTACACAGATTTTCCTGTTTGTGATTTTTGAACCAGACATGGGTTTTTCAATTCGAATTTAGATTGTTCAAATCAGACTCTCTAATATTGCCTGATTTGGACCTGCATAGTCTAATTCAGAGTCAGATTATCCACCTGGAGTTTGCTTGAATCAGAATAATTCAGGTTGTCCAGTTCATGTCAGATTCAGAATTGGATTGGCTGGTTCAGGGTCAAATGAGCATTGGATCTGCCAGTTCAGAGTCAGAGTGGGTGGTTCATGGTCATATCATATTGATCAGAGTTGGATTGGCTGCTTTGGAATCAGATTGGCCAGATTGGAGTCAGATTGTCAGATTCAGAATCAGAGCAGATAGTTCAGTTGGATCATTCAATTTCAAGTTGATTCAGAATCAGTTTGGCCAGATGTTGTCAGATTGTTTGAAAATCAGACTGTCCAATTCAGAATCCAATTGCCCCAATCCAAAGTCAAATTGTTTGATTCAGAATCAGGCAATCCAATTAGGAATCACATTCATTGGTTTGAATAACCCAGGAGTCTTGGATTGTCCAGTTCACTGGGACAGGAATTCAAGTCAGAAACTTTGTCCAGTTCACTGGATTATTTTATTCAAAATCAGACAGTCCAATTTAGATTCAGATTGGCTGGTTCAGAGTTGGATTGTCTAGAATCAGATTGGCTGGTTTGAACTTGGATTGTCTCATTGCAGTCAGACTGACCAATTTAATCAGATTGGATGATTCAGAGTCAGATTAGAGTTACATCTCCCAATTCAGAATCATATTGGCCACTTCAGAGTTGGATTGATGAAGTTGGAGTCAGATTATCCAAGAATTGGATTGTCCAGTTCTCAGATTGGTGGACTTGGAGTCAGATCATCTGCTTTGATATAAAATTGGCCCAGTCTGAGTTGTAATGTCCAATTTGGGTTATAGCTGGTTTGGAGTTAGATTGTCCAGTTCAGAATAGCATTGGCTGGTCTGGAGTTGAATAATTTGTCCATTTTGGAGTTGGATTGTCTGAGAGTTGGATAATCTGTCCAGTTTGGAGTAATATTGTTCAATATGGAATCAGAATTCTATGTCTGATCATCTGATTTGCAGTCAGATTGTTTGATTCAGAATCAGACAGTCCAGACTCAAGCCTCAAATTTGCTCATCCAGAGTTGGATTGGCTGATTTGGAGTCACATTGTCTGGTTTGGAGTTAGATTGTTTGATTTAGACATAGGTTGGTGGATTCAGACATGGATTGGCCAATCAGCCAGTTCAGAGTCAGATTGTCCTATTCATAATTGGATTGGTCAGTTCAGAGTCAGTTTTATCTGATTTGGCATTGGATTTCCAGAATTGAAGTGGCCTGTTTGGAGTTGGATTGTCAGGTTCAAATTTAGATAATCTGTTCAGTTCATATTTGGAGTATCTGGTTCAGAGTCAGATTTTTTGAATCATAGATTGGCTGGTTCACAATTAGTTTGGTGATTTGGAAGTTGGATTGTCCAATGCAGGATTGGATTGGCTGGTTTAGATATGGACTGTCCAGTTCATATTTTTGGATTTGGCTCATTGAATTCAGATTTGGAATCTCTAAGTCAGATTCTCAAATGGGAAACTATTTTATTTTGACACTCAAGGCTGCCCAGGAAGTCTCAGGACCAGAAACCCTAACCCTAAAGTTGCTGGGAAGGCACTGTTGTGTTATTATTGTTATTTTATTAGGGTGAGGTTCAGGCAAGTGCCAGGGAGGTCCCAGTAGACTCCCTGATTTTTTGTGTATTTTTCTGGATTTAATTGGGGTTGCTCTGGAGCATTTATTTGGCTGACCAAGCATCTTACTCAGCATGAATCAGCGTACGCCCACAGACCCACCATCGACGTTTACTATATAGACTAGTGGAGTTACCCGTGCTACGCACAGCACCCCATTATGACTTTGGGGGATTTCTATATTTTCCAAAGCTACATGCCATGTGGTGTTGCTGATGCTCAGCAGTTTTCCTCCATTACATTACTTGAATAATTTTACATGACCCATGCTACACACAGCACCATATTGCAACATTGGTGGATATCTACAAAAGCTTGGAATTCTATTATGTATAGAAAATCTCATGCTACATGGCCTAACTAATTCTTGGCAGTTATTCTCCATTACATTGAAACTGATTTTCCATGATCCATGTGATGCACAACACTCTATTACAATTTATATTTGCCTTGAAATCTCATGAGACATGGCTTCACTAATGCTCGGCAGCTTTTCTCCAGTACATTACTCAAAACCAAGGAATATCATCCACACAGCACCACATTCCAAGTTTCATGGTATCTCTATTGAAATTTTATTACATATTGAAAATCTTGTGCCATGTGGCCTCACTAATGTTCAGCAGCTTTTCTACATTATATTACTTGAAACCAACATTCTATTGATAAATAGTGGATATGATGGATGATTTCAATAGAAAATATGCAAAACTGTTACGGTAATATCCCCAGTAATTGCATGGTTTTGAAGTAGTTTATTCATGTCATTCAACCTCCTCAGTACATAAAAACAACCCTGATGCCGCAACTTTAGCCTAACTCTCAGGATGCTTTGTGATCTCACATCATCTCCATGTGATAGTCAGTGGGTCTGAGGTCCAACAGGTGATATGATATACTGGGAATTTTCCTCTGGCCTCTCAAATGAAGCTTTTATATTAATTCCATGATATGGAAATGCACAAATAAGTAGTCTTTGTTTTTTTCAGTAGCTGTACCATTGTCTGACTGATTCCCAGACTTCTACCCCCCAGATTTCAATTGCTTGATTCAGACATGGAAATTTCCAATTTGGTTTGTCTGAATCAGGCTCAGATTCCTCAAATCAGACTTTGATAATCTGTCCAGTTTAAATTGCCCAGTTCAGATTGAATCAGATTGTCTAATCCAAATCAGGTTGGCAGGTTCAGAGTCAGACTTTGAAATGGAATTGGCCAATTTAAAGTCTTATTTGGAGCTGGATCTTCCAATTCAGGCTTGGATTGGCCAGTTCAAGGTTGGAATCAGACTTATATCTGTTCAGTTGCAATGTCTGATTCCAAAATTTGGGTTTTCCAAGCTGGAGTGAGATTGAGAGCTGGATAGTTTGATTCACAGTAGGATTTGGACTCTCTGATACACAGATCAATGGGAAAACCCTCAAGGCTGCTCAGGACCCAAAACCCTAACCCTAAACCTGCCTGAAACAGCACTGCTGCCAGCTTGGGTATTTTCCCAGGGTGAGGATCAGGCAAGCTCCAGGGAGGTCCCGGTGGCTCACTTGATTTTCCCTGTATTTTTCCGAATTATACTGGGGCTGCTGTGGGGCTCCCAGAGTGGCCCTTCAAACTCCGAGCTGACCAATACTGACCAATCCCTCAGCGCCTAAAAGTGCCCATGGACCCACTACGCTACTTTAATATATATGATATTGCATCATCATCATTGTCACTGCTACATCATCATATTCGTCTTTGTTCTATCTTTGTTCCTGCTGATAGCAAAGCACACTGAGCTGAACACCAGTGTAAGTAGCCATGCAACGATAACACCGCTACCCACCGTCTTTTGGATTCATTTCTGAACTGACACCAGGCAGAAATTGTGCAGATTAATGCTGGCATAGTCACTCTTCTTCTCTTTAGGATAGATGTCCCATCGTCTAGTTAAAGAGTCCAGTTTTGTTCTGAGTTTTCCAGGTTGGAATTGGATAATGAGGTTAAACTGGCATAAATTTTCTGACAATTGGACTTGTTGTTGGGTTAAAAGCTTGGTTGTGGTGAAGTATTTGAGGTTTTTGTGATCAGTTACAATGTCGATGGTGGAACTGGAACCTTCGAGGTAATGTCGCCAAATCTTGAACACTTCAAAAATTGCAAGTAAATCCTTGTCGTGAACATCATAATTTAATTCCAGGGTGGTAAAAGTCCTTGAATGAAAAGCTACAGGGTGAATTTCACCATCTTCTGGAGGAACAATGGACAGGATCATTACAAGGGCATAGTTGGAAGCATTGGTCTCCACAATGAGTTGGCAATTGGGAATGCATAAGGATCAGAGCTGTGGTGAAGGCTTTTCCGACATCCATCAGAAAAGTTCCATGTTACAGATTTTCAGGTTAAGTGGGTAAGTGGGATCGTGATGTCGGAGTAATTGTGAATGAAGCATTGGTAAAAGCTTGCAAAACCTAGGAAGGATTGAATATCTTTTACTTTTCTTGGTTCAGGCCATTCTTGAATTACTTTGATCTTGTCACCTGCCATTGAAAGTCCTTTGGGGGAGAGCATGTATCTGAGATATTCAACCATAGTCTTATGGAAATTGCACTTGTTGGATCTTGTGTACAGGCAGTTTTTTTGGAGACATTGGAGAACTTTGGGGACATGTTCTTGGTGTTCTTCCAGATTGTTGGAATAGACCAGGATGTCATCCAAATAGATAAGGACAGAAACATCAAGCATGTCGCCAAAAATGTTGTTGACAAATTGCAGAAAGGTGGCTGGTGTGTTAGTGAGACTAAAGGGCATAACATGGCATTCAAAGGAACCATAACAGGTCCTGAAGGTGGTTTTCCACTCATCACCCTCTCTAATGTGGACTAAATGGTAAGCATGTTGGAGATCAATTTTGCTGTAAATCCATGCTCTTCCAGGACTCTCCAGTAAGTAAGTCAGAAAGTTGGGGAAGCAGATATTAGTCTTCTTTTGTAATATTTTTGAGACCGCAGAAATCAATACAAAGTCAGAGTCTGCATAACTTCTTCTTCAAAAACAATATCAGAGCACCGTGCACCATGCAGAGAAAGTGAAGGGCAGATAAAGCCTATGGTTAGTGCCTTGTCAATGAACTTTTAGAGTGTTTCTAGCTCAAAATAGGGAATAAATGGTTCCCAAGGGGGGACTCTCTCCCTCTATCAAGTCAATCTTGAGATCATACAGTCGGTGGTCAGAGAGGATTTCTGCTTTCTTCTTGCTGAATATGTCAGAAAACTTGTGATATTCCAGTGGAACACCATCAAGATTGGCTGTCAGATTGGGATTCAGGGAAGCATTGATGACTGAAGCATATTTTCCTTTTGGAATTACACATAACTGAAATATCTCCTCATTGTCCAGTTTGCAAAGGCGAGCAAACACAGAAGCAGGGACTAGGTCAATAGGTGAGTCTTGTACAGATGTCAGATGGGTGTCCACACAAATGGATTTCGGATTTCCAGTGACTGCTGAGGTGGACTTTGTGGAGAGTGACATCAGAATTGAATTTTGCTGCTGAAGAATGTGGAACAATATACTACCCAATACCCAGTCAATCAACAGATTGTAGCAGGTGAGCCAGTTGTGTCCTAGCATGATGGAGCAGCTAGAATCACGTGGTGTTACATACATAGCAACAATCTGATTTTTGCCGGACAGAAAATGGATTGGCATATCAATAGCCTGCAAGATTACAACATTAGAAGTGCCATCAAAAAGCTTTAGTGGAATCTGTGGAATTTTGTGGAATTCCAGCAGAAGCTTGGAAGTGAATGCTGAGTCTATAAAACAGTGAGTGGAGCTGGAGTCCATGAGAGCTTGGATATTAGTATTTGGAATAATTTCGGAAGTTAAAGGTATGGTAAGAAAATCATATTTTGAAAGAGCGGAAGCATTGAGTCAAACCTCAGAAAATGCACAAATGGAATCAACACAGCTCTGGGTCTGTGCAGAGGTCTCAGAGCTGCTTATTATTATTTTGAATCCATAGTGGCCATAGGTTTGGCCTTGGACTTGGGTTTGCTTGGTGTTGCAGAGGCTGCTCCGGCCTTCAACTGAGCATTGAGGGAGGTTGACTGCAGGCAATCCTTTGTGATATGGCCAGGTCATCCACAGAACATGGACAAAGTCTGGTTCATGTGTTGCTGTCTTTCCTGCTGGGTAAGTTTGCTGTCTTTTCCAAGTATGCTGGAAATATCCAGAGATTTGTGGGAATTTGACATGGAGGACTGAGGTTTGGCAGAAGAAGAGGAGGCAGAATTATTGTTCGTCTTCTTCTGTGATTGGTTGGATCAGGATTCTTACTTTTCTGATTTGCTATTATTACCAGAGTTGTTGTTGTTGGAAGCAGTGGTGCGGTTGACCTTGCCTTGTCATTCCCAATAGCGACTGTCAATAGTTTTCACAAGTTGCTGGAGTTCCAGAAGCATGTCAGCTTTGTCCCAGGTTGCAAGAATATCCTTGATATGGTCAGGAAGTTTAGTATAAAACTCCTACAAAGGGCAGCATTGCCCCAATTGACTCTAGCAGCCAGGCGGTTGAATTCTACAATAAACTTAGTAATACATTGGTTATCGTGCATTCAGAGATTATCAAGTTTGGTTTCCACATTGCTGACAGGGTCATAAGCTCTGAAATTCTCTCAGAGTATCATAGTGAAAGCCTGATAGCTGGTAAGCCAAGATGGGTCTTCAAAGGTGTTGTCATCTAAGAGTTTGGGCTCAAAAAAATCTAAAGCTGTCCCTTTGAGAAAAGAGATGGCATAAGTAACTTTTGCTTCATCACTGGAAAAGGTCTGGGGGTTGCAGAAGTGAAGTTTTCACTGAAGAAGGAAGGGATGGAGTTTGTGGGAATCTGATCTGTCAAAAGTATCAGGTTTGCAGAGTTTGGTTTTTCTGGTTTGATTCTTGGTTGGGGTTCCCATGTGCCTAGCTATCTGCTTCAAGGCTTTTAGCATAGCCTTTCCTTCATCTTCATCTTCATCGTCATCATCATTATCATCTTCATTGTTGTTGTCACCATTGTCATCGTCACTGGGGTCACCTTCAGGTTCATTGTTTGGAAAGTCAGGTTTGAGAATCCTTATTCCAGAGCCTGGTGTGTTATTAGCAGTGACCGTGCGAGATCTGGTGTTAGAAGGCATAGTGAAGAATCAAGAATTTTAGTTGAAATATACTGTTATGAACTAGATTTCCTCTTGTTGGGATGTCAGAAGATTGGAGTATTGGAATATCGGAGATTAGGATTTGGAGTCAGAAATGTATGGACGTCAGCTTCAACTTATGGGTTGTGCCCTTTTGGATCCTTCATGTCCTGGTATTTTGGAAATTAGAATGTCAGATAAGTCAGAGAATGGAAGGACAGATAAGACTTAGAGACAGAGTGAGAATATATCAAGTCAAGGCAAATCAATATTCAAACTAGAGAATGAAGTACAGGAGTCATATATAACAAATGGATACAGTCTGAGTCAGAAAGATACAAGATGCGGGATTTCGAAACGGAGCAAATATGGATTCAGAGGTAAGGATGAATTATATAAGGCATGACACAAGTGCAAATAACCTGCAGGTTTTTTGCAGGTTTACCTGTGGGAAACCTGCAGATATTTTATCTGCAGGTTTGGATACTCGTTTCCCACGGGTATATGGCAGATCCAGGTATGCCCCATGATACTCACAGGTAAACCTGTGGGTATCCGTACTTATAATATTATTTATTTGTATTTATTTCAAGCTCATGTGAGCAGGGCCAACATGTCACCCAGCTAGAGGTCACACGACACATCAGTCATGTGACCTCTGGTGTGCATCCATCTTGTCTTCTCCACCATGTGTGGTCGCTGCCATGGACAACTTTCAGTCCCCTGGTGTGGAGACACAGGTAAGTTGTTTGTTCCCTATACCATTTAAATGTGACTGTAGCTTGCACTGTCCAGTGTCAGGCATAAATCCACCGATGGAGTACCTTGGCCTCAGTTACCTTGCCCTCGCTCTAGTCTCCATGCCCAAGAAGTTGAAATGTACACGCTCGTCGGCATGCATCGAAGACAGCGATTCAGATCCACCATCTGGGCAGATGACCACTGCGAGCAAGTCAATGTCTGAAAAGTTGAAGCCAGCGGATCGCAAGAAAGCATGCTTTGAGGAACACTACAGTGTTTCAACTAGCACCCTGGAAGACGTCCTAAGTAAGATTTATGCCCAGGGATAATGTGTTAATGTTGATACACTGCTTTCAGGGAAACAACAAAAATCCTGGACACCCGACGTGTACAACCACTTCAAAATGCCTCTGGAAATCAAAATTGAGGGGGATTCGGTGAAATATATCTTTGTTTGTAAGATGTATGTGTTGTTTTCAAAGCTCCTTATGTCCCCCAGTACTAACAGATGACCAGGAAACCATCTAAACAGGTGGCCCGCGCACATCAAGATGATTCAACAAGCAATCTGCTGGCTCACAAGGTTCGATGTGCCCCTGAGCTGGCCGCTGGCAACGCCAGCATCAAACATTTTGCCCATGGTTCCTCATATTGTCCTGCACGGCTCTGGTACCTGCTTGTGCTATGGGTCACTTGCCGACATCATCCATACGCAATCGTTGAGGATGCGGAACTCCTGGAGATTCTCTGGATGTTATTTGACCCAGTGGCTGTGCCTAGTGCGTGCACTGTGTCCTGGGATGTCCGGGAGATCTTTGTGATCTCTCAACACAAAGTTGCTCACGTGTTGCAGGTGGACCAGCCATCTCTTCCCAGATATACAGTCTCTTTCACTGATTTTGTAGGCTCATGATGTAAAACTCCATCTTGGGGTAGATGGCTGGGCAGTGCCGAACATTTTCTCATTCCTGGGCGTCACGGTGACCTGCTGTGTCTCAGGGGACTTGATCACAATGATCCTCGATTTTATCAGGTTAGTTTGGTCTTCTTGGTGATCCTCTCTGGTTAGGAGTAGTACTGAGATGCCACCAGTTCCAGACTCACAAAATCTCATACTGGAACATACCTGGCTGAAAAGCTGGCAGAATGCCTGAAGTCCTATGGAATTCAGGACAAGGTAAAGTGGTTCTGATTGCTTTTAATCTATATACTGACTTTTTTGGGTAGATCCTTGGCATGGTAGCAGATAATGCCTCTAACAACAACACAATGTTAGAGGCATTGGAATTTGAACTCAAAGGGTTCCAAGGATTCATGATGCGCATACGGTGCATGGGGCACATTTTGAATCTGTGTGTGAAGGTGAGCTTGGATTGTCATTACCAATCGCCCAATGTACTAAATATGCCTGCAGGCCATTCTGTCTCAATTTGCACACAAAAGGGTGAAGGCTTGAGCATCAGGCGATGATAATGGTGAAGAGAGCGAGGGCACTGACTCAGACACCAAAGGCCTGGTAGAGCCTCTGGATGAAGAGGATATCAACGCCTTGTTGGAGGTGGATGTTGATCGCAAGGATGCAGATAATGTTTTCATCTCTGAAGTTGGGCAGACAGTTGAGCTCGAACACAGGTTGTCCCCTGCCGACATTCATTTGGGTCAGTTTGCTGTCACAAAGGTATGTAATTTTGGCATACAGACATGTTGATAAGCTCACTTCCTGCCCTCGGCCTTCCTTAGCTGACCCAGCTCACAAAGAAGGTCTTTCACAGCGGTGCAATATGTGTTGATCTCGAAGCATGTTGCAGCCAAGTCAAACCACTGATTACCCCTGCATGCACGATGATCCGAAGTGTCCCCACGCATTGGAACACCATTGCAGAGGTCATCAAGCACGCCCTGTCCCTGCAGCCAGCGATTGACCGCCTCACGCAACTACCAGAACATAATTGCCCATGCACTGCACGCCTGAAAAGGTTCTCACTGTCTGACAAAGAGTGGCAGCTGCTTCAACAGCTGTGGCCCTTGCTGGATGTAAGTGGCATTTGGTTCCCCTTGTGAATGGACTCTGGCTGATCACATATTTTAGCACTTTCTCCAAGCCACCCAATGAATGTCTGCCTCAAAAATCCCTAGGATATATGAGGTCATCCCAATCATTGATCTACTCACCGGTGTCTTGGACAATTACACAAGCAATAGGTCATTCTTCCCAGCTGTGTGTTCCACAGCCACAAAAGGATGGGAGATCCTCAACAAATACTACTCGCTCACTGATGACTCAATTGTCTATCAGATTGTGATGAGTATGTCTCTGCTCTGTGTAGCCCTACATTACTGACCCATTCATTGTAGTCCTTCACCCATGTTACAAAACCCTTTACTTCCAGAGGCAAAAATGGTCTGAGTCCTGGATTGACACAGCTGTCAAGTTATTATGGGACCAGTGGGAACAGAACTACAAACTCACCTGGCGTAAAAGCAGCAATCCATCTGAAGTAAGTGACCTGTCTGTCTGCCTGCCTGGCTTTGTTGCTGATATCATCTCCAGGTTCCCAAACAAGGCTATTTTGCTGAGCTGGATACTTTTGGTGTCCTGGAGGGAACAGATGAGTTAGACGAGTACCTTGGCCTCCCTGCCCAACCATCAGTCTCGGACCCTCTCACCCACTGGGAGGCTCAGAAAGCTGGCAGTTCACATCTGGCCAGGATGGCCCTGGATTTCTTATCAATTCCCAGTAAGTCTCACACCAATTTGACACCTTCATGAAGAGTGATTCTTGCCTATATGCATACGCCATAGCTACTTCGACCAACACCGAGCATGCTTTCTCCGGAGGAGGCCTTACCATCTCATGCATGTGCCACTCCTTATTGGATGCCTCTACACATGCCACAAGTGTTCTTGCTTCGTGGGGATCCATTGAGGGCTTGATTCCCACAGCACAGATTGTTCAAGGATTTAAAGAAAAGAGAACTCGAGAAAATAAAGGAAATAAGGGTGTCAGAGAAACTGATGTCATAGATATATCAGAATAGAATAGAAATCTGATTTCTTTTTTTTCCACATGTCTTTGACTGCTTTGACTGACAGGCATACCTGCAAACCACAGGTACCTGTGGCCTGGATGCAGATAGCCGTGCCGTGGATAGGTGCGCGAGTGCAGGTATGGTGTTTGGAAATTGAAATACCTGTGGCCACAGATACAGGTTATCCGTGGATTTATTCGTGTCATGCCTTAGATGAATATGGACATAAGACCGAAGATATAGATCTTGAAAGGAAAACAACTAAAAATAGATAAACAGAGATAAGTAGCGTGAACGGAGGTGTATCAGAAAGGATGTTGGAATAAATCAGAGAAAGGTGGAAAAGTTGGGAATGAATTTGGGTTCTAACATTGTTATTCATTGGAAATATTGCAAGTATCCTATTATGATCTACTAGATGTGCATTTGCTGAATGAATGTAAATCAGCTCCAAATTCTGTTCCCAATCTGGGATATCAGAGTTGACTGGTTGGATTTGGATGATTTTCATTACTGGATGACTTTCTGGAGGATTTAGAGATTTAGAGCAGCTCTCTAAATCCTTAAATCATCTCAGAAACCCCCGCGCCATTCAGTCAGGTCCAGCGCTTGACATTTGGGACTCTGTGCGAGTCAATCACGCTCGCTCTAAAGTGCTCTAAACCAAGATTAAGAATGGGGGGTCCCCTCCCCCTTTATAAATTCCTTGCTCTAAAATGTCGTCTCTAAATATCTTGGTAAGTCACACCTGACTCTGTTTGGAATCACTGACTTAAACAGGACTGACACGTCCACAAGGCCACACCTCCACCTTCTTGTACTAGACAGCCAAACGTGTCATGTTGGCCCATCCACTGCTAGCAGTGTTGTCCCAAAAATGAATGGCAATTATGGCCTCGCTCCCCTGGATCTGGTGGAATGTATTCTGCAAGCAGCCAACCAGGTGGGAATCTGGACTGACCCTGCCTCGGGTCGCGTTTACGTCCGTGATGTCAATACTGACACCTGATGGGGAAATGCCAGAGACAAATTACAGGTGTGTCTTCCAGACTTCTCAGGCTTTGTTTAGACATATCTGTGTGCATTCTTTCCTTAGCCACAACCACAGCCGCAAGGTGCCTCATTATTTGAAGTTCCTGATACAGTCTGGGACTTCAGCATGGGGCAATCAGTATCTGCAACATTCTCAAGGGCAAATAACATGTCTGCAAATGGGGAATCACGCCGTAATATGTCTTCCTCTTCTCCCCTGTCCGACAATGACGGGTTACCTGAGCTTAATCTGATTGCTATCACAAATACAAAAAGAGGAACCGACAGAAGGGCCACAGCAGGTATCAGCACGCAAAAGGGTGCCTGTAACACGAAAACGAAAGCCAAAGACATGTCAGCAGCTATAAAGCGAAAGCGGGGTAATGGTGTGGCAGCTGCAGAGCCGGTGAAGAAAAAAGGTCGCAAGCCAGGGGCTAAGGCTTGGCACAAGGATGAGACATGGCAGTTGTTGAATTATGTAGAAGAGGTACTCCCCATTAGTGGGCAGGGATGGGGTGAGGTGACAAAAAGGTTTAATCAGCATGCAAAGAGAGAGGGGATGCCAGAGTGAACTCAACGATCTCTGGAACAGTGGTTCAAAAAAGTAAGCACTGTCATGCCAGAATGGTCTCGCCAGGGATTGCTGATTGAATTTGCATGTAGTGGGCTAATACACCTAAGCCAACAGGGCGTGCAGAGGTGCCACCTTGGATAGAACAGCATGGAGCTTGATGATCAGATCACAGCGAAGTCTGGGGCCGTGAGTCTCCAAGATGACAAATTAGATCACGTGTCAGCTGTTGAGGAAGATGGTGAAGTGGATGAGGAATATGGTGAAGGGGAAGATGATGATGAAGTTAAAGATGCAAAGGACGCAGATGAGGTGACCACTTCCTTGGAGGCTCCCCATGTGAAATTTGTGGCCAGGCATGATAGGCCGCAAGGGCTGCCTGTGGTGTCTACCCATTCTGCCAAGCGAGCTACAGCTGCTGGCCTTGCAGCAAAAATTGCAGAATCACTGGATCCAGCCAACCAGGCTGCTCGTGATGATGCACAAGCACTCTGGCAGTTTCAAGCACAAGAGCTCAGTGCTCTTCGTCTCCAAGTTTGTGATCGGGAGATGGAGATTCGTGACCTACGCACACAGCTTTTCCAAGCTCAGCAGGATGCTGATAATCATCAGAGGCGCTGACAAGCATGATACTCGACAGCGCCTACTACACTACAAAAGACGCTCACTGCACACGCGCCTATCATCATCAGCTTTCGCCAGACCATCATCTGCTGTGCTACCTCCAGTCTGCCAGACACATCATCTCCACACTCATTCTATTTTTCATCAATTCTATTTTCAATATGCCATCCAGCATTGCCGCCACCATGTCCCATGATTCGTTTCAGATGACCGCCAAGCCAGACATACACGTTGGACCACGCGTTGAACTTCCTAGTCGGCGTTCTCCCCTTGATGTTCATTTGTCCAGTCCTCCTCCACAAGTCGCACATCGTCGGTACTATCCCCTATATGTCGAATCTCCTGAAGGCCCATACCGAATATTCCCCTCATATCCTCCTTATCACATTCACAATTGCGTATGGGTATTCGATCAAGCCTTCCATGCTCCCTTCTACGTCATCGGTTTTGACCCAAACTTCGAACCAGTGAATGGTTGGCATCGTATCGTCCTCAGGAATAACTGGTACATCAAAGAGCACGGACCAGGAACAGAGATTTGCTACGGTTATGTGCCTAAGGACTTCGTCAAGAAGGGCTCGTCTTCGTTCCCTCTCTGGAGGAAATTCGTATCCAAGTGTTGTGATTGGTTCACATGTTTCTGAGTCGTCATCAAGTCACATGACTCACTTACTCATCTTCGGAGATATTTGACAAGCAACTGGAATCCTATTGGACGGCTATGACTCATTTTCATCACCTGACTCACTCGCTTCTTGGCTGTACTTCTATTTCCAATTGTTCCACATGGTCTATTGTCTATGACTCACTTCTATTCTATTTCTGGCTTCTATTTCAAATTCGCTGCCATATTTCCCTTCATTTCTTCGACCACCTGACTCATTTTTCCATTTCCTTACAAACCACCTTCCTATTTTGGTTTTCTGCCTCTCGCCGTTAGTCATTTCTCCTGTCTGCTGTCGACGACATCGTTGTATGGCATACTCGCATCGTTTGTTGTTCTGCTCATGTATATAAGGCCTGTTTCGCCTTAGTGTACCCCAATTCACCTCTTTCAGTTGGATTCACTCGTCTAAGTCTCAAGTCTAAGTCTTCTAAGTCTACTACTACTACTACTACTACTACGTCTACATCAAGGCCAGCTTTGTCAATCACGTGACATTTGCTGTTGTATCTCGTCTACGCTTACGTCAGCGTATTACGTCATCATCTTCGTCACTGCTACGTCCTCATCTTCGTCTTTGTTCTACCTTTGTTGCTGCTGATAGCAAAGCGCACTGAGCCGAACACCAGTGTAAGTAGCCGTGCAACGACGACACCGCTACCCACTGTCTTTTGGATCTATTTCCGAAAGTAAACCGACAGCGCTGTGAACAGGCCGAGGGAGAACTGAGAATGTACAAGACTATGACCAGCTTCATGGGGGTTCGTCAGAACGTCGGGTCGTTCGGCATTCCACAATGTCCTGGGGGCTTCGAAGGTCACAATCGGATGTTCTCGCAAGGTTCCCATGACCGTGGGAAGGATCATTATGGTCGTAATATAGCTGATGGTATATCAGCTAGTTCCCAGGAACTGCCGTCACACCACCGTTCTGGTTCCTCTGATCATCCTCCTCACCATGCAAGTGGTTCTTCCTCAGGCGACTCTAGTGTTTCTGCGCCCAGTTTGCACAGCCAAGGCATGTCTTATTCAGCTATGAAGAACAAGTGGGGCCTTGTCAAAAACACAATTTAAGATGAGCTGGAAGATGGGGATGTGCCGCTCACGCCAAGTTGGTCTCCAACCCAGCACTGAGGGTGTTCTCACTATTTCGAATGACAACTATTCCAAAGGTCAGTTTGCACTGTTAACTGCTAACCATCTCTCAAATTGCTTCGTTTTATTCACTATTTCCATCATTATCCAACATCTCTTGCACCCTAATTTGATTCATCATCACCTTCGCCTTCATTTTCCTCCATTGCCACAATATGAAAGGCAGATACCCTATCATGATTTTGCACTTCTCCAAAAACCATTGTTTCAAAACCTTCCCAGAGATCGTGCCCATCTGCCTCTCTCCAGATTGGTTCATAGACATTCTGAATTTGATTAATGCCCACGCAGCATGTTCGGAGCTGGTGCAACCATATGCAGATTTCCAGTGTCCGTTCCCGTGCATCATGATTGTTTGCATCCAAAGGTAAATGCAGTCGTCCAAAGGAGCCTTGCAAGGCATGCATCCCCCACTCTGCTGTCTGACGATAAGACAGGAGTTCATGATTAAAACAGAGGAGCTCCTCTCGTTCATCAGGGTCTGATGGCAATCTTTGACCTGATTTCACAGGGGCTTTAATCCTGCCAGAAATTTAGGCACTCCCCCGAGGGAATGCTGTGTCAGCTACCAGATAATAGCCATCATCTGTGTCATCACATAGCTGCTGGTAGATGGGCTGTGTGATCCGAGAATCATGCCAGCTGCCAGGAGCATTGATATGTGCAGCAAGAACTTCCCCTGCACATCGTGATGTTTCAAACTAATCCATTCAGTCAGCCTGAACTACTCACCTTGAGGGCTAAATAGCAGAACATTACTACAGGCATGAGAGTGAAGCCATCCATTGTATGATGCATTCTCAAGCTCATGGTCTTCCACAGTTGCAATTGGACAGTTAAGCTCATCAATTGACCCAAATTCACCCCACCATTGTGCTCTGAAAGCTTGTGGTGTCTTCTGCCTATGATTTCTGCATACTCAGCCATTTGGTCAGCCGTTGGCCACTTTATCTGGGCTTTGGGAATATGACGTAGTACTGTCTGCAAGATGGATAAGGCAAAGTCCAGATAACGACTAATGGTAGAAGGAATCAGTGCAAAGATTTGTTGCAGTGAGATTTCATGCATTGTGGAGTTTAAGAAGTGCAGGGCCAGGCCAAGGGCTCCACCTGCATCTAATGAATGTGCTCCCAAACAAGGCTGACCAGCTGATGCTGTGTCTGTGCGAGGGATGGCCAATGTTTCCCATGTCTCCTTAAATCCACCCTCCAGTATCCTGTCAAAGGTGACCACATCGAATCCCATTGTGGTGATAAAAGCACAATCCATTCTGCTACGATACAGACTCAACCACGGAGATGAAAATCGAGGGTTCCGCATGAGTTCTGTATGTGTCAAGTACAGTCAGTGTGCTTTTCGATGTGCCAAATGTGCTTCACAGTCAGAATCTGCTCCTGCAAGCAAAAGTGCAATCAAAGTAAGTTGCTCATGTGTTTGCTCATCTTGCTCATCCTGTTCTTCCTGCTCCTGCTCCTGCAACAGCTGCATTTCTGCTTCATAGAGCTCCCAGGTGGTGTCGCGGCTCATTAAGTCTTAATTTGGCCTTAATTACAATTGGACTTTACATGGTCAAAGTACTCATGCTTGTCAAGGCACATGGGGCCTTCAATGATTTAGAAATGTTTAGAGCAGGTGCTCTAAAAGGTGCATATGGTTTAGGATTTAGAGAAATTCTAAATTCTAAATCTTGAAGCTCCGCCAGGCACGTATTTAGAACATGCTCTAAATCTTTAAATCCTTATGGAAAGTCATCCACTCTCAGTTGCTCAAATCCAACATCAAATCCCCCATCAAATTCACAAAATCAGCCAACTGTGATCATCCCTATGGCTGACTTTTGATTAGAACTTTGGTTTTGTTTGAGCAAGAAAAACTGCTGAGTGTTAGTGAAGCCATGTGGCATGTGATATCCTGTAAGGGGAACTCCGCCTCAGCCTTCAGCGATTGCTACACTGAGCATGCTTACTAAAGCATAGTTCCTACTCTATGGTCTGGTAGACTCCTGGGGAGTGCATACCCAGTACTACATCCTTCTTATCTCCTTATCATCGTCCATCCCCGACCTGTCACGGACACGTGACAGACCTAACATTCTATCTTTAGTTATCTTTCAGCAGGTTATCGAGTATCTCTGATTGGTAGATAGTGCTGCGCTTATCGATTGGTCGATAGCCATTAGATATGTTTCCTATCTAGATGCCCCTGACTCTCATATGTCTATATAAGCAGTAGATAGCTCATGTACTTTCACTATCCTTGTTATACACTTGGGTTAGAGGCATTCATCTTACAGTCCATTGACGTCCCCTTACATATAACAAGGATATTTGGTCACTCGCACTCTTTCTACACTCTGACCATCCACCCTACCCTCCTACCTTAGCCTCTCTCTATCAACATTCTTTTGTCAAGACTCCGATACTCTCCCCACCTCCTAGACATGGCTTTGCCCTCTGTCTTGTATCATTGAGTTATCACCCTACCTCTGCCCTTAGTGACGCAACACTGGGCTCACCCTACCCAAACCCTTCAAGGTTTACCTTCCATCCTCTCAATATTTTGGCATCACCATCTCTACGTTGAGACTGCCTGACAGACAACAGGCATGGAGGTGTTTTCTGTCATAATGGCCACATGATCGTCTCTGACAACCTGGAAGTTGTGGTCCAGACTCTACTGAGGATCTATTTACTTAGATACACCGATGCCCTTTCCCTAGATACTTACTTAGTATCAGCATCGTCTCATTCCCTAGGGTCGGGAGGATCGCTGACCCATCCTATGATCCCTTCCTCCCCTCTTCCTCCACCTATGCTGCACGTCCTACTTCCCTCAACTACGTCCAGCACCAGCCTCATCCTATACTCCCTCGACTTTGAAGTCAAGTTGATGGATCATCTGCCCTTGCATGCTATGTCACCTTCTGGTACCTCCATATGCCATCTACGCAAGACTTGTAGTTCATGTGGCTGAACTCAGTCTCGCAGGTGATACCAGTCACTCTGTCAAAAACCGCTTTTGACCTGTTATCTTTGGTAAAACAAGGTTAGTAACAACAAATGTGGTTAAGAGAACCCTTCCAACGAAGCCGGAAGTGTTATCAACGATGTATGCAAAGTATACAGACTAAGACAGTTCAATGAATGGTGCCGTGATGGTGCCTACTTGTCAAAACTGGAATAGAGAGGGAGTTTGAAAGAAGAAAGTAGAATTTACTTAGCAGACAGAGTCTTGGCAATGTTATCGTCGTTGATCGTTAAGAATAGAGAGAGATAGAGATGAGAAGGTGATGAGTTCAGAATAGTCGTCAGGCTTGTCGTTTGACTTAGATGTGTAGACAACACCAAGTAAAGAGAGGGGGAAGACTTATGATAATAGAACTAAAGAAATACATGCGTTCTATCCTACTGTTTTATACTAGACGTATTCACCGAAGTCAGACAGACACTATGTGGGCTACATACTAAA
This sequence comes from Ramaria rubella, assembly GCA_015039355.1. Classification (NCBI taxonomy): domain Eukaryota; kingdom Fungi; phylum Basidiomycota; class Agaricomycetes; order Gomphales; family Gomphaceae; genus Ramaria; species Ramaria rubella. The sequence continues at coordinate 92,169 of MU134372.1, read as the reverse complement.
TGGAGTTGTAACTGTCATGGTAATTGATGTTCCTATCTACTATTATTGAAGCTGCATATATCGACGATCGGTTGTTAGGTTGAGTGATCCGATCTTGGACGCCAAATATCGCTAGTATCGCTAGTGTCGCTAGTGTCGGTAAGTTGTGGAGGGGATAGCGACTGTGATAAGTGTCGTTAGGTGTCGAATCATGACAGTAGCCCCCTTTCTAGTTCAGATCCCCAGTGACACATATAGAAAATTGCTTTGACTTGTCGGATAGCCTTGTGGTTCGTGCACGGCCCAATAGGCGTTGGGCGGCGTACCAGCGATAATGTGACCTGGTCTGTGCACATCACGTGTCGTTAGCATAAAAGTGGGCGCAACCTTGAACAAGTCTTCATTCGGTTTTCAATGGCGCCTTCCTTCAATACTCTACTAAGACAGTTCCAGACCAAGGCATTGACCAAACCTGAGCAATGCGAAAATCTCCTCAAAGAAATCGGGATGTGGGTGAAGGAAATGGAGGGAATAGATGTGAGTAGGACCACTTCTTGTTGACTTCTGTCATTAATAGATATCGATAACAGGACAAGCTGTCGGATGCAATGGAGGCTCATCTATCCATACAGCCGAAGTGACAAAAATTCGAAGCGATATTGAGGCTGCGAAGTCTTGGCTATTGGTAATGAAGGTAAGTAATCACATCTTTTCTTATCGATTGTTGCTGACTGTTGTCGATAGGGGGGTTTCACAGTGGCTTCACCCAATCCCTTAGCGATAGCTGCTTTGGATCTAGTGAATCCACGAATCAACACTCCACCTCCGAAGGTGATTCTGTCCATCCCAGTAGTCCTGCTCTTCGGTAAAGGGGCGCTGACAGAGGATTTGACAGATGAAGCAGTCAATCAATTGGCCCACGATGATATCGCCATTGTTCCACGATGCGAAGCTAAGCTTCTCGGTGGTGTTGGGATTGCCGATACGCATAGGATAGGTATGCCAGCCGAGTATGGTGATCGACTGGTGTATCATATCGCTGGCATTGTATATGTCGACGTAAGTACTCTTTTTCTTGCTGGCTTGTACTCTTATTAATGTCTGATAGGGTGTCGTGGTCGAGAATGACAAGAAATGCGAGATGTGCGATTGCCGTGGCTATCGGTGTTACGGGTTGGCAGGATGTGTGTGTGGACAGTGCTGTCGCAATGGAAAGCAGTGCAGCTTGAATCATAAGTAGCTGGTTCGCTTGTGGTTGCCATCGCTAATATCTTCTTGTGTAGCCAAACGCGCCAAAGGGAAGGGCAAGGCCGTCACTACTTCGTCCAAGAGCATGGGACGCCTCAAATCCGCATTGCCTACCATCGCTGGGCCTTCCTCTCTACTCCCTATTCCTTTGACACGTTCGCAACCTTCTCGTGACGCTAAAAGCCCCCTCAACCTTGTGCCAAATTCATCGCCAGTGGACTCGCCTATTTTCCCTCATAAGCGACTTTGTCTCTATGTTATCGGAAGCAGTGCCCTGCAAAGCTTGCAGGATTCGATGGTGGAAGGAGCTGATTGGATGGATCAGTTAGTGCAACAGTGGATTGTTGCTAACAATGCAGTAATGGGGGTTCAAAAGGAAATGTTGGAGGTTCAGGCATGGATGAGGAGTACAAATAAGAAGTTAGAAAAGTTTTTGTGAATGGATAATAAGGAGTGTGTAAATAATAAAAAGCTTCTCTTTAAAATCGCCTTAAGAAGTATTGAGTGAAAACCATTTTAACTAAAAGAGAATGAAAGTTTTTTGGAAGAAAGAGTGTGAAAAACGACTTCTCAGATGTCTTGTGTGATCGATGTTGCTTCGGAAAGAATTCCAATGCCGTTGCTAGGACTATCATCATGTAGTGTTTTGGATTAAATGAGGGTTTTTAGCTAAAGTATAATTGAAAGAAGAGTTTTAAGGTTAGGGCTTATCGGGATAAGCCTTGTGAAATGCTTCGACAGGTTTCGGTGCATGTTGAAGGTTGTCAGAATATTCCCAACTTGTTGCGTCGCTAGTGTGTTCATAGCCTTTCCATTTGACAAGATATTGTACGTGTTTCCGTCGTTGTCAGGAATCCAGAATGCAACCAACTTTGAGGGAATCCTCAACCTCGACAGGCAGTGGAGGGTCCAGATTGCAGTTTCGGATTAGACTTGGGGTCGCAGGTTCTAATAGCGATACGTGGAAGACGGGATGAATCTTCTGGAATGCTAGTGGTAAGCCAAGTCGAAACACGTGCAATGACACTTTTTCGACTATAGGATAAGGTCCCAGCTGTCGGTGATCAAGTTTCTTGGACAGTCGCTTGGTTCGGATGTTTCGGCTATCCAACCATACTTCATCACCAACTGTCAGCTTCGGAATTGCTGTGTTTTGGTTGTCAGTTGATGTTCGATATTGTGCCAAAGTTACCTTAATTTGTTCGCAGAGGTACTGGTGTAATTCCTTTAAGTCTACAGCCATTTGGTGAGCAGTCTCCAACGGAACAGTATCAAGGGAAACTTCGAGGTTAGGGTGGAAGCCTTTATTTGCAAAAAATGGGGTGACCTGTGTCACTGAATGCGAAGTGTTGTTGTATGCGAATTCGGCAAGGGGGAGGAGTTGTGACCAGTTGTCTTGCTGATAATTGACATAAATCCGAATGTACTGTTCAAGGACTTGGTTGAGCCATTTGGTTTGTCCATCTGTTTGGGGACGATAGGCCTGGCCTTGATGTCGGGAAGCTGGCATAACGATCGCCAGAAATGGGAGATGAAGTGTTTGCCATGATCAGAGATAATGTTGGATGGTGTGCCATGTTTAGAGAAGACATGTTGAAGGAAAAGAATGGCTATGTCTTCGGAATCAATGTCACGATACGTGGGGATGAATAAACCCATCTTTGTTAGTCTGTCGACGATGACTAGGATGGTGTCGAATCCGTCGGATAGCGGAAGTCCTTCGATAAAATCCATCGAGATGGAATCCCAAGGTCGTTCTCCAATTGGTAAGAACTTAAGGGGTCCAAATGGTTTGTGGTGAATAGATTTTGTGTTGCGACAACAGGTACAAGATTTAACATAGTCGGTAACGAAGGCGATGATTTTTGGCCAATAGTATCGTCGTCGAATGTTGTTAATAGTTTTGCCAATTCCTGGGTGTCCCGATAATCGATGGTCGTGGCAGGATCTGAGTATGTCAAGTCGAAGGTCCTGGTAGTCTGGGACGTGGTATAGACCATTATACAGAAGGAAATCCCCGTCTGTCGATAAGGACCATGGGTCAGGGAGGTTGTCGACAGATGGTAATTTCTGTTGGAGTCTCTGTATATGCATCTGTGCAAAGGGGTCTGTACGAATTCCTTGCTTGATGGAGGAAAGAAGGGAGGCTGAGTCTAGTACTATGGCTCGCAGAAGTAACTGTCCAGCCTTGAACATGGTCTGGAAGTTATGAGGATTAGCTTCTGTATAGTTGCTACTCCCCCCTTTAGGGTACACGTCGACACAATGTGTGAGTGCATCTGGTTTTGTTCCAAGACATCCGGTGCAATAGTGAATGATATAGTTGAATCCTGAGAGATATTCCGACCAGCGAGCCTGCCGACAGGTGAGTTGCTTTGTCGTCACAAAGTATTCCAAGTTTTTGTGGTCAGATAGGACAAGGACTACGTGGGTAGTGCCTTCGAGGTAGTTTCTCCATTGTTTGAAGGCCTCGAAGATGGCAAGCAGTTCCTTGTCATATATCTCATAGTTCAATTCAGCTGGGTTCATGCTTTGTGAATAGAAAGCAATAGGATGGATATCACCATCGTCGGGAGAGATTTGAGAGATGATCGCAGCGACGGCATAGTCGGATGTGTCGGTTTCGATGACAATGGGGTTATTGGGGTCGAAATGAGTGAGAATTGGAGCCTTAGTGAAGGCGAGTTTGAGGTGTTCGAAAGCATCATTTTGTGGTGTATTCCATGTGAATGGGGTATCCTTACGCATCAGTCGTGTTAGCAGAAGGACAATATCAGAGAAACGAGCAATGAAGTGTCGGTAAAAATTGGCGAAACCCAAAAAACATAGGACATCCTTCATGGTTTTGGGTGTTGGCCAATCTTTAATTGCATTTGTTTTCGCAGGGTCCATTGATACACCAGCTGGTGATACGATAAATCCTAAGAATTCGACGGAAACAGAGTGAAAGATGGACTTCTCGGGTTTGATATAAAGGTTATTGTCTCTAAGACGAGTGAGTACCTGTCGAACGTGTTTCCGATGGTCATCGATGTTGTCAGAAACTACTAGAATGTCATCCAGGTAGACTACAACAAAGCGATCAGTCATATCTTGAAAGATATCATTCATAAAATGCTGAAATGTCGCTGGAGAGTTTGTGAGACCCATCGGCAGTACTAAAAACTCAAAGGCTCCATATCGGGTGCGGAAGGCTGTTTTCCATTCGTGGCCGGGTTTGAGCCTAACATTATAATAACCAGCACGGAGATCAAATTTGGTGTAGATTTTTGCCGATTTGAGCTGGTCGATAAGGTTACCGATGAGGGGGATCAGATAGCGATTCTTGACCGTGATCTTGTTGAGAGCGTGATAGTCTACAACGAGTCGAAGGCCCCCATCTTTCTTCTTAGTGAATAGTACTGGTGCTCCACCAGGGGAAATCGATGGTCGGATGAAGCCTTTTCCAAGCATATTGTCTAGAAATTCGCATAGGGCTTCCAATTCTACTCCTGACATTGGGTATATTGGCCCATGGGGTAGCGGTTTGTTGTGTTCAATTTCGATTTTGTGGTCATAAGAACTATGAGGTGGGACGGCCTTTGCTTCTTGTCTGGAAAAGACGTCAACAAAATTGAGGTATTCGTTGGGTACAACCTTGGCAAGCAGTTCTGCTTCATCTGTCGGTAAGACTTCGCCATGAAGTAGCGATGTCGGAGCGGGTTTGTGCAAACTAGCAAGTAAACTTTCAGACTTGGATGTAGATAGTGATGGAATAAAATGGAAAGAGTATATGGTTTCTCCTGCATTTATGAATCTCCTGAATGCCGCAGCACCAACAAGGGTGATTTTCGGAACTTAGCGTGTTCTTATATCGGTGTTGAATCCATCGGGAAAAGGTAATGGGTCAGAAAAAGTGGTGGGCATATTTGTATTGATTGGCAACTGGAAGATAGAGGAGTTGGATTGAGAGAGATTGGGTTTCGAAAGGATACCCAATGGTGGCGATATAATTGCTGAAGAACCAGGGACTGTCGAAGGGGGCGACCCTGAAGAAGTGTGGAGTTCTGGGATGGTATTGAAAACCGAAGGTAGTGTTGATTGGACGTCCTGAGTGGTTGTGATACAAGACATGGCGATGGTCATCGTCGGAAGCGTCAAGCCCATGCCAGATTGGAAATGAAGTGACATTGAAGCCCAGTCAATTGTTGGGTTCGTGGCTTTTAGCCAGGGGAGACCTAGGACAATCGGGGCTGATGGATGAAGTTGAGTAATGAGAAGTGATAGAGATTGAGATGACGAATCAGGAAAGGAGATAGTAGTTTTAATGTATTCGTGGATGAAACCGCTAGTAGCAGGTTTTCCATCGAATAGACATAGAGAGACTGGTTGCGAAAGAGATTGAGGTTGCGACGGTGTTGACACATTCTGGCGATGCGATGTAGTCGAGACTGTTGGACTAGGCGGTGGAGCGGAAGGAGGCATTCTTGGGAAGCCTTGCCATTGTCCACCATCGAAAGCAGGTGCATTGCCTCTCAACGTCGGATCGTTAAATGGTGAAGGCAACACATGGGAGGGACTCAGGTGTTCCATTGTGGGCATCATTGGGTGAGCTGTCAGTGGTCGTGGGAGTGGGGTCGCTGTTGGATCAACAGGAGGTCGATGAGGTTGAGCAAACAGAGGTCAGAAAGTGATTGGTGGTTCATGTTGCATATATGCGGTCCCTGGACGAGGATAAGGGGATCTGTATTCATGCATCCGGGATGTGGTGTTGGGCCGAAAGATATTCGATGCTACTGCTGTATACGGGCGAGTGATTGCTTGTCGAGTTGGCATATAGAGTTCTGAATCCGAACGTGCGGGTGTTGGGATTGGTGGATGTGAGGAAGATGAGAGCGATGACATAGTTGCCGACGAATGTGGCAACTGTGTTGGTTGACTATTGAGAGGTTCTAGAGTGATACCAGCTCTTTTCGCTCGCATACGAGCTTGCGCTAGTTGTGCTCAAGTCGTGACAAGATGTCTCTGCTGATCGCTTATCAGTGCTTCAGTCTGGCAAAGATTCTCACTAAGTTGTCGAAGTTCAGCTTCCTCTTGGTCCATTGTCTGAGGTAATACCGACACCGATTGATGTGGGAATGATGACATATGTGGGGGGAGGTCTGGAATAAAGCCGGGTGTAATATATGCGCCAGATTGGTGCTGATCCTCTATTTGGTAAAGGTAGCGGTGTGATGGCGGGTCCTTGGGAACGAGTTCAGATACGATCAATAGGGGAGTATCGGGGGTGACCTGATGAGTCGATTGTCCTATCCGACATACTTGAGAGGGAGAAACTGGGAGAAGGATTTCGACTAGTAGGTGTTAGTTCTATTATACTGTCAAAAACCGCTTTTGACCTGTTATCTTTGGTAAAACAAGGTTAGTAACAACAAATGTGGTTAAGAGAACCCTTCCAACAAAGCCGGAAGTGTTATCGAAGATGTATGCAAAGTATACAGACTAAGACAGTTCAATGAATGGTGCCATGATGGTGCCTACTTGTCAAAACTGACATAGAGAGGGAGTTTGAAAGAAGAAAGTAGAATTTACTTAGCAGACAGAGTCTTGGCAATGTTATCGTCGTTGATCGTTAAGAATAGAGAGAGATAGAGATGAGAAGGTGATGAGTTCAGAATAGTCGTCAGGCTTGTCGTTTGACTTAGATGTGTAGACAACACCAAGTAAAGAGAGGGGGAAGACTTATGATAATAGAACTAAAGAAATACATGTGTTCTATCCTACTGTTTTATACTAGACGTATTCACTGAAGTCGGACAGACACTATGTGGGCTACATACTAAATGGAGTTGTAACTGTCATGGTAATTGATGTTCCCATCTACTATTATTGAAGCTGCATATATCGACGATCGGTTGTTAGGTTGAGTGATCCAATCTTGGACGCCAAATATTGCTAGTATTGCTAGTGTCGCTAGTGTCGGTAAGTTGTGGAGGGGAAAGCGACTGTGATAAGTGTCGTTAGGTGTCGAATCATGACATGCTCCCTAGGAGGATGCACACTCCTGGCAGAAGGCCTGGCAGAACTAACCCTCAGTCGTCGGGACGACGACTCTTGAAGGGGGGGTATTGTAAGGGGAACTCCGCCTCGGCCTTCAGCGATTGCTAGGCTGAGCATGCTTACTAAAGCATAGTTCCTACTCTACGGTCCGGTAGACTCCTGGGGAGTGCGTACCCGGTACTACATCCTTCTTATCTCCTTATCATCATCCGTCCCCGACCTGTCACGGACACGTGACAGACCTAATGTTCTATCTTTAGTTATCTTTCGGCAGGTTATCGAGTATCTCCAATTGGTAGATAGTGCTGCGCTTATCAATTGGTCGATAGCCATTAGATATGTTTCCTATCTAGACGCCCCTGACTCTCATACGTCTATATAAGCAGTACATAGCTCATGTACTTTCGCTATCCTTGTTATACACTTGGGTTAGAGGCATTCATCTTACAGTCCATTGACATCCCCTTACATATCCAATGTTTAATAAAAATCCAAGCATTGGCAAATATAGAAATCCACCGAAGTTGTAATGGGGTGCTATCTGGTCACTCCGCCTTGATGGTGCTGTGACAACAAATATTGTGTATAAGGATGATCTGCCTCATCCAAATTGAGTAAGTATTCAGGACTTGATTGGAGTTGCCACTATGGTACGTTGACTTTGGACAACTAAAAATGGCTGTTTGAATACATAGGAACATTGTAATTTTAAATATGCCATGTAGAAATTTAATTTTTTGATTGTGGATATGTTCAAAACCAGCAAACACCTAATGGGGTGCCCGTGTGCGGGTTACTCAGTGTTCCCATATTGAGCTTACGTCAGCCAGCAGGGATACTTCTTCTTCCCCTATACCGCATCGAGTTTTCCCTGTGGATTCCTTCGGCCTTCTCAGTTCTGGTCTACGGCTGTTGTTGTTGTAGGGCCCCGAAACCGACCACATGCAGTCCCCCTGAACATTCTGCTCTCATAAACACACCATACCCGCCAGCAACGATACCACCGTCCACCTCATGGCCTCTCCTCCCAAACTACTCACTGCTCCAGCCACGCCCCCCAACAACAAGGGTGCGAGCAGCGGGGAACACACTCCCACGTCGGACGACACTTTCAGAGCTCGTGGATTCAACTTTCTCCACCATTCCCACAACGGGCAGGATGACGAGCAGGACACGGGCGACGCAGCTGCGTTGGGTAGCAGCTGGTGGGGCGAACGGACCAAGGAGGGCTACAGACCATGGCACAATCCTCCAAGGTGGGTGGCATCGTTGTGTTCCACGTAGCCAGTTGCTAACACACACGCGCTGTCAGGCGCCGAAAGACCATTCCGCCAGACCAGGAGGTTGCATACGAACGCACAAAGGCGGCGGTGCAGAGAGCCACCGCTGCATTCGTTGACACTGCCATAGATGTGGGACGGGAGGGACTCAGTCTTGCGGCAGATGCGCTCGAGTTCGCACCTGTCATGGGGCTGGCTGAAGCTGCCCGGTTGCTGCTTAACATCTGGCAGAGCGTCGAGGCTGTAGAGGTACGTGGCACTTTCTCGAGTCCCGACTCTCTGCTTTAACCAATCCTCCAGACAAACCGCTTGTCCTCACTGCGACTGACGGAACGCTGTGCAACTATTCTGTACAGCATACGTGCCGAGATCGATGCTGCAGGCCCCGACGTTGCCGAGACGCTCCACGACCCCGTCAACAAGCTATTAGAGTAAGTGCAGTCTGTGCCTATAGTTCGTTCCTCGTCCTCTAATCGCACGTTTACACCCCACAGTGCATTTCGCCGCGTAGAGCACTTCGTCCAGAAACAAGTCTCGCGGCCGTTTCTGAAACGCTACCTCAAACGCGATGAAGACGCACGCAAGATCGCAGTCTGTGACGCCAGCCTCACAGACTGCGTTAGCCTCTTCAGCCTCGCCATCCAGATCCGGATGCTCAAGGAGATCCACGACCAAGGCCACCATGCCGCACAGGCCATGATCCCCGCCCAGCCTGGACCAAACGACGTCCTAATGGCCATAGCCACTATCCGCGCTGCCCAGGCGGCCCATGACAGTGCATCCGACGTGGCTGATTTATACGCTGCCATGCGCGGTGCGCTCCGGATGGGCAGCGATGTTGCGATTCTCGATGTCCTCCAGATCAACCGAGGGGAGATCCAGGACGCTATGAAGACACTGCAACGGGCCCTCGAAGAGCCACGCGTCGCGGTCGGACCTGGTGCTCAAGCAAAAGCGTTCCCTGCGATAGAGGGTCCCAAGGCAGCTGAGGGACTGGGACTCACCACCGTCGTGGATCCCGCTACGCCCTCTTCATCCTCGTCCGGTTCGCAATATGTGTGGGCGCCCACTGCAGGTGCGCAGGCGTGGGGCGCTACGCCAACCTCGACGCCTGCTGCATGGGACCCGGAGCAGGATGCAGCGTTCCACCGGGAGTTCCTAGAAAGCGGCTTGGATGCCCTGCGCAGACTGAGCAATTCGGGCGGAGGCGAGAGTCTACCGCCCTGGACGATCACGAGGTAAGGCGTGCATGCTCGTTTCTGTGCTCTGGGTTGTGGAGCTTATGGGTTGCAGGTGGGAAGTGGACCGGGAGGGCAAGATTGGCGTGGGGTTCTTCAGTGATGTGTATAAGGGCGTGTGGCGGGGGAGGCAAGTGGCGATTAAAGTACGTACAACACGGCAGACTGGCCTCAGGGGACCTCACGCTGACTGCCATCCCAATCCCATCCCAGATCCTCGCACCAACGGCCCCGCGCAAAGTCTTCCGGCACGAGACTGCCATCTGGGCGTCGCTTAAGCATATGCATGTTCTAGAGCTGCTTGGCGCGTCTAGTGCGACGGGCGATCCGCCGTGGTTCTTCGTCAGCCCATACATGAAGAATGGCACCCTCGTGTCGTTTTTGCAGGCCGAGACGGTAGATAAGCGCGGTAAGTCTGCGTGATAGTCCTGACCCAATGCAGGCGCTGGTATTGACGAAGGCATGTTGTGCAGGTCGATCGAGGGCCTACCCAGGTCCGTTGCAGATGATGCACGAAGTGGCTGTAGGGATGGCATATCTGCACAGGAAAGGTGTCCTACACGGGGACCTGAAGGTGCCGTCTTTTAACTCACTTCGGCTTTTATAAATAGCTCACCAGCAGCTGCCACGTGACCATTACGATAATAACTCGGCGTTCCTGTCACGCCAATACTGACAGGCTAATAATGTCCTGATCGACGATGATTTTCATTGCGTCATTTCGGACTTTGGGCAGAGTGAGTTGAGGAGCGAGGTGTATCGGTTGAGTCATCGGCCGCATCCTCGTGAGTGTTTTGTGGCTCGGTGCTACCTTGTTCTGCTTTTAGCGAGAGGTTTCTGACGATGTTTTGATTGTGATTGCGATTGCGATTCTAGATGGGACGCTTCGGTGGCAGGCTCCCGAGATATTGAGCGGGGATAGCGTGATGACGCCCGAGGTGGATGTATACGCGTTCGCCATTGTGTGCGTCGAGATCTTGACCAATGGCGAGCTGCCCTGGCCTCTGCTCGACGATCAGGCGGTGCAACAACTTGTTCTCCGTACGTGCACCGTAACCGCTCGCAGCACTCCAACTCCTACTTCCCTCATCCTGACTACCTCCACTGATTCTGACTACCTACATATCGACAGGCCACAACAAGCGTCCAAAGATCCCACTCCGCCCCGAGACGTCCCTGTCACTCGTGTCCCTAATCGAAGAATGCTGGAGCACCGATCCACTCTCACGCCCCCTGTTCGACTCTGTCGCCCGGGGCCTGGGCGTCCTCGTGGGTGGACTCCGAGCCTCCAAGCTGAGTCCTAGTCCGCGGGGTAGAGTCCTCGACCTTATCCGTGAGAAGGAGCGGAAGCGCAGCCCTGATATGGCGCCTGTTGAGTTGCCGGATGTATCTGGTAAGTCTGCGTCACAGGGCAGCGCGGGCGGGGCGTTGGTTAGCTTACGGTGTTGTGGTAGTTCCGGAGCCTATGCAGGATATGCGGCCCAAGCCTGGGACGCTGAGCTTGAGACGGGGAGCGGAGAGCCCTAGCGCACTCTCCCCCTCTAGCATCCCGTTGCAGCATATCGTCACTCCTGGCGGCGCGGATGGGCAACTGCAGGATGAATACATGCCTCGTGCGGATGATGAGCAGCATGGTGAAGACGCGGCAGATCCTCATCCGGAATCGCGCGCGCTGAGTCGAAATGCATCGTCGATATTCACGTCTACGCATGAGAGCGAGAGCCCATCGGAGGCGGGGTATCATGATGTTGCATGGGATGGGTATGAGTCCCCGCCGCCGAGGGATACGCATATCGCGGCCCGGCGGAATGAGCGGAGGTATCGACTGCTTCTGCAGCATGATTTCCACCCGACCTGTGAGTCTTCGTTGGGTCCTTCCCCCTTGTTGCGTGAGCGAGCTCACGGCAAACGTGCTATTTTTGATAGTGAACCTGCCGCTGTGGGAGCCTTCGCCAGTGCGCCTCGGGGCAGTTGGGTACCTCTCAAAGCCAACCGGCCACTTTGTGACGTTTTTCAATTCCTTCAACCCGTCGGGGTCGAGCGATAGTCGTGTGCATGCGCTGCCGTCCATTTATGGGTATGGTAGCGTTCGGGAGGCGACGTCGCGCCAGGACAGGAGGAACTTTGCGCAGATAGGAATCGATATAATTCAGGGCTTGTTGACGTTTAAGAAGGGGGGTGTCGTGGATAGCACTTTCTCGTGAGTTTGGACGTGTAGCTGGGTGGTGTGTGTTTTGTCTGACGCTTTCTTTACTTTTTTTCTAAAAGTAGATCTGTGAAAAAGCGTTATTCGTTCCCGCTGCGTGCGGGGCACAAGCATGCCTACCTTTGCACTGAAAATACTGCCTATCGGTATCTGGTCGATTTGGAAGTGGCCAAGGTCTGGTTTAAATCTAATGTGAAGGAGATCGTGAGGTTATTTGGGAAGGAGCATAATATACAACGCGAGGATGTATATCTCGGTGAGTGATCTTGCTGCTCGGTGTAGGAGCGGTTGCTCAATCGCACTACCAGTCATTGGCACCCTTGAGACGCGGGATTATGGCCTCTTCGTGAGCCACGAGCACCCAGATGGACAGGTGCATTTTAATGTCTTCACGGACCGACGGGAGGGACAAGATTGGGGGGCCTTCTCAACTGACACGGGCGTCACGCCAATGCCGGGCCCGCAGTATAATGGGGACTCCCCGGTATTGAACTCTGTTCATGCGACAAAAATCTCGCGTGTCCGTGCGAGCTCGGATCCGGACGCTGATGCTGTGCTGCTGGCACGACTGCGCTTTAAGCCGGACGAGGACGAGCCCACGCGTTTGTAATTTTTTGTGGGGGATGGTTTGCTGAGGATTTCATGCCATATACGTTTCAAACTTCTCTTTCTACGCATACCACCGCACGCATCATACCTTCGTCTTCATTGCCATTTAGTACTTTTCTCTGTCAATCTCATATATATATCCAACTCCAAGTGACATTTCTATACCTCCTATATATCATGTAGTAACACACTATTTGTATGTATCAATGTATAAATTAAAATGTTTCTGTGAATGTTCGTATTGTGTCTAGGTTATGTAAAAGTCCAACGATGATATGATGTATATATCTCGACTACCACCCAAACACTGGGGTCCGATAGCATCGAGGTCACGTTAAAGTTTCAACCCGATAGATATCATTATAGTCCTGAACCATCTCCTAAAAGAAACGATATATCCTCAGCACTTCGGCGGCAAAAACGATATCTTGGTTTTCCCGTTGTCGTCGATCATTCCAAGACCTTCCTCGAATGAATCGTCATATGCATGTACAAACCAGCCGACCTGTTGCGTTTTAAAGTATTGACACTGGTTCTCGAGTGTTTCCCAGTATTGAGTGAAATTCCCTATGTTCTCGCCAGGGTTTCCGAATCCTCTGCCGTTAAAATGAGTAACACCGATTAAACGGAGGATATAGTATGGATGTACCTGTCGTGACCGCCACCAAGCTCGCTGGACCACATAGTCTGTCAGCAATATGCATGGTGAGTTGAATTGCACATTACAGAAGCGAGTTAATAGTACTTCGGTGATAAAGATTGGCTTTCCCGGGAGATTGGTTTGAAGGAACGAGATATATTGCTGGAAGTACGGCCATACATTGGCCGCAGTAGGAAAACGGTCCGCGTGGTAGTATGGCATGGCTGTGATGTCTTCAACATTTTGAGAAATGAGGTAAAATTCAATAACACACGATGGACATGGAGTAAATCGATAACACTGGCAATTTGTTTGCCAATCGGACCGAGGCCGCCGGTCAGGTTGCCGCTGCTCATGGTCCCCGGTCGATCCCAGTCTTCAGAAATGGTAATAGGAATTCCATACGGCTGCAAAGCCGTTTTCATAGCAGTGAGGTCCGCAACGAAGTTATTTCCATCTACTTGGTCGCCAATGGGCTCTGATCCAAATGCAAGAGAGTGGAAGACATAGGGAGCCACTGGCCCGAGCGTGGCATCCTGGAGAACAGCAAGAATAGAGGCCTTCGTCTTTTGCCAAAGACTCTGGTCACCAAAACCCCACCAGACCTGAGGCATCACAGCCCTGTTGGATGTGAAAGGGAAAGGATTCATTATTATTATTATTGTAACATGGAAACAACACACAGATTATTTGCCAATGCTGCCATCATGATATTGCGCCAGACACTGTCCTCCCTACACTCAGGAGCATAGATACGGACCATGGTGGCGCCAAATTCGCTCTTCATGCGAGCGAAGTCAGTGTTCATCTTGTCAAAAGAGTTGCTTTTGTCGGTACAATCAGGATTTTCCAAAGGGTAGCTGAACCTGGATAGTCGTCGGAGAGTGAGTTGTACGCTCAGTATGGATGCATAAAACGAACCCCATGAAGCCGTACTGTTGGTCCGCGGGACACCACCAGTCGGTCAGATTCTGATCTGGTTTACTTGTACCAGAAAAAACTGCACCGCCGAGGGGAAAGCATGTGGTGCGTTCGTCAATGGCTGCCGCCTTCGTGGAAGACGTGAAGAGAAATAAAGCGAGAAGCGAAGATACGAGTGATCCAATAGGCATAGTAATTAGTAAACTATCAGCTGGATTGAAATTGAATACCTTTGCTGGCCTCATACTTATAGGTATCTCTGTTTCTTAGGGACCACCCTCGATCCATTGATTGTCAATGAGCAATTGAAGGCCCAGTTTGAGCCTCGTGGACAATTTTTTAAAGATCGAGACATCTGTCCTTGGAGCATACGTTGTTCAACGAATGGGTTTTGCAACGTCTTGTGTGCTCCACGTGTAATGTCGCATACCCACCTGTCGATTTTGAAGTCAGCCAAGTTACTTGAGCAGGAGCCTCCAAGCGCTCATTAGGGTCACAAGCCGTTTATGTACTCCTACAGACTCCTACGCTGGTTGTTCTCCACTTCACCCCTAGAAAAAAAGTGGGTTATCTCCTGTTATCTCCTGTCCCAGACCCGTCAGCTTCAACAGTCAACCTTGGCATAAGCTTGGCAGGTCCAAGTTCATTCGCCCGAGCCCGAGGTTTTCTAAGTGACCCTTCGAATTCCCCATATGGGGTCTGAACGCTTGGTATATAGTCTAAGTAGATGTCCTTCTCAGTTCTCACATCGTTCGATTCCTTTCATAGTGCCGGACAGTGAGCTGCCTTTATTTCCTCATCATCGCCACCTGTGTAACTTTTTCTGCATTTTTAGCTAAATTACTTTCCTCCTTCACCTGTCTATATCAACTCTCAAGATCTCACGAACCAGAATGCACTCTATCGCCATCACTTCAGTCCTCATCGCTGCTTCCCAAGTTGCAGTCGCAGCCCCCCTCTTGTCTTTTGCAAGTGATCCTAACCCAGTACGTTATCTGCATTTGCAATCTAGTCATGTCTTTTCTTCATTTCTAATCATTTCTCGTCAAGAATTTCCATCAGCGAGGGGAAGCAATTGTGCGTCATTTCGTACCTAGTTTTCAACCAACATGTTGAAATCTTATTAGAACCAAAGGAAGAGAGATATATCCCGGGACCCAACCAAGAGAGATGGTGCCGTACGTTATCTGCATCAAGCTAGTTATATCCTTCCTCCAATTCTAATCGTTTCCCGTCAAGGATCCCGACGACGGCCCCGCGCCGCCATTCAGCCAATATGATTTTGCGGCACTGCCAGTGAATCCGTCATTTTGTACCTAGTTTTCGACCAACGTGTTGAAATCTTCTTATTAGAACCAAAGCAGGAGAGATATATCCCGGGACCCAACCAAGAGAGATGGTGCCGTACGTTATTTGCATCAAGCTATTTATATCTTTCCTCCAATTCTAATCGTTTCCCGTCAAGGATCCCGACGACGGCCCCGCACCGCCATTCAGCCAATATGACTTTGCGGCACTGCCAGTGAATCCGTCATTTCATACCTAGTTTTCGACCAACGTGTTGAAATCTTATTAGAACCAAAGCAGGAGAGACATATCCCGGAACCCAACCAAGAGAGATGGTGCCGTACGTTATTTGCATCAAGCTATTTATATCTTTCCTCCAATTCTAATCGTTTCCCTTCAAGAATCCCGACGACGGCCCCGCACCGCCATTCAGCCAATATGACTTTGTACGTTATTTGCATCAAGCTATTTATATCTTTCCTCCAATTCTAATCGTTTCCCGTCAAGGATCCCGACGACGGCCCCGCACCGCCATCCAGCCAATATGACTTTGCGGCACTGCCAGTGGATCCGTCATTTTGTACCTAGTTTTCGACCAACGTGTTGAAATCTTATTAGAACCAAAGCAGGAGAGACATATCCCGGGACCCAATCAAGAGAGATGGTGCCGTACGTTATCTGCATCAGGCTAGTTATATCTTTCCTCCAATTCTAATCGTTTCCCGTCAAGATCCCGACGACGGCCCCGCACCGCCATTCAGCCAATATGACTTTGCGGCACTGCCAGTGAATCCGTCATTTCGTACCTAGTTTTCGACCAACGTGTTGAAATCTTTTTATTAGAACCAAAGTAGGCGAGATATATCCCGGGACCCAACCGAGAGAGATGGTGCCGTACGTTATCTGCATCAAGCTAGTTATATTCCTCCATTTCTAATCATTTCTCGTCAAGCTTTCCCAGCCACCCACAAGTTCAGGCACCCACAGCCTCGACGGCCTCGACTAAATGCGTGGAATGTCCAGTCACGACACCAACCCCATGCGAAATGGTTGATTTGGAGCTCCCTTCACAGTTTGTTAATAGTATACTACGTTTTATGTTACGAGTCTTGCAATACACATCCCGTAGTGTCATGCGAGTTGTGTGGTGAATGAACTTCGAAAGAGACATAGTCTGTTGGGTATTTAAGCTTCCAGTTTAAGCTTGCTTCTTAACAGCAAGATGTGGGGCACACAATCACCACGCAACACTTGGGTATGTACAGTTTTTTCAAATAATTTTTCAATCTCCAACCATCAAATCTACTCTTCATTCGAAGTCAGTGTTCATCTTGTCCAAAAGAGTTGCTCTTGTCTGTACAATCAGAGTTTTCTAAAGGGTAGTTGAACCTGGATAGTAGCCAGAGAGTGAAAAAATATGGATGGTGCACTACGAACCGCCTAAAGCCGTATGGTTGTTTCGCAGGACATCACTAGTCAGTCCCATTCTAGTCTGGTTTACTTGTACGAGAAAAAACTGCACCGCCGAGAGGAAAGCATGAAGCTTTGGTGCGTTCGCCAAATAGCTGTCGTCTCTGTGAAAAACATGAAATAAGAACCTGGGATACGGCTGATCCAGTAGGCATCGTAAATTCCAAGTTGGGAGTCATTCGCAGTACCCTTGCTGGCCTCACAGTATATCGCTGCGTCTTAGAGACCACCTTCGATTCGTTGATTGTCAATGGGTAATTGAATTCGGCCCAATTCGAGCCAACCTCGTGGACAAGTTTTGGAAGATCGTGACATCTGTCCTCAGAGCATACGTTGTTCAACGAATGGGTTTTGCAACGTCTTGTGCGCTCCACGTGTAATGTCGCACACTCCTTCTTGCGCCGCCACCTGCGCCGCCTTGGGAGCTTACAATTAGGGCCACAAGCCTTTTAAAGATCCGTACGCTTGTTCTCTGATTCAGCCCCATAAAAAAAGTGAGTTATCTCCTATCTCGTGTCCCTCCGCCAGCTTCATCGACCTTGACTCATTCGGATGGATCAGACGATTGGTAATGGTGACTATTAAATTCCAAGATCAGCGGAGTACCAATACTAACCGGAGCTGTTCCAGTGTCCTGATGATTAGTCAGGTGAGAATGGGCCACAACACCCACCTACGCTGCGAAATGTCACTGAGAACATGTCGAGCAACGTGCAGAGGAAGGAACATCACTTCTTCCAGAGGGGTATCGGTCATGTAATAGAAGAACGGAACGCACCGAGCCGATTCGAGAGAGTCATATTGAGGTGAAGATCAAGTGGCGGAGCGGTGGGCCTTCTGGTCTGTAGTCATTCCGACTCATAAGCCATACTGAATGTTGAGTTCGCAAGCAAGAGCACCCCAAATGCTCGAAGGCTTCCAAGTTGTTGTTGGGTATGAGCGGGTGACGCAGTGGAGGATCCCACGGACGAAACCGTTTTCACTTACATAATACCTAAGGTTTACATACCAGAAACAGCGATCCGTCCCTAGCCGAATCTATACACATACGGCATTGACAAAACACTTTCACAATGGCTGCTGTAGGCTGTCAACAACTCTTGTCAGTAACAGTAACATTCAGGATGACCGCGGGTGACATACTTCATGGGCAAAATCTTTCTCTACGGGAAGGATTGCCGGAACCGTTTGCTCCTTTTGTAGACCCCGTCCCCAAGGGTCTGAACGCCTGGGTTACAGCCAAGATGTCCCGTTGCAGGGTATATAAGCACAGCTCATGTCCCTTCTGACACGTCGTTCGGATTCCTTTCACACCAGTGCTGGGCAGTGAGCAACTTTCATTCCTCATCATACCTACATGTGTAACTTGTTTTGCATCTCTAGCTCATTTACTATTCTCTTACCTTAATTCACATAATCCACCTTATTGTCCCTATCAGCTCCCATACTGTTACTCAATCAGAATGCGTTGTATCACCATCACTTCTGTACTTCTGGCTGCTTTCCAGGTTGCAGTCGCGGCCCCCGTGTTCCGCCGTATCTCAAAGTAAGTCCATTCCTTTACTTTGTGCCCTCTTCCTCATTCGCACCCAAAGCTTCACAATCCCCCTCGTACGTCATCTGCAATCTAGCCATGTCTTTCGTAGATTTATCAATCATTTCTCGCCCAGAATCTTCAAGGCTTCATACTCCAACCCAACAGTTCAGCGACTTCCGTGCCCTTGGTACGTCATTTGCCATCTAATCATGTCTTTCGTAGATTCTATAATCATTTCTTGTCCAGGTCCCTCAAGGGTTAGTATTCCAATCCAACAGTTCAGAGACTCCCGTGCCCATCGTACGTCATTCGCACTCTAGTCATGTCTTTCGTAGATTTTATTCATTTCTCGTCAAGAATGCTCAAGGCTCCACACTCCAACCCAACACTTCAGGGACCCCCGTGCCCATCATTTTCCACCGCCCAATAGGGAGTGAGCCCCGTATTGTGCATCATTTCCTACATCGTTTTTGACCCTTGTGTTGATATCTCATTCCTTAGGGGACCATTGTTCTTCCTGCGAGCCATGAAGACCTCTCCTCCCGTGACGTTGTGCAAAGTCGTCGTGGACTTGTTGTTTGAATACGAAGAGTTACTTAGCAGATAGCATAAGCGACGAGTATTAGATTATGTTTTAAGCGCCGAGTAATATATTATCTTCTTCTGTTGTTACAACGTCTGTCGACAAAGCTTCCTGCAATATGTTATGGGCCCCGTGGTCTAATCAAGGATAGACTTACATACAATCTGCGAGTAAAGTTCAAGCTCCCAAAGAGCACCTTTCAAAATGGTCGGTTTTGACTCCTCGAAAAGGAACTTCGACGATCTCACCGGGAATCCAAGCAACTACGCTACGTGGAGCGAGTGCATGGAATCATACCTAAAAACGCGACGCGAATGGCTACCAGTCATCGGACAACTTCCAGAACCTGAATTCGTGGATATCGATTCACCCACGCGACAGGAACGCCTGGATCACATAGAATGGCAGGAAACTAAAGACTCAGCTGCGTCAATCATATTCCTCTGTATCGACGAGTCGCAAAAGGACCGTGTACGCGACTGTCGAAATGACCCGGAGACCATGTGGGACAAACTGAAGGAATTGCACCAACAACACAAAGCTGGCCCGCGATTTGGGGCCTATGATGCACTCTTCAACACTCGAAAAGGCGAAGACGAGAGTTTAGTAGAGCTCACTGGCCGTGTGTCCCGTGCCATGACACATTAAATCCCTTCGCCCGTTACACTTTGGATTGCAGCAGCTCGATGAAGAGCTTCAGACCATGGCTCTTATCCGCGCGCTGCCACCAGATTGCAACAGCTTCGTCGATTCCCTCTTCCTCCTAGACAAACTCACACTAGCTAGTCTTCGTGGTGCACTCCACAACCGTGAGAACCAAGCGGCACTCCGTGACACCTTCGTTCCCACACCTGCAGCTGCCTTGAAAGCCTCTACCACCCCGACAGCGCTGGTGTTTGCGCACCGGTCATGTGGAGGACAACTGTTACTCAAAGAAATCGTCACAACAACGTGACCAAAGCAGAGCTGTATCCAAAACAAAGGGCAAACCGAAGACTGGACTAAAAGCTGAAAAGGGAACATCAGCAGAAGCAGTCGAGGAAACCGCAAGCATTGCAAGTATTGATCCAAATTCAGTGGCATCTTCTAACTGGAATACCGATACAGGCGCGTCTCGTAACATGACGCCACATCGGTCCTGGTTCAAGATGTATACACCCCATGTTGTTCCCGTTCGTCTCGCTGACGATTCGGTCATCCTCTCATCGGGTGTTGGTCTTGTTGTATTCTGGCCGGTTGGGGAAGATGGAAAAGAGATGAATCCTGTTGAATTCCATGATGTGTTACGGCACTCCGAAACAATTTGTTATCACCGTTTCACCTCGCCCGTGAGAAAGGCTATAGTGTGAGCATTAAGGAGTCCGTCGTCGACTTCTGGCACAGTGGGAGGGTTCATTTCTCGGCAGACATAACACATGACAATATTGGGTACTTGCGAGGCAGGACTGAATCTTTTGCCTCAAACTCAGCCATGACAGTTGCGAACTCCAGTGCAATGAGCACATGCACAATGGATCTCACCCTTTGGCACTGACGGTGTGGGCACATATCTTCAGATACAATTTGCCAAATGATTGAGCAAAAACTAGCTGATGGCATTAAATGCACTGTGTCGTCCATACTAGACCCAAATATGCAAACCATGTATCACAGGCAAACTTCATTGCCACAATGTACCTAAAAATCCTCACATCCCTCATTCCATCAAGCTGTCTCATGTCTACTCAGATCTGAAGGGTCCCCTCCCAGTGGACACACCAGAAGGATACCAATATTGGATTACCTTCATATGTGACTCATCACACTTTTGGGCTGTTTATCCCCTCAGGCGAAAAAGTGAAGCATTTGAAGCATTTAAAGTGTACAAGGCCTATGCTGAGAATGTACAACCAGGCCTTCATCACTGAATTCCAAGATGACAAAGGTGGCAAATACATTGGCATTGAGTTTCAGAAGTTCTGCCTTACTCACAGAATTCAATGCCATCATACAGAGACAGATGAACCATATCAAAATGGTGTTGCTGAACGTGCAAACCGAACAATCATAGAAGGAGGGAGAACACTCCTAGTGGAATCCAAACTTCCAGGCTCATTCTGGTGGTGATCAGTGGCCACTTTCATGCATATTTGAAACCGATGTCTCACTTGCATTTTACCAAACACAACACCCTTTGAGAGATGGACCAGTAAAAAACCTAACCTCTCCCATCTACGTGTCTTTGGATGCTTAGCATATGTCCTAAAAAAGAAACAACAGAGTCTACAGTCACATGCTGAAAAGTGTATCTTTGTTGGATATACATCGGAAAAGAAAGCCTGGGTATTCTACAATCCTCGCACACAATGCATTATTGAGTCTAGCCATGCAACATTCAATGAATGTGTATTCCCAGGGAACACTAAGAATCCAGTCAATCCCTTTGAGAACCTCAATGTAAAACCCAGTATGAACACAATCAATCACCAAAGGACTGCTACTCTGGACACAAATGAAGACCTGCCATGCCAGGGGGGGGTGAAACAATCCAACCCTGCACTGTCTGAAACCAAAGCAGAAATGTCAGCACCCTCACAAGAACTGACAACCATAGAAATCCCACCCAAGTCACCTCTCACACCATTACCAAGCCTGCCATCCTCACCCATTTCCTTGCCAATATCACCACTACTCTTGAGTCTGCCATGAGCACACCTTGAACCAAAATTTGATAGGCAAGGACTAATCATTCCAGAGCCAAATACTGGGCAAGGCCATTGCCAACGCAATGGACAACCAGTAATGTCCAAATGCAGTGAACAAGCACTAACGACAAGCAACA
Organism: Ramaria rubella; assembly: GCA_015039355.1. Taxonomy (NCBI): domain Eukaryota; kingdom Fungi; phylum Basidiomycota; class Agaricomycetes; order Gomphales; family Gomphaceae; genus Ramaria; species Ramaria rubella. The sequence goes on along the minus strand of MU134372.1, from coordinate 70,311 downwards.
ATGTAGATTCTCCTGAGAACACACCTGACATAGTGGCAGGAATAAGCTTTGTAAACGATGATGCAGATGAGGATAGGTCTTACCTCACAGTGTCTGAAGCACTGAATGCTGCCTTTCAATGCTATGCTGAACATGCTCTCTCCACCACATCAAGCAACAATGAACCCAAATCGCTTGCTGAAGCACTTGCACACCCTCCAGCTGAAGCTGTTACGTGGCATCAGTCGGCATTAGATGAAATGGATGCACTTGTCGAGAGCGGAGTATTTGAGCTGGTCAGACTACACCCAGGCTGTAAGGGCATCGGTAGCAGGTGGGTGTTCAAAGTCAAACACAACGCTGATGGGTCAGTCAAACGATATAAAGCAAGATTGGTTGCAAAAGGATACTCACAGCGGTGACAAGCATGATACTCGACAGCGCCTACTACACTACAAAAGACACTCACTGCACACGCGCCTATCATCATCAGCTTTCACCAGACCATCATCTGCTGTGCTACCTCCAGTCCGCCAGACATATCATCTCCACACTCATTCTATTTTTCATCAATTCTATATTCTATTTTCAATATGCCATCCAGCATTGCCGCCACCACGTCCCATGATTCGTTTCAGATGACCGCCAAGCCAGACATACACATTGGACCACGCGTTGAACTTCCTAGTCGGTGTTCTCCCCTTGATGTTCATTTGTCCAGTCCTCCTCCACAAGTCGCACATCATCGGTACTATCCCCTATATGTCGAATCTCCTGAAGGCCCATACCGAATATTCCCCTCATATCCTCCTTATCACATTCACGATTGCGTATGGGTATTCGATCAAGCCTTCCATGCTCCCTTCTACGTCATCGGTTTTGACCCAAACTTCGAACCAGTAAATGGTTGGCATCGTATCGTCCTCAGGAATAACTGGTACATCAAAGAGCACAGACCAGGACAGAGATTTGCTACGGTTATGTGCCTAAGGACTTCATCAAGAAGGGCTCATCTTCGTTCCCTCTCTGGAGGAAATTCGTATCCAAGTGTCATGATTGGTTCACATGTTTCTGAGTTGTCATCAAGTCACATGACTCACTTACTCATCTTCGGAGATATTTAACAAGCAACTGGAATCCTATTGGACGGCTATGACTCATTTTTCATCACCTGACTCACTCGCTTCTTGGCTGTGCTTCTATTTCCAATTGTTCCACATGGTCTATTGTCTATGACTCACTTCTATTCTATTTCTGGCTTCTATTTCAAATTCACTGCCACATTTCTATTCATTTCTTCAACCACCTGACTCATTTTTCCATTTCCTTACAAACCATCTTCCTATTTTGGTTTTCTGCCTCTCGCCGTTAGTCATTTCTCCTGTCTGCTGTCGACGACATCGTTGTATGGCATACTCACATCATTTGTTGTTCTGCTCATGTATATAAGGCCTGTTTCGCCTTAGTGTACCCCAATTCACCTCTATCAGTTGGATTCACTCGTCTAAGTCTAAGTCTAAGTCTACTGCTACGTCTACTACTACTACATCTACATCAAGGCCAGCTTTGTCAATCACGTGACATTTGCTGTTGTATCTCGTCTACGCTTACGTCAGCGTATTACGTCATCATCATCATCACTGCTACATCTTCGTCTTCCTTGTTCTACTTTTGTTGCTGCTGATAGCAAAGCGCACTGAGCCGAACACCAGTGTAAGTAGCCGTGCAACGATGACACCGCTACCCACTGTCTTTTGGATTCATTTCTGAAAGTAAACCGACAGCAGCCAGGATTCAACTACACCGAGACATTCTCACCAATACCGAAATGGGCTACCCTTGGTGCAGTGCTTGCACTAGCAGCATTAGAAGACCTAGAACTCTGGAGTGTTGACATATCATCTGCGTTCCTTAATGGAGAACTGGATGACGAAGTTTTCATGCAGGAACCAGAGGGCTTTCGCACCTCAAACAGCTCCTGGGTGCTGCAACTGAAGAAAGCCCTCTATGGTCTAAAACAAGCCAGGAGAGAATGGCATAAGAAGCTTCATCAAGTTCTGGTTAGTGTGGGCTTCACCCGTGTTCACTGTGAACACAGTGTATGGGTCTTCAGTCGTGAGTCCGACAAGAGCCAAATCATTGTCCCCATATTTGTTGATGATGTGACTATTGCCACACAGGATAAGCAGAGCATTCAATGTGTTATCAAGGATCTGGAAACTCACTTCAAGCTTTGTGATCTAGGAGAAACAAGCTACTTGCTTGGCATGAAGATTGAGTGAAATCAAAGTGACCGTTTGATCTCGCTCTCCCAACAGCAATATACACTCGATATCTTGAAACATGCCAATATGAGTGACTGCAACCCAGTGCAGACGCCCCTGGATCCGAACATTACCTTGTCATCTTCAATGTCACCCACCACCATGCAAGAAATGAACAAGATGAAAGATGTACCCTACATAAATATCCTCGGCACTGTGGCATATTTGGCAATAGCAACATGACCAGACATCTCGTATCCTATCAGTGTGCTATCACGCTTTAGCAAAAATCCAGGGTTACACCACTGGAACATGCTCAAGCACCTTCTTCGCTATCTGAAGGGGACACTAGACTATGCACTGTGATATGCACCTGATCCAACCTCTAACAAGCTCTTTCATGCCTATAGTGACTCTGATCACGGTGGAAATCCCAACAACGGTTGTTCGACAACTGGCTTCGTGATCAAAATAGAAACGGGAGCGATAAGTTGGATGAGTCGACTACAACCATTTGTTACCCTATCAACAACAGAAGCTGAGTATGTCACGGCTGTGTCTGCAGCACAGGAAATAGTGTGGCTTTGAAACCTCTTCACAGAATTTGGATTCACGTTCAATTCACCCTCCACACTTCATATTGACAACCAATCTGCATTATCTGTCGCTCGCAACCCTGATCACCATGGGTGTGTTAAACATCTGGATTTGCACTATTATTGGCTTCGCGATGAGGTTGAAAAAGGGACTATTCAGGTGGAGCACATCTCCACTGACAAGATGCCAGCATATGCGCTTACAAAAGGACTGTTTCGTCCCAAGTTACAGGAAATGATGGATTTATTGGGTTTAGTGAAGTAACTCGTCGAGGGGGAGTGTTGGAATATGAAGAGTTACTTAGCAGATAGCATAAGCGACGAGTATTAGATTATGTTTTACAGCCTTTCCCGAAAACCTTGACGTGCGTCACTTTTTTTAACTTTTTTTTTGGTGCACCACCTGTAGGGCAGGCGCCATGCTACAACTTGTAACACAACACTCTAAGGCTTTTAGCCCACAGCTACAGTCCTGAGAATCTGTGTGAAATCCTCGGTGTGTCTCGGAGCAGTTTGCGGTCTCCAGAAATGTACTTACATGAGCTGCAAGACTGGCTTGCACAGGAACATGCCAACATTCTGTAACTACACTCAATCACAACATTTGTGAAACAGGCCTGACCTACAAGTTTGACAGGCAGCAGGAGAGAGGGATGAAGGGGCAAGAGCAGTGTGGATTCAGAGAGGGATTATGAGTGCGTCTGTGTGGATGTGTCAAGCAAAGATGAGCGGACGATCTACCGTCACTATGACCATTCAGTGTGAGGAAAGCAATCTGTCATCAATGCACCCTTTGTTAGGGGGGAACATTACAGTGTTCTGCTAGCACTCAATCCATTGCATCTCACGTGACATTGCATGGCAGCCTCGAGCGAATCATCACTGCCATGTCATATGTCTCCCAGCTCTGATACTGGCTGGACGGCTTGATAAGGAGGAGGAGAGGGTTCAATTCCATCCATAGTCACCTGTGGATGTCTCATATCTCTTGTAGCAACTCGATAAAAAGTGACCGAATTGATTGCTCACTGGGCACCGGCCTACAGGCGGCGCACCACAAAAAAAAGTAAAAAAAGTGACGCGCGTCAAGGTTTTCGGGAAAGGCTGTAAGCGCCGAGTAATATATTATCTTCTTCTGCTGTTACAACGTCTGTCGACAAAGCTTCCTGCAATATTTGTGAATATTAACTTTGAGCTGTCATTCATCCATATTAAAGACTACATCTACAGGCCGCTATTTTCCAAAATCTTTTCCACAAACGTGACATTGCGAGTCTTACCCTTGTGCTTTCGCCCATCCATGCTAACGCCTAGCTATCTAGGGCAAAGGCGGTGATGTGAGCCTTGCCGTTCCGCGGTCACTTATCGAGTTTAACGACTCGGGTGCAGATCCATTTTTCAGCGCGTACGGTTGAGAATGGGGATTCAGAGGTAAGGGAGTTAGAAACCCGTAGCTTTTGGAGCTTTATAGTGAGCCTTACCCTTGTCTCTTCCCTTATCCATATTAAAGATTGGCTCTGCAGTCTGTCAGCCCTCGCGTGAGCATTACCCTTATGCAGTCGTTTATCCATAATACATATTAACGCGTGACTATGCAGGACCAAGTCTGCGAGGTGAGCGATACCCTCGGCGGCTATCACTTATCCATATTAACGCATGGGTATACAGAACGCTGACCATGAACCAGTCGGTACACCACTTCTTTCGACATGTCCTTAGTTCTCGTAGAGAATTGCAAACCCTTGATGTTGTGAGCCTTACCCTTGCGCTATCGCTTATCCACATTGACGCCTGGCTAATCAGCGCAGGTTTTCACTGATTGTGTCTGTCCAGGTCTGTCCCCAGCTGTGGAGCGGTATTCGCCCGACCAAGTTGTTCTAACATAAGAGTGAAACGGCTACACATGGTGGAGAAACAGCTCAATGTACTTGGTTTAGCTACAACATAATAGTACATGCAATTCGGCATAATATGGGTCATATTGCGCAATGGACGCTTTTCTGTTTAGCTCTACAGCACGTCGGGAAGTCCCGCGCGCTTCCATCTGAATCGGCGGACGGGTGGGTTTAACGAGCACCTCAGAGCACCCAAGTACCTACTCACAGAACTTTTGCTATGTGATGTCAATGGCGAACCTATTAATCATGTAAGTGTGCCCTGGATTACAGAACATATCAACAATAAGCCTGTTTAAGCCTGTCTAACCCAAAGCACCCGAACCGCAGGTCCTGAAGGCCTGACCCGCTCGGATAGCGACGTCGGTCCCTATTTGTACTCTCCCCAAGCACATATGTATGTACAGTATCGACAAAGCTCTTCCACAGCAGCCACTGCGGACCCTTGTCAGTAACAAATGTTCAGGTAAGGATCACCGCGGGTGACATCTTAGAGCATCTTAAGTTAGGTACTCGGTACTCTCATGACCTTTCAAAATGCCACGACTCCATATAGCCCACGGACAGGGACGACCGGTTTGCTCCTTTTGTTCATTCCCCATGGGTCTGACAGAACGCCTGGGCACGGCCAAGATGTCCCGTTGCATGGTATATAAGTCCAGCTTATGTCCTTTGAATATGACCGTTCGGATCCCTTTCATACCAAACCTAGTGCCGGACAGTGAGTAGCTTTCCTTTCCTCATCGTCGACATCTGTGAACCTTTCTTGCCTTTTTAGCTAAAAATACTTTCCTCTTACGTTTAATTATCTTACATTCTTAATCCACCTTACTCTCTCTATCGGCGCTTTCCCTATTACTCATTCAGAATGCGTTGCCTCACCATCGCTTCTGTTTTCCTGACTGCTTCCCACGCTGCAGTCGCCGCCCCCCTCTTCCCCCGCACGCCAAGGTGAGTTTCTTCCTGCATCCCTGCGTTGTACTCTCTTCCTTATTCCCACCCAAAGCTCCACTGTACGTTATCCGCAATTCAGTCCCATGTATTTCCGAAATTGTGTATAATAATTTCTACTCAAGCAAACCCAAGGCTCAACACCCCAATCGAGCACTTCAGCCACCCCCGTCCTAGTCCACATACCAATTGGCAGTGAGGAAAGTCTCATGCTTTATTACTTCCATCTCTTTAGACTTACCTCTTGATATCTTCTTCCTTAGGCGAACCTTTCTCGCCGTGAACCCATCCGCAGTCGTGACTTTGATGGTCTCGTGAGCATGGCCTTCGAGTGGCTGTTTGTCCATGTTACTAACGAGCTATACAGGCTAATTATTCCGTAGACGGTTTTGCGGCCATAGAATCATTAAAGCGTGACGTGGTGAGTTTTACCTTCTTCCTGTTGCTTACCCATCTTAACGACATGCTATCCAGGGTACAACTCGTGCTCCCATGCAGTCATCGCTTATGTAGACTGACAACTGCGTATTCAGGTTAGCCCCGTTCCAATAATAGATAGTCTCGACGACGTTGCGGGGCTCTCCGGGTCTTCGGACGCCTCCTTGAACACTGCCTCGGACAATTCGACGGCCACATCTTTGACCAATTCTGCGGACCCTTCCTTGTTAAATTCTACCGACCCGTCTTTGGTCAATTCCACGGACACGCCTTTGGGCAATTCAACAGCCCCCTCTTTGGACGCTTCTACCGACCCATCCTTAGATACTTCCACTGACCCGTCTTTAGACACTTTTACCGACCCATCTTTGGACAATTCTACGGACCCGTTTTTCGCCAAGTTTACGGACACGTCCTTGGACACTCCTACCGACACGTCTACTGTTCCCGCGTCGAAGCGCGAAGAACGTCATTCCCGTCGCTTTGTGAGCATACCCGTACCCTTATATTTGGATCCTCACCATTGGGTATGCAGCTGAAAGACTATCTTGTTGGCCATTGGATGGACAAACACGTTTTTCGCAAGCGCGGGCGGTCTTCGCACACCGCTTCTGTTCCTTCGTTGAAGCGTGAGCAATTCCATCGCCGTGGGGTTGTGAGCATTCTTTTCCAGCCCCTGTTTTATACGTAATGACACTTGAGGATGCAGGTTAAGGATGTCGCTATTGGCGCCGTGGTACTGAAGGGAATGGACGAAATCGCTAAGCACATCGGGTCGTCAGCATCGGATGATTCAACTGATACCTCATCCGATAATTCTACGGACACGTCTTTGGCCAATTATACGGATGGGTCTTTGGACAATTCTACGGACACGTCTTTGGCCGATTCTACGGATGCGTCTTCGGACGATTCCACGGACGATTCTGCGGACGATTCAACGGACGATACAACGGACGATTCAACGGACGATACAACGGACGCCTCTCTGGCCAATTCGACGGACGCGTCTTTGGCCAATTCGACGGCCGCGTCTTTGGCCAATTCGACGGACACGTCTTTGACCGCTTCTACGGACACGCCTTTGACCGCTTCTACGGACACGCCTTTGACCGCTTCTACGGACGCGTCTGTAGTCCCTTTGCCGCAGGATGAAGAACTCGAATCCCGTAGCGTGAGCATTGTCTCGTACAGCCATCGTTTATTGATGTTGAAGCCTGGATATGCAGTTGGCAGCCATAGGCAAGAGCGCAGGCAGCAATATCATTTCCGCATTAGCATTCACAGCCGTCCCGGCCGCCATTTCGGAGGGAGAAAAGCTTTTGGGAATTGGCTCTGACAGTGACGACGATGATTCCGAAGATGATTCGGAAGATGATTCGGAGGATGAGGATGATTCGGAGGATGATTCGGACAGTACGGACGATGGTTCGGACACCACGGCCCCCCCTACGGTCGACGGTCAGACGGACGGTGCTACCGACGACACCGCTGATGGCTCCGTGACGTCTACGGGCAATTCGACTGTGGTTACTACGGGCAATTCGACTGTGGCTTCAACAGGCGCTTCGACGGTCGCGGCCACGGGCACTACTGCCGCCACGTCTGTTGCTCCTTCGTCGCAGGGTCAACAACTACAGGGTCAACAACCACAGGGTCAACAACCACAGGGTCAACAACCACTGGGTCAACAACCACTGGGTCAACAACCACAGGGTCAACAACCACAGGGTCAACAACTACAATCTCGTACCGTGAGCATTCTCTCGTACGGCCATCGTTTATTGATATTGAAGCCTGGATGTACAGTTGGGAAGCGCAGCCGCGGCCGTTGTCAAGCAGTTCGGCTCAAGTGCCCTTTCCTCAGCAGCGTTCACCCTCGTCCCGGCGGCCATTTCGGAGGGAGAAAAGCTTTTGGGAATTGGCTCTGACAGTGACGACGATGATTCCGAAGATGATTCGGAGGATGATTCGGAGGATGATTCGGAAGATGATTCGGAGGATGATTCGGACACTACGGACGATGGTTCGGACACCACGGCCCCCCCTACGGTCGACGGTCAGACGGACGGTGCTACCGACGACACCGCTGATGGCTCCGTGACGTCTACGGGCAATTCGACTGTGGTTACTACGGGCAATTCGACTGTGGTTACTACGGGCAATCCAACGGTGGCTTCTACAGGGGCTTCGACGGTGGCTTCTACAGGGGCTTCGACGGTGGCTTCTACAGGGGCTTCGACGGGGGCTTCTACGGGCGCTTCGACGGTGGCTTCTACGGGCGCTTCGACGGTTGCGGCTACAGGGACGAATACGGAAACGTCCGTTGCCCCTTCCTCGAAGCGTGAACTATATTCCCATCACGGGGTGAGCATTCTCTCCTACGCCCATCCTCGATGCATATTGACGACTCGATGAGCAGAGGAGAACTATCCTCAGCAGTCTCGTGTCCTCCCTCGCTCTGTCGGTGATCCCTGCAGCCATCACGGAGGGCGAAGCTCTTTTCGGCCATAGCAAGTCCAATTCTACGGCCCCGGCCAATTCGACGGCCACGTCTGGTAGCGGTTCAACGGCCACGTCTGGTGGCGATTCAACAGCCCCGTCTGGTGGCGATTCAACGGCCCCGTCTGGTGGCGATTCAACGGCCCCGTCTGGTGGCGATTCAACGGCCCCGTCTGGTGGCGATTCAACGGCCCCGTCTGGTGGTAATTCTACGGTCCCGTCTGGTGGTGTTTCTACGGTCCCGTCTGGTGGTGTTTCTACGGTCCCGTCTGGTGGTGTTTCTACGGCCCCGTCTGGTGGCGATTTTACGCCCACGACTCAAGTCCCCTCGTCCAAGCGTGAAGAAATACGTTCCCGTGCTTTTGTGAGCATTTTGTCTTACGCCTCGTTCATGGGTATTAACCCCACCTTGTATAGGGAAGGGTAAGTGGTCATGGGTTCGAGTCTGGCTACTGGCCGAGCGTTGAATGAAAAATGTCAGGTCTTGGTCAAGCGTGAAGAACATCAACTCGTCCCTCGCCTTGCGCCCGTGAGCCCTTATCTCGTTTAGGTTTTCGTATGCAGATGTTAACGTTTGCCTTTACAGGCGGCGCAAGTCGCTATAAGTGGTGGAGTCATACTCGGCGCAAACGCCCTCGTCCAAGGGGTCAAGAAGTTCTTGTCGGGCTTTGGTGTAAATCTGCCACGCCGCCGTGAAGTCCCAGGGTACCCTGAGTCAGCTACTCCCTTGAAGCGTGAAACCCCGGTTTTACATCCGTACGTCAGTGGTCCTAACATTGTGAGCCGTATACCACCCCTCGCAATGATGTTTCTAAACCTACTACCTCATTTAGGATTCCAGTCCTGTTGTTGTCCATAGGCGGGAGATCGCAAGCCAGAGTAAGCGGGGCGTGGCTGACGATGCACTCAATCTCAAAGCTCGGCGCATCCTTGACCATGGGAAGGCCTCCCGTAGCCTCAACGCTCTGGAATGACCCACTGCAAGGTTCAATCCCAACCACAATCATTTGTGAGTATTGATTTTGCCGCCCCAAGGCGTATGCACACTATGTTCTTGTAGTTGCACTTTCTCTTGCGGAGTGTGCAATACACATTATGGCTCTTTTTCATCCTTGGATATCATGTCCTCGTAGCCGGCTCTCCAGTTGCCTATTTTCGCCAAGTCAGGCATTGCTTTCCGGTGTTCTGCCAACTGCACAATTAAAATGCATTAAATTTCCTCCACTGTTAACTCTGCGTGTGATGATCTTTTAGAGTGAGGGATGTAAAAGTTGGATCCTAGCATGCTATTCGCTCAGTACGGATTACCGTCGGCCTGGGCTCAAGGCTCACGGAGTTGTACGGTCGTGGCTGCGAAACCGCAGTGCTTTCCAAGGGTGTTTGTGGATCTGGATACGTGATGACTTCTGGTGGGAGGCATCTATGTAGCGCTACGTCAGGAAATTTGTCTAGTGTAGCATCATCTGTTGGTGTGAATCCTAACAAACCTCGAGCCAGAATCGATTACTCTTCGAAGGAGATACACACTGTGGATGCGATGCGCTCTGCAATCGGGTGAAGAAAAACAGGGTCCACCGACGAGCAGGCAGAGTTGGCACGGACTTAATTACAGACCAATAGCCGATACTCTGAATTTGCAACGGTCCACTTGAGTACGAACAATGTATCCACCGACGACCAGGTGAAAGAACAGTGAACATGGGAAATGAGCGAGAAACAAAGTGCGGTACACCTACACGTCAAAACATGATTATGGCCGCTGTGGCGAAGCCTGCCAAAGCCTGCCGCCTCGTTTCTCCGCGCGGACGTTGGACTGCTCAGTAGCATGGTACAGCAGCCGCTCGCGTGGACGGTGGGCCCGGTGGAGTTCAGCGGACGAAGTCCGTTAGGCGCATTCGCAGACAAGCAAAATGCAGAGTCATCGGTCCTAACCCTAGACCTACTCATCCACGGAGAGGGATGGGTCTGAACGATCTGAACTCTCTGGGCAAGTGTGAAGGTAGAAGCTTGTGTCCCTTCTTGGACTCCAATTTAAACCAGACAGTGAGCAGCTTTCATTTCCTCAGCATCGACACCTGCATGACCTTTAGCTAAATTACATTCCTCTTCCGTTTAATCACTTTAATCCACCTCTGTTCCATTCCTCGATACTGACTTTGGGCTCTCTTTCTCATTCCCCACTTACATAAAGCGTGGTACCAGACCCCACCGAACGCTATCTGCTTTCGAATAGTCTTGTTTTTCGTCCATTTCTAATCATTTCTCGTCCAGTCTGCCTCAGATCTACTGCAAGAGCTCACGGATACCATCCAGCCAGCACCCACCCGGCGGGAGTGGACAGCGTATTGAGCGTCATTTCATACATTGTTTTCACCCCACGTGTTGATTCTTATTACGTAGGTGATCCCAAAGCAAGAGAGATGCTGCTGTATGTTATCTGCATTTGCGTTATATTCTTTGTCCCTTTCCATTCATTTCTCGTCAAGGATCCCCAAGGCTCAACACTCCAACCCACAAGTTCAAGGACCCCTATTACATACCAATTGGGAGTGAGGAACGTACTATTGCCCTTCCTTTCCTACAATTTTTCGACCTGTGATGATATCTTATTCCTTAGGGGAGATCTCCACTCGTGACGTTGTGAGTCCAGCACAGTGTACTGTTCGGCTGTCGTTTACGCATGTGAACACCTGGGTATACAGGCTGATCGGGCCACTACACCCCACCAACAAAAACAAATCTGTGAGGCTTTCGTATTTCACTTTGGCCGTCATTCACGCATATTATCAGTAACCACTCGCTCTTCAGGGCAGGGCAAAACTTGGTCACAGTATTCTCGCGGGTGACAGCACGAGCGGTCTACTTACATAACAGGGCTGTAATCGTGCTAGATATTCTCCCGCGTGAACCCAGGGGTTTCAACGCGCCCGCCGCCGAGCCCAAGGGAAAATACGGCTCTGTGAGTTCTATAACACCCAGCATTGCCATTTGGCACACTTAGACTGTCTTTTCCGCATATTACTGACCTGCTTTCCAGGGTATCATATAAATATTTGGTAGCTCTGCCCTCCAGGCAATAATCAGCTCAGCAATCAGTGGAATAAACTCGAAGCGTGAACCCCAGCACCCCAGCAGAATCGTGAGCTCTATAAATGCACCCGCTGCCATCGGCATTTCTGAACAATACCTCATTTAGGCTTCCAGTTCTACTGGTGTCAGCGGCCGGGAGGTCGAAAGCCATCTTAAGGAGGAAGCCGCAGGTGCCCTACTCAATCTCGTAGCTCGGCGCATCATTGACTATGGGAACAACGCCCGCAGCCTCAATGAGTTCGACTGAACGACTCCCAACTTTCAATCACAGCAACAATGATCTGTGATGATTGGCCTCAAGGATGCGCCCAATATGTTTTCGACAGTGTGGTTGAATTTTCATTTACGGAGCGTGCAATACACATGGGTATTTTTTCCTTGGTACGAACTTTGCAAGAGACGTATGCAGGTAGTTGTTTGATATCTCATGTTAACGGCAGGCTTATATGCCGTGGGATATATGCACACCATCACACATTACTTGCAGTTTTATGTAACATTGTCTCCCCAATTGAAGGCATCAATTCTGCTCCCTTATTCAGCCAGTTGTTATTCTTCAAAGCATTTATATAAGATGATTTTTTTCCCGGATGAGAAACCAGAACTAGAATTACATAAATATTAGATGCCGCTACCGTAGTATCGCAGGGTGGGGCACATGGCACAAATAACCCGATTCTAACACGCGCTTTAAATTTGATCTGTATGTCTGACAAAAGGATAGACTACTAGTAAGATAGACTTCTGCAAAGCTTCACGGATTTCCGGAAGCTTGCAGGAAACCGCCCTTAGGATGTGTAATTAGGGTGGGAAGGAACGCCCACATGTGTTCACAAAGGATGCGCCGCCGGCTTGCCGCTCGCCCCCATACCTTTCACCGCCTCCACCAAGTCCATTTCATCCACGACCCAAGACTCGCTGCATGGAGTCCCTCAACATGAAAACACTAGCAAGCTCGTTGCCAAACTCTGCCAATGCGGAGAAGCAACTCATGGATAACTTCAAAGGTCGGTGTTTGCACTCCGGTTTCCTTTCGTGTTGTTTGAAAGATTCGTAATGTCCGTTGTACTTTCCAGCGGCTGCTCTTTCGATTACGACGCTCTATCGCTCATCTTTAGATACATCGAAGCAAGCTTATAGCACCGGATATGCGACTTGTTTGCTGGATGTACTTCATTTCGTCGAAGCTGGCGTTTCTGTTTCCGGAAACGCAGGTGAAGAAATGACAATCGGACGAGTGATGGATTGGATTGAGGCACGCTTAGAGGCGATCAAGAGTACTGCGGAAGAAGAAGAAGAGGACAGGATGAAAGACGGTCCGGTCAAGTTATCCCATGAAGACGTAGGAAGGGATGAGCGAGAGAAGAGAATTCCCAAAGTCGGCAGCGGCCCCAGCGGTGTTCCTACTCAGTCCAAGTTGCATCGACGGAGCAAAGAGAATTTGCAGGATGTACCCCAACCTATCAGCCAGCAGATGCCATCACCCCGCTTGCCGTCAACATCGTCACCTGCACATACATTCACTTCACCTTCGCCGCCCCCACCTTCCGCGCGCGCAATGAGGCCTAAACGTGGTCTCAAGGATCTGGGTCCTACCGTCCCTTTCAACACTACCGACATTCCGCTTCCGATTACAATCCCGCCAAATAACGGCGCTTCGCCCTTCACATTCTCAGCCGACGTCGTCTCCCCTCTAACTATAGTGGGCTCTAAACGTCGGCATGCGGCTATGCTCTCTGAATCCCCAGCTTCCTCCAGTGCCGCAATACCCTCCGGGCAGCCACAGGGGGGTGGTCACGGTCACGGTCACAATCATAGTCATGGTGCAGGAAGACGAAAGCGCGGACGGAGTGGACGAGAACGAGAAACATATCAGGTCAACGTGAATACTAACGCGCAGACACAGGGAAATGCAGACGCAATGGAAGTTGAAGACGAAGGCAGGGAGCGGAAGAGGGTGGCGAGACGTTAATGAGACAGACTACCCTTCCTACATCATCTCATTTTTTACATTGGTTAGTCCTACCTTTCCCTATACCACCTTCACACACTCCCATGCCACTCCTATGACTAGCATTATCTGCGGAAATGTTTCATCAGTGTTCTCCCATTGCCATGTAATTCATATTCACCATGTCGCAACAAACTTCTTCTCTATCCGAGTGGCAAGAACTTTCCGCCGCCGAATATTAATGTGTCTGATAATGATGTCCAGTAAGACTTAACTTATGTGACATCACATAATCGTAAGTACTTGCCAAGCTTGCGCCTAGAACAATGGTTCAGATTGAGCAGCCTTACCTCAACATTCTGAGGGCTTATGTAATTGATAAATTGCACTGGACCTTCTCGCGATCGGTCTCAGGTGAATATTCAGAGGGATCCTCCCAACGATAATAATAATGGTATTATGCAGCGTGTTTCTGTTTGAATCAACCTATTGATTCCTTGCAATGATAGCCTCAATCTCTGACATCTCATCTCCTTACTGTTTCTGCTGATGCGTATCAGCGTGCTACCCAGCACTCTTTCTTGAAAGCAGCGGGAGATAAATCAATATCAGATGAGAGATTGGAGCGGTGGCTTACGCAGGATAAAATTTACGCGTTCATTGGTGAGTTGAATTCTAAATAAGCGGACGGGACTCTACGAGCGCAAATTCTGCTACGGACTCAGAAGCGGAGAAGTGCTGTGTATCTTTAGACATTCTGACTTACTATAATATTACAGGGTATCCCAAGTTTATATCACTGTTAATATCTCGTGTTCCCCTTCGTGCCTCCCCATCAAATGGGGATAATGGCAGCCAGTCTGCATCTTTAGAAGAGCGGATACTTGCGTTGCTCTCGTTCTCACTCTCAAATATTGTGCATGAAGTGGATTTTTTCAAAAACACTGCACAGGAGAATGGGCTTGACATCGCGAGGTCCCCGAGGCGCGAATTATCTGTTGCAAATGACCTAACCGGTTCAATCACCAAGGCGTATACAGATTTTATGATATCAACGGCTGCAACGGGAGGCCTTGGCGATGGACTCGTGCTGCTTTGGGCTACGGAAAAGGTAAAAATGACAAGCTGATGCAGCTCGGTACCTGTATTGAACGACGGTCTGTATTTCTGTAGTGTTATTTGGAAGCGTGGACGTATGCTCGCTCTCAAAGGGCCACAATAAACCCTAGCCTCTCAGCAGGAACCCATCGCGCGCTTGAAGCGTTCATCGGTAACTGGACTTCGGAAGAATTTCGCGGATTCGTAGAACAGATTGGGTCGCTTCTAGACGAGTATGCGGGAAAAGCCAGTGCGAATGAATATGAGGAATTAAAGGACAGAGCAGAGCAAATATGGAGGTGGTGTCTATGGTATGAAGAGCGTTTCTGGGACGGAGAATAGGATTTTTCCTTCTAGTTTCTGCTTTCCCCTTTCTTTCTAAACAACCTTTGTAATAGTGGTATGCTTCCCATCCAACTTAGATACAGCCTTTACTGTTAGGAGATGTCAGACAAACGATATGATACTCGGCTGCAGACGGCAGTGCAAGCGAAAAACTCTAGCGCCCTGAGGGCCTCTAAGCAATCGCATATACGTGTGGAATCACGTTATTCTGGGATCGGACATTTCGATCGATGTGCAGTTTGTGCACCTAGTTCATTTTCATTGAAGTTTAATACAGTCTTGTCAGGAAAATCATGTTACCGATCCCATGAATTTTATTCAAAGACGATTTAGTACATATCAAATTTTTAGTTGGCAAAGGTCGACTGGTATGACTCAAGGGTAACCGAAGTGCACCCAGCAGGTGTCGCCGACGCGAGGTTGGCGTAGACGACGTTGTCTTCGCAGGTAAGCCAGCCCTGGGGCGGATTTAGGCAACGTTTCTCTCTTTTTTTTTAAAGGGCACTCACAGTTGCGGTGACGCCGTCACGGCTCCAGGCTAATGCCATCTCCGATCCGGACCAGCTAAAAACACCCGCTGAAGCGGGAGCGACATCACCTTCGGCGAAGGATACCTTAAGCATAGTGGCACCGGCAGTCTGGGCCTCGACAGTTGCATACAGGAACGTGGGGGTGTGGACAGTGTCGACAAGGGAGGTAGATACGACGTTGAATTCTCCAGCGGACGTGGCGGGACCAAGGACTGCGTCAGTCGCGGTCCATGGGACAGAAGCTTGGAGGAATGTCCCGCTCTAAAATATGGGCCATCAGCTTTATCTATAGGCTCAGAAGCCACGATATAATTACGTTGGAACGGATCCTGTGGTTATTATTAGGTATGTGTCAATTGTTAAGCTTCGTCAGTGACTCGGAATAAAATCACCAATGCTGCGCCCAGCCGAGCGATTCGGTGGCTTGAGGGGCTGCGGCAGTTGGACTCCCCGCAGGCTATACAGAGCTGTGTCAGTTTCGTAATTATTTAACGAGAAGAGTGCATATACGATCGCAGTGACACCCGTAATGAGCGTAACGGAGGACAGAGCGAAGCTTGAGAACTTCATGTCGCTTGTGGGGTTGGGGGCTTAACCTGGCTATAGGTAGAGTTGGTCTGATGTTCGAAACTCGATTAAAGCACGTTATATACATTCCACGTCCATTCAACGGCGAAAATGCGAGAATACATCCTGAAGACTGTATACTCATGGAACGTTTCAACTGGCTGCCATAATTTCGTGCACGCAAAGCAAGACTCTGACGCACTAGCTGGCAAACCACATTGGGACATTCTGAAGTCGGGCCAGCATGCAGATGCTAGAAAACGGGTGATCAACGGGGTTCTGTGCGGAATAAGTCTAAGCCTCGCTGCAGGATGAATTGCGGTGCTGCTTTGTTAGTGGAGACGAAAAGGCTCTCGGCATCTGAGCCGAAAATGCACCGTCGCGGATACAAATCGGTTCGCACCTCCAACGCCAACCAGTGCTCAGTCGCAACGATCTCCTCTGTTTTATAGCTCCATATTTATACTCGGTAGAAATGTGATGTTGAGACGTATGTTTGTGGTCCATTTATTTCTCAGCCGACGGCAGACCTGAATGTACGTTCAAACATCCCTCTGGCACCCTGACAGAGACTCCTGCTTTTTCTGCTAACGAATACGATCGCAGAGCTTGGATAGTTTCCATGAGGATTTAAAGTTGTCATGATGGAATGCGTGCATGCTTTGATTCTGTCTATTCGGATGAAACAGATCCGGTGACACAGACCTCGATTCGGCTGTCGGTATACTTGATCTCTACAAGGGAACCGTGGCATTTTTTATCATTCACTAAAATCTATCACTTTTTCGACTTTCAAAAAAGTTGGCTTCCGTCCCTTGGCGGAAACCTCAGGCGAGCCCAAGGCGCCGAGACGCTAGGTGCAATAATAAGCCACGGTATTTTACTCTGGCTGATATCAAGTCTTGTTACGCAACATTTGGCTATTTGTCTCTCAGTTGTAAATATTATCGTTCTCGTAATATTAGTGAGTATTGTTCTATTCTTCAAAGCTACAAAGTCACTGTCTAAGCACTTCTGTGAAGGGTCAAGATGTATGAAACTCTCGGATGGGAACTCTCAAAAATATCAAAAATATCCGCAACTTCACTTCTATGTCAAAGGGTGCATTGAAGGTGCGCACAGCCCAGGAAAGTGCTGCGGAATCGGTGAGTGATATGAATTCATATCACCCACTGATTTGGCTGTAAAATGCCGGTACAATATTGTGCTATTACTGAAGATCTTGTCCTCCAGTACGCCATTGCCATTGAGGTTCCTCGTGGATTTGACCGTGCACCTGCGTGTATGTTTCAAATGCGGTCCACATGGTCCGCAATCAATACATACACGGGCCAACCAAACAGTAACATTTTTCCCATATAACTGGTCCCGTCCCACGATCTCTGTCCATTGTCCCAAAAAATCATAAAGATCCCAGACAAATGCGAAGTGTTCCTCTTTCGAAATTCCTACTGGAAATAGACCGACGTTCAATGTTTATTGGCTATCTTTCAACCTTTTTAACAAAAACCTCGGGGAATCGATGCGAAGTACAATACGGAGTTAGTTTGATTATCACGATACATATTTCAAGTTGACCCAACGGAATTTATTTTAGCGGTTGATTGTGCACCCGAGATGAATCGTAGGTTCCTCTTCATGTGGGTCTACTGACGGATGCGGGCCGCACAGCGACTCAGACAATTTCTCAGAACCGAGACAGAGCGCTTGACGGTTTTGCCGCCAGAGAAGTTGCCTCGTCTTCTTTGTCTTGCTTAAAGATCTCTTCGCATGGCCCGAGCTCCAAATACTCCAGCGACCCGCCTTCGACATGATACATTCTTCATGACAACACAAGCCTCCGAACCGGTGAAGTATATTGTGATTCGATCCAGTGGGCCTGCGACGAAGAGAGATCGTTCGGCCAGCGAGATGGAATACCTTTCTACTTCCAGAAACGAATGAATTTGCTGTTCACACGGTTGAGTGTTACATAAGCTGGGAATGGCTCACCTTTTCCCCTGTTTAATCTTGACGCAGTGTTCACTTGACATCAGGTATAGAGGATTCGTGGGCTGTTTCATACCATCTCTATATGGCTTGGACCGTGTCACCGCCACATCGATCACGAGGTCAAGGGTTCAGAATACTAGTGTCAAAGACGGTAACAGGTTGAATGCTCGATAGGCAATTTCTATTCCGGTGAGACGATTTACCCTTATTGTAGTTTACTGTTGATTTACCACTCTTTCGCCTTCTTTAGCTGATCCAGAAGTCCGTATAGTGCCATCCGTGGTCGATGGAAGAGTCTCGCATCAATCTTTGTGAGCATTAGTCTCCGCTATAAACTCCGAAATGGTGATATAGCCTAGAGCTTCGCCTGCGCGCAACGCCGTTATCTTTATGGAAACACATCCTACGACTTACCATTACGTTTGGAATTAAGGAATTAAGATAGGTAGTATTTTTCCGCTGTACGTTCCATGAAATATTGCCTCTACTAAGCTTGTAGATACCCTCTACGACTTGTCCCGAATTGTCCCGACAGTATCTTGCCACCTCGCAATCTTTCAACTTTTTGGATCTGCAAGGTCTTGAAGCGTGTCTCGCATACTTGTGGATCAATTTACTATCTCCGAATCGATTCTTTTGATTGCCGACCAAAGCCGACACACGGTGTCCTATAGTCGACTAGAGCTTCATCGATAGGTAGTCTCAAACCTGATTATTTATCGTATGAAACGAGCATCAGACTTATTTTAAGCTCCTAGTGCACATTCTGATCAACACCCTTTCGGGTCTCCAATCCTTCTAAATAACGGAAACGCCTCGATATCGTTCTTTTATTATTAGTCTCGACAGCCATGAGTCAGGCTTGGGGCTACGGTCCCGTAATCGGAACCTCCACCGTCGTTACAATAGATCCTTTATGATCAGGTGACTTTCGATATTCCACATAAGCTGATGTTAGGTTTAGCAAGAAAATACCAAACAGTACAGGAGCGTAGTACTCCTTTACTCACTCCAATGGTCCTATTATCACACCAGACAGTATTCAATCAAGGAAAAACAGGATGTTATGTTTAAGAACATGTAGATACCATACATTTGAGGAAACAACCATGCCAGTGTTAAAAGGCGAAGGGCACATGGTTAACAGGTCCAATGTGCAAACCCATTTACTAACGGCATGGGGCGGCGTCAACTTGAAATCTTGGTATGTCCTCTTGATTATACTTCAGGTTAGAACCAAATTCTAAGCCACTCCCCCCCCTCATTCTCAACCCAAAAGTTTTCTCCTGTCGCCAACACTTGGAAATCGTCCCAGCTCGATTGATTTTCTCTTCAGGATTTCACGCTGATTCATGAAACCTCAGTTCTAAGGTGAAACTCAGGGTCACTATAGCTGGAGGAAATTATCTTGAACCAATTTACAATAGCTCAATAGCTCTAACGAAAGCGTTTCGCAAGTCCCATCACTGATGTGTCCGCCTCTGCTGCCGCTCTGCAGGCCTGGCTCGCCCTCACTCCGCAGCCCTTTGCTTGCATTTTTCATACCACGGTCTCTTTCGTCTTTTACACCACGGGCTCGTTCGTTATACACTAACAATGTTTCACCTTAATATATCTTGGACTCTCTGCTTCTAGGGTTAATTGTTCTATGACTGACCGAGCTGGTACTAGTAGCGTCCCTCGCATGTATTATCCTATCGCTCTAATGGATGAAGTTAAAAATAATAACAAACGAAAACATTCTAGATCCGAGTCTAATAAACAGCTTCGCTTTACAGTACTAAGCAAATACTGCCGGACCCGACTGGTGCCACTGCTCTGGAATAAGTGGTCTCTGGTATAGAGAAGTTGTAAGAATTCCCCGATAGTCGCATAGATCCACTTACATGTAATGCTAACTCACGTTGGTTATTTTCTGTACCGAAGCCGCACCACATCACTGAAGTAGGTAAACTTTGACATTCGAAGTAGTATACTTACTGATTTATCGAGATTAGGCCTGACAAGATTGAGGAGCCATCTGATGAGACGTACATTAGTACAGGTCCTCTTCGTCCGTCCTCCGGCTAACCAGTGTAACAAACCTTTCTTTAAATTTGGAGGTCGTCGAATAGCCGGCAATGTTTGCACCGGACAAATTACGGGCATTCCTGTCAACGTTATTCCCTGCCTAAGGGCTGCTCCACTAGTCCACAATCCTACCCACAACCAACATCTCAATGGAAATGAACAGGGCGGTAGCACCCGGGCGTGGCATACTTGACATATGAAAGGCTCTAGTAACCTTCGAGTTTCACGAAGAGTCAGAAGGAGCGCGGTCCATTATTATCACTTCGAAGAAGTCGGACGCCTAGAATAACGCGATGAGGTGTATTTTTACCAATAGAAACCTTTTATTGTAGACCGCTAGGGTTGGGGAAAGATTCTCCTAGAGCGGTGATCTTATATTGGAAATGAATATGCTTATGAGAACCTGGAAGCTGAGGCATAAATAAGCACAAGCGACTGCCGTCTACTCATTCTAGATAATACACACCCGAGAGTATCTATTGCAGCAAGGCACAACGCTGTTCGTGTTTATGGACTACCCGATTGCAAATTGACACCTACAAATAATGGATAGCTAAGGGGAAGTTTCCTCAGTATCGGCTGTAAGCGAGAGCGAGGCTCAATTGCGACGAGAAAAGCAAAGATATAACCGACTGTGGATGTGGCGGAGGCTGAAGCAGAAGAGTTAAATGATGACATACCAATATCGCCCTCCGTGACATCCATAATGCCGGAGGGGAAGTACGTATCCAACCTCTTTTTGAAAGTAGACGTCAACGTACTCTTTCTGCAACAAGATGTTGCAAGAATAGATCATGCGAAATACTAATCTAATATGGGGTAGACGAGACCATGAATAGAAAAGTGGCGTATCCACCACACTGCCGAAACCAGTCTAATATCCCCCAACTGCTTTCGTCCTACCTTTTTTATTTTTTTGAATCTTGGTTTAGGTGGTCCAAATCAGTGTGCTGATTTATGTAAAAGGTTTTGTAATATATATATAGGGCCTATAATCAGTGCTCACTATTCATCTCCAATTCAAGTTGACGACATCCATTCGCAACCTCCGACTTACTAGTAGCGCACAGCTAAGCTGCTCCTGTACAGTAGACGAGTTGCGACAGTAAATACCCACCAGACCACAAACGTATGTAAAAGACTCCCGCTCCTGGTGGTCATGCGTCATTTTTTCGCACAATGAAAGATGTGCAACTGCTTCCTATATATCTAATCAGTCGCATCTATCTCGTGTGGATTCGATTCTCAAAGTGATAAGACCTCGATGAAATGGGTTCCAATGTCGTTGGCATGATAAGCGATGCAAGCGACGTTCCAACCTGTAGCATGCTAGAGTACCAGGAGCATGAAAACAGCTTGAGAACTTCTTCCTCGGAGTCGGTAACGCTATGAGCGATTGGTTAATTGCTTAGATCAGCCGAAGAAGATAAGAAACTTCAAATTGCTAATTGTCGGACACTACAATCAAGGTTACCGATTACCGTCACTAGCTTCTGCTGAAATACGTGCACTGGTGATTGCATCATCTAATAGTTGCCACCCACAATACGCTCAGATTAACCCTGAGACATAGAAGGGAATAAACGTGCGAACGCACCCTGAACGAAATTCGACCAAATAGGTGTGGTTTCACGCGTGGGGACTCTTTTTTGGAGTGGGCGATCGAGAATTTGAGCTTAATTGAAGTCGTACCTTACGCTAGTAGATTATGCCAGTCGGGAGAGTGGGCTTTGTAAACCTCAACGTTAAGGAGCCCACAAGTATGTCCTAATGCTAGGGTCTTTAAAACTGCGTGCAAGACTGCAGGATGCCTCTCCGATTAATCCCACCGATCCTAAGAGGATAAACCCCAACAACTTGGAGAGATAGAAAACAGACACCCGGCGGGCGGGCGCCAGCCTGCGGAAGTTGCGCCACGAAAGGCAATTGATCGTACACCTACAAAGTGAATAGGTCGCACTGCAAGCCAAGGGGCGGGGGCAACCCATGACCTCCAAGAACGAGGTTAAAGATAGCGAAAATTGTGCGTTTGTTATCGCCTCTGCTTTCGTTGATTTGCAGACAGATTTTCAAATTCGCCATAGTCAACACCGATTTGATGCTAGCTTGGTGCACCGTTTTAGAAATCCATGTCTCCAGTCTCTCAACGAGAGCTCTTGGACACTGTTCCTCAAAATATGCACGAAACGATGGCATTATTCTGAGGGTGTTTTCAGGTCCTCGCATACGACGCAGATCCAGTCAAGTAGGCTGTATCTCGTGGATTGCCAAGAAACCGGTGAATAGCATCTAAACCTTGACAGTGCCTTGCCGGCTTTGTCGGTGGAAGGAAGGCAACATTTCGCATCCTTCATGATCCGTACCGTGGTTAAGAGGGGAATTGAGTACACACGAAGGTGCTGAAATGGAGCGAATGGTTACATTGTCTGTAATAAAGGAGATATTGGAATTATCGAGGGACAAACCAAATTACGATTCTCAATGCGAGGCTCCAGAACGTTCATGCTGAAGAATAGCCCGTGGCGCACGGAATTCAGGGGACACTGGCAGGACAAGGTGGTGCAAGGGCGTGCCTTGGCAAGCGACAATTGCATTTTATGACAAGCACTACTAATACACATTTCTCAGAAGCTTAGTTTGGTTACCGTGACGGCGGTTTTTGGGCTCACATACGGCTAAATTATCCCTTCAGTTAAATAATATTTGAAACAGTATATTTGAAGAATTTCCTAGATGCGACTCAGAGTATCTTGGTAGCGGACAAGATATGTTCAGCATACAGATTATACGAGGTAATTCCTATTTTCATCGGCGAGAGGCTATGCTTCCAAGGCAGTGAGAATATAACTTGAATGCTTAATTAACTCCCGATTGGCAGCTCGTGGAACGGCGTTCCGGCATTGTAAGACCTCTGATGGTGTCTTATCACAAGGAGTATTGAAGGGATGTCAGAGGTGAATAACTGTACATTACAGGATTATCAAAAATTGATGGTCTTTACACAGAGTCATCATGATCACTGGGTTGTCCTTTAACTTGCCAGTGATCAATTATTGTCAAAGTCAATTACATAGTCTTACATCCATCGCTGGGAATATTAATCACGTTCAACAGCATCGCATCGGGCTTCAAGGCAAGAATTTTCTAGTAACAAAATCAAGTTAATTTTACATACTAGTAAAGTCCGTCACGAGGCGTGATGTCCATATGTGTGAGCTCATTTTCATGTTCGTTACCTTGCAGCTGCTTACACCAAATAGTGCTATCAGCACAGGCATTCGACTAATCTTGTCGAACTATGATCTGAAATTCAGATGTCTTTTATTGACGGTGCACTACGAACCAGTGTATCGCCCTTACCGTGACGCTCGGGTGGCATCGGATGGATTCGTCTTGATAAAGACTAATATTGCGTGACTCTGGTTACATATGAATAACCTGCTCTACAGAATTGACACACTCAAGGGCGTGGCGGCGTCTGCGAATCATACCACCGAACCTACGCTTATTTGCCAGTTGCAAGCAACTAGCATTTTGATGTAGTCCCTCCGGTCCGTATGGGTCTCTCAGAGCATAGCATGAGCTATCTCTCACCCAGTGTTCTATAAGATCATCGATGACTCTCAGAGCTCTTTGCAAATCACAGCGAGCATTCTACACAAGGGTTTATTACTCGAAGCCCTATTAGTTTGAAGCTCACATCCGCGTCTAAATTTAAGGACAAAAATTGTTCGGCCTTCATAGCGTGATGTAACACCGATGCAGACGCTACCTCGTATTTTGGAATTCAAATTCTGGACAGGTGAAGTTTTAACCGCAAGTGCCGGCAACCTGTCAGCTATACCTCTGAAGAAGTCTGTACAAGGTTTTGAAGGTACTACACTGAATTTCACATTAATATTACCCACCTCTTCAATTGACACTCCACCGCTTTGAAGCATGCATGCCCAACCGAGCTGAATTCACCTCATTGATTTTTATTTATCTGTGTTTCAGTTTTCTACGAGGGCTGAAGTCAGTATGCTTAAAACTGAGATATTACGCTAGGAGGTGTGATATTATAGCGATGATACTATCAAAGCCGAGTACAAAGGTCAAATGTGAGTGGATCTTCCCAGCGTTGGCCAGGCGCTTTGGTAAAGCGCGTTTATCTTTTCGGCAGTGTGTCGGCGGAAAGCGTCCTATGTTCTGTGATTCGCTCTTCGCGCCTTGTTCTGATTGCCATGAGTACGTAGATGCTTCCTTCTGCCATGTGAACTCGCAGCACAGTCGGCGGGCACTGTACCGCGACTCCGACACCGTGGGGTGGGTGCGTAAAATAGACATGTGTCTGCACGTTCAGGTCCTGCCCAGCGTGGGTGGCTTCTCGCTGTATCAAGTAACGATTTTGGCGGTATAGCCCCGCGTCCACTTTTACGTGAGCTCTTGCGATATCCCCCCCAGAGCCATTTCTCCGTTCGCGACCAAGTAGGCGGGTCCGGTCCCTGGTCCTAAATCTGACCCTCGCTAACTCGTTACGATTTGCCCCAAGTTTCGGATATTCCAGAGGTTTGCCTAAAACAAATTCGATCGTGGGCATAGTTATGCTTCCGGCGTCCTGTTATACGGTGCGTCACCCCTTCTTATTTTCCATTTTTGAGGCAGAAATTCAATAATCCTATCTTGGTGCTTTACTTTTGCTCATAAACCCCCTCTCATTGCCCTGAAGCGGTTATCTGGTGAGCCCCACTATCGCAACTGCTGCACGTCTACATACAGATCATGTCCTATATTTCCCCTACCAGTACCTCTCGCTCCTCAGGGAGACATGCTACCCATCCCTGTCTCCGTCAGTGTTTCATTGTTCATGAAAAACGGCTGATTCCCAATGTGAGGGATAGACATTCGAAATGCTGCTGATGCACAAGTGATCTTTGAAGCCGTCCGTCTCAACGTCCTCCCCATGATTCGCCGTCGCCTTGGTCCAACAGAACGCGATATGCTCCGCTCCGGTGAAATATTTGTATGGGAAGAGACGGATCAGAAGGGTGGTTTGGAGAGATGGACTGACGGACGTCGATGGTATGATACGCAGCCAGCTTATCTTAGAATTCCCCAACCAATATTTCATCAGGTCTCAAAGTAGAATGAGAGTAAGCTCTCCTCACTTTTTTCTATTATACGTTCTTATTTCACTAACCAGGAACCATTCCTCTATTACGAGGAGAAGGAACCCACCACTAAAGAAGAGAAGGAAGCCAAGGCAGCTCGCAGGTAAGCATTTCGTTCACTCACCGATATGGACAAGTAGCTCATTCATTCTCTGTGAAAAGAGCATACAGAAATGCTGACCCGTCGGCCCCTCCTCCCTCTCCCTCTCGCAGACAGGACCGGCCCTCAAAGTCAGATGGTTTGAC
Source organism: Ramaria rubella (assembly GCA_015039355.1). Lineage (NCBI taxonomy): Eukaryota > Fungi > Basidiomycota > Agaricomycetes > Gomphales > Gomphaceae > Ramaria > Ramaria rubella. The sequence goes on along the minus strand of MU134372.1, from coordinate 44,647 downwards.
CAAACAAACATACTCGATATACGTTAATCTTGGAAAGATGTCTCGCAAATGGCATTTGGTGGCATATTTCTGCGTCAGTATTTGACATAAGCCGTTGGAAATCAGTGGTATTAATTTATGGCCATCAGGGCTCCGATTATACCCGCCTGCCTGTCGTGGAAGACTACGATTACTTACGGCGCATCCGCATTCCCGCGGGCGTATATGTCTCGGCCAAGGGGATGCAAAGTAATTCGGACCAATATGGGGATAATGACGATGATGACAACTATGGGAGTCCTCGAAGCCCTTCTTCATACAAGCTAGGTTCTTCGTCAGCTTACACACCATCTTCGCTTCCGACGACACCGCAGTACGCGTCTACGGGTCGGGACAATTCCACCTACTATTCAAGTTCAAATTCACATTCGCGCTCCAGTAGCCACGCATCCACTCCGTATATTCCTGCCGAAGGTCCCGATTATATGACACCATACTCTTATGTTTCTCAGAGTTCAAGATCTACCTCACAAGTTCCGCAATCACCATACACGTCTTCTGACTCGAGTAGATCGTATGTTCCGTTGACACCAGAAGACAGACGTGCCCTAGGGGCGTTTCGGGTAGCGTTGTAAAGCATTGGCATTGGAGTGTTGACATTAAATACGCTATTTGCGGTGATTAAGCAGCGTCTCCGAGTCCGCTTGTACTATGAGATATATGAGCTTTTTTTTGCAGTCTTACTTCGGAGATAATTCTCATGGCAAGATGGGATGCATAGCCGTGAGTGCCGTTTGGGACAATGCTATCGGTCTTTATCGGACACTCTTGACATGAGTACACGGGTGTGCGACGTTAATCAGCTTCACGCATACTGAGTGGTGGTCTGAACACTGCCACGAAGTGCCAATATCGACGGAGATCCAATACCAAAGAGTGTTTTAACTTCTATCCCACGACTTTAACATGTGAGGGCGAATAGACTTTGACCAAAGGCTTATTCTGGCCTGAGAATGATGTAATAAGTTTCTGATCACTTCGGGGATTACATCCGGTAGTAAATATGTATACCGTGTGCCTTGGTGGTCGTCTTTTGCGGAGTGTGTGAAGGAAGACGTGTCCAAAGGGGGGTGTGCGAGCTTCTCACATTATGCATGTGCTCCTGCCAAGACATTTAGGAGCTGGCAGATCTCGTATTCGTTGTCCAAGGTGCAGGTGTAACATTTCAGGCCGTCAGGGAAAATATTATCCGAATACAGAGCATACCAGTGTGTCCAAAATGAAGGCCATTTTTATTGATCCGACGGTGAAACCTCGATGATGATTAAAAAGTCCGAGAAATAGGCCGCAGAGTCTCAACTAAAGTCGCCAAGTGTTGCAGAAGCACTGATTGAGGAAGAGTCGTAGAAGACGCAGAAATAGCCTTTCTATCTACCCCGCGCATGGAACTTCGCGAGGCAAGTTCATCGGCTAAAGGGAAAAACAGCAAGCAGAACTCTAAGCTTGCACGCATGAGTTCAAGTTGCAAGCCAAGTGAATAATACATACCACAGGCATCAGTTGACTCGGCAAGAAAGAGGATTATTGGCATACATCTGGTTATTTTTGAAGCAGGATGGGAACCACGTTATGTTTCGCCAAGTGTTGTCGTACAGATTCATTTCTCCGAGACGCGATGGGGGTATACTAGTGAGACCGTCGAAACATGCTTGAACCACGCACAGAAGAAACGCGAGCATCCTTGGTCCAATAATGAGAATAAGCTCTGACAGTGAGAGCCTCTATTCCTCGAACTTTCGCCGTTCAACGCCATATGACGTTCCTACACTGTCTCACGTTCATTATGTATGATTATTGGGGCCGCGAATCACACCAACACTAGGATGCCTAAGCAGTGCGACTCGGGGTACTTCGAAGACTTAACCTCTGCCTCTGACTTGGGCGAGCATACAAGCAGTTCTGTGCCTTGCTATACCGCGGCCCGGATCGTCCCTGTAGACCACAACATGCTGACGGAATATTCGATTAATTCATTGGGGGAATGAAGGTTGCATAAGAACATCCCGACTCAACCAATCTGGTAGCCTAGGATCAATCGATTGGAAAGTATGGTGCGGACCGGAATGTCTAAGAGTAGATGTTCTTTGAGTACAGAAAATACAGCTGACAAGAGACTTCTGAAATCACTTAGCTGGATAATCACGTTCCGAGTCTGTGGTTTGAAACAGGCGTGTTGGTACGTAGAAATCAAGAGAGGTCGACGAGACAGCTTCCGATAGACATGCCAGTCACGGTTTGCCATATGATCGCCGTGCCAGATACCATCGTGACTTGAGCTCATCTGGATGAATTTGTATGCCATGTTCTCACACTGGCAGTCCGGTACGAGTCTATCATGCACATTGTTCCTGTTGACGCGGCGAACAGACCACACCACCAGAGGCGTCTTCGCTCAGTATGGCTGGAGCCTCTCGAATGAACCAACAAGCCATTTAGAATTTTATGTAGGTTACAAGAGCGAACCCATATAGCGATTTAGATTTGAAGAGTTGACAGCGGAAATTCCCAGCTTGAGAGGCTAGGAACGATAAATTTTCCCTTTCCGCGAAGGATCTGCTGGTGCGAGATGGCTTCGTAATACAACGCACAGCTCCCTCCAAAGGATGTCTTGTGATATGAAAATTAGGCGATTGTCGTGAGAGCGGTCACATCCTCATATTCGGATGAAAGCGTCGGTGGAAGCGTCAGTAGCAACATTAGTGAAAGTGAGTAAGTTGAACAAAATTACTCGTCCTTTTGTTCTTCGAGTAGTGCCGTCAATCGTTACCGAGACACCAATATCACGGCGAACGTCGCCAGTCCACCGAAGAAGATTAGTCAGGAAAATTCCGACGTGCATCCACAATTTATTGACTTGACCGTGACTGCAGTTTCCAAGGCACACTTCATTTCTTTTTTTGTCGTGTGACTTCTATATTGAGATTATATTGGTGGGATGGGGAATTTGGACACCTTGAGATGCACGCCCATCGTGATATTGATCAGTCTCTATAACTCAACGTGAGCTTCGTGCGGAGGGCATGGGAACGGTTAACACGCCTTCAAAACTTGAACGGAGTCGAACAACGAACAGCAACAAACCGAACTGCGCAACGTGCAGTGATTCGTCGTGTCGGTCGGTGCCTTGATTAATGGAATCTATACACGTCTCCGCAGCCCTTTATAACAGCCCACGCACGCCTTCTTGACGTGACAGTTAACTTCGAATCATATGATCATGACGCACTCGTTATTTGAAAAGGGAACGTGTTACATGTATAGTACTTCGGAGAGGCTTTATCTTTTTACATCAGTCCAGCTCAGTAGGGTTTGTTTGCTTATTTTACTTCATCTCTCCTCCCTATCTTCTCACTTGGGTATATTCCGGGATGACCGGATTAGCACACGCCGTGCGTCTTGCCATGCTTGCCTGCAAGAGAGTGCTTCTCGTGATATTTGTGCCTGCGCAAACAATCGACAAGTTCCAGCTGTGTCCATACCCAAGAGAGAAAAAATAAGAGGAGAGGTTGAAGAACGTTGACCCACTTGGTGGACTTTGCAACAGCCTTTTGCTTCTCTTCTTCATGAGTTTTGGCCATGTGCTTGATAATGTCTTTGGGAGTGGAATCAAGGAAATGCACGGTCTAATCACGCGTGTGCCGTTCGGTCTATTGTGTCAGACACAAAACACAAAGAGTCTGGATACGTACCTCGTGCAGGTCCCGGATAAAAGTCTCGCACCGGTGACGACTAAAGTCCTCACGCACGACGACACGCAAGAGTTTGAGTGTCCCAGCGTTAGGAGCCATCGTGTACGCTGTACGAACATAGGGTGTGAGTAATATGTCCTCAACGCGATTTCACCCCTGAATATAGAAGCATACCAGGAACGATCCAGCCTCGAGACCTAAGGTGACGAGCAATTGCGAACTCTGAGTACTTCTGTCAGTTGGCAAAAGCAGGTAGATTAAATCTCCCTGCCGTCATAATTCTCTTTGTTCTTCAATCGCCAAGCGACGAGCGGCAGACCATCACCGCCGGTCTTGCTCATAAGAACAAACTTTTCACCATCACCAACGGCAGTGACTGACTCAGCAAGGAAGTCGGCTGTCTTAGTGAGGTTGGTCATGATGGCGCGATAGCCTGATTTTCCCAGACGAAGGAGCTGATAATCTGTATTTGAAGAAGAAGGCATGAATGATAAAGGTGTTAGGTGCGAAAAAATGCCATAAATCATACACTGTCCAATGACTTGCACCGCACTCTTGCTGTATTGAAGAGAAAATGTGAGTCGAGATTAGGTCACTATTGAAAATGTGGACTAGCCTAAAGTTGAGAGTAAAGGAAACCTGAAATCAAAGGGTTCAGATTGATACGTCCTGAACAAGCAAAAAAGTATTACCTGTGGGGATCCTAAGTAATTGACGGTGAACAAGATGCTCTCAGGGAGGAACTCCTTCGAACGCCAAATGGCCCAACCAACACCGGCATACGCAAGGCTGTAAAAAAAGTGGTTCGGTCAGGTAAATGCAATGTCGGACATGGTGCCATCAAACCCGTATTTGTGTCCAGAAGTGTTGATCCCGCATACCAATGGCAATCTGAAGTCCCAGGCGAGATCGGGTTTGACGAAAGGCACAACAAATCCACCGCTGGCCGCATCGACGTGGATGTGGATGTTCAGCCCCTCATCTTGGTTCTTCTTCAAGAGAAGATCATTAAGGGTCTGCACGTCCTCGTACTCTCCCGTATAAGTACTTCCAAGGATAGCGCACACCATAATGGTGTTCTCATCGCAGAGTGCAACGGCATCCTGAGGATCGAGGCAATACTTGTCTTCGGTGCAATACCAGTAACGCTCCTCGACCTCAAGGTAGCGCGCAGCCTTTTCCCAGCAGACTTGCACAGCAGCGTTCATGACCAAGTTGGGTTTCTCAGTGGATTTTCCAGCGGCCCTGCGAGCCTCTAACGACGTGTAAATAATGCTTTCACAGGACGAGAAACTGAGTGCTCACCCTGCCACCTCCTTTTTGCCGCCAAGACACTGAGAATGATGGCTTCACTGGAGCCAATGGTACTGACACCGACGGCTTCCGCGTCGGGTTTGTCAAGCGGTGCATTGAAAAGCCTGGCAATTATGTTTACGCAACGCGTCTCGATTTCACCGCAGGCGGGATATTCTTCGAGATCAATAAAGTTCTGGAAAACATTAATATTCAATCCTGGAGGATCCAACAGAAAGTAGTACTTTGTTCAAGTTTTCCATCATGATTTTCTCTATTTCTTCCTCCATGTAACTGCAATAGGATGGTCAGTGAATAGGCTGGTCGCTCAGGATAAGGACATACGTCGTGACAAACGAGGCCAGGTTGAGAGAGGGGTTTCCATCCTTAAGAAGCAGTCAGACGTGAGACGGCGAGCAAATTCCGACCACACCATCAACAGCTCATCGTGAACCAAGCGCGCCGCGGTCCTGGCAGGCATCTCATCCTCACCGAGCTCGAAGCGGGGGATAGATTCAGCAGCGAGGGCTGAACCATAGACGGTCGTTGAGACGAACTTTTCGTGGCCGACCTCGTGAGCATTGGCCTTTTGGTCACACGGGACGGCAGAGAGGAAACCCATATTGCAGTGAGGAGTAGGTAGGGAAGGATTGGAAGGTGATTGAAGACAACCAGTGTACCTATGCTTTAAATAGGTAGCCTAAAGGTTCGTCCAAAAATACACCGTCACGCCTCTTAAGCGTTGGTGAGATTCCGAGAACGGCCCCCGAGCCAGGGGCCAACCGGCGAGCTCCGAGACACGAGTCTAAGCCACACAAAAATCGTTGGATTTCGGGAGATATGTATTTGGCTAGAGTGTTCTGCAGGACATGACGCTATGTGCAGCAAAGCGTGGTGAGCCGTGACATTGGCCGAATGTGCCAATAGCTTCGGCAGAAGCTCCGAATAGCGCCGTTGAGGAGCGGAGATCGAATATTAGATGGGAAGTTAAAACTCATCTCGGAGAAGACACCGCAAAAAGATATCCCCCTTACGCCTCGTTGTTGTGCACGGCGCGCCAGGGCGAGCCCTCTTCGCGAGGCTCATGAGTCGTGGATCGCTTATCACCATCGGACTATCGATCCCGTGGTGCCTAAGTACACCATCGTTATAAGGTGAAACCCTGCCTAAATGTTGCGAGCTCCAGTGGTACACTTCAGTTGCTCTTCGTCAATTTTCTTCGGACTTTTTAAGCCTTGCTACAGCCCACCTTCCTTCCGGGTTGCTGAGCCCGTCTTGACGGAGCACGCCGAACAGTGATTACATGTATCGTTTTAGAGACAATTAAGGAAGATGGTGGTTTGTGGGGTTCGAACGTAGCTCTTGCTAGAAATTATGTACGCAGTGCGGGGCATCAATACATTCCGTTCATGCATGGCAGAAAAGGTGTATCAGAACACACTGGGGAAGTTTGCGAGATTAGGGCGTTGAAGTGATGCCCAACGTGCGGATTTGACTCTGCCATGACAAGACGAAGCAAGCAGCGCAAGATGGATGAAAGCAATGGAGGTAATCCGAATGAAACATGGTCTGAAAGTGTCAAGTATGCATCCACAACGGTCACAGGGGCGTGGGCGCACATTCCGAAGGTTCTTGAGATATCCGACTTAGTATTGAACAAGATGGTGCTTAAAGTATGGTGTCTGACGTCGTTAAGTTTGGTTAAGATTTCCTAGAAATTGTATACGCACCGCGGGGCAAAGGTCAGTTCATTCGTTCCGTAAAGTTCGTGCATGGTAAAAAAGGTGTATTACAGTACGGCAGCAGGGAGGCCTTCAAGTTTGCTGGTGAGACTCGAAGGACTGCTGCAAGCGCGCGGACCGAGAGGATATTTGATTTGAAATGCGGCGACAAGGTAGTAGGAGGGGCGCAAGAGGCATTTCGGTGACGAACGTAATACAGATTATCCGACCAATGAAATGCAGGTGCGAAAATCGAGGCTGAGTAAATATCCATGCATCAGAACAGTAACAATCGGGTGTAAGTGGAGCATATGTATCCATAGCTTACAGTAATGAGACGTGGCGGGGCGTGATTAGGGCATGAAGAATAAATGGTATTTCACGATGGCTTCGTGTGGAAGAAGAGCGTGTCTGTATCCATGTGAGAGGGCAGGTTGGAAGTGAAATGACCGTGCCTCTTTCAAGACACCCAAACTCGAAGCTCGAGGGGTGGTGCATTAGAAAAGAAGTTGTTAGAGAATTGCTCGGGGAGGACACAATAAGCGAGGCGAAGCTGTCACCAGGAAAGAGTCAAACTAACACAAACAAAAGGTTACAATAGGTTCCAAGCCTGAGTCCTTCTCTCACAAGAGCTTCCAGTGTCTCGTTTGGTTGTAACCATACACCGAAAAAGAAAAAATGTTGTAAACTCACTCAAGAAGAATATCGCCCAGTTGTCGTACGGAATAGTGCTTGCAAAGGACGCTGGATTGTTGAACCTCAAAACAGTAAATTCTGATGAGAGCTCTTAAAGCTCTTGGAGAAATTGTCAGGAGGTCATATGTACATATATAATAATAATAATTTATCATGATTTTTTGGCCCCAAAAGCAACGTGTGGCTGACACAGGAGCATATATGCTCCTGCCACTGAGGCCCCCATGACATCTTTACATGTAACAGCCATGAGGTGAGACACATTGTACCGTTGACTAATAAATCTCATCTTGTTATCAAACATATTTGCACGGTCTGACAAGCCTTACACGTCCTGTATAACTAATTTTTCAAACACCTGGTTTCCGATAGTGCAGTGATCTTCGTCACTCGGTAGCATAAGCGCTGGCGTTCCTTTGGTGGTTCCCATGGTACCGCTGACACCGCAACACGAGGGTTGCGCTAGCCTGTCCTTCCGGATCTCTCAACTGTCGAGCTTTTCATCAATGAAGCGACATTTATAGTCCATTTCGCTCCTCAGCAATCTCCGAGTCGATTTACAGGCATAATAAAAGTACATCGCCTGGTACCAGAAGGCATGGCCAGCCCCCGCGCGAATACGTCAGTCATTGTCCTAAAGTTTTTGTGCACGTTTACTGAAGATACCAAACAGAGACATGGACTATGAGCAACTACGCCACGGGCTTGAAAGCGGCAAGAAGGTACCAACGAAGTCTGCCACTGTAATTAACAAGGCTGGAAGTGTGGTAACACCTCTCGTCGCCAATGTGGTAGCGAATGCACCTGCAATACAAGGGGCCATGTCAACCCTTAGCGGGGTTCCCATTTTACAAAATGCGATCGCAATTCTCGATAAAATTGGGGACCTTGGAAAAGACATGCCCTTCGTGGCTCCGGCGTTCGTGCTACTCAAATTCGTCATCGAGGTGGAGAAAAAAGCCCGGGAAGCGGACGCAAAATGTAATGATCTCCTCGAGCGCATTACCTTCATGCTTAGTCAACTTCCTGCCCTGAAAAACGTAACCATTATTGAACCGACGCGTATGGTGATCGAGCGAATGAACGGTGTTCTCAAGGACGCTGCTGCTCTCATCGGAGCCTATCGAAAACAAGGTGCCGTCGCACGGCGCCTGAGCATCCACAACAGAGACAAGTTCACTGCGTCGGTGGATGCCATCAATGGTTGCTCCAAGGATCTCATGATGAGTCTCCAGATTCATCAAACCACTCGACTTGATATTCTTACCCGAGCGGTGCCAAATGACCCGGAAGATCAGGCCGCACAGGAATTCGTAGCTCTTCACGGTAATCTTGACGCTGTCAAGCAGAATCCAGAGCTGGTATCGAAGTTTGCGCAGGAGCATAATATGAAGATGGATGATGAAGTCATGGAGCAGCTTAATACCAATCTCACCGACACCATGCAGCAAACTATGGGTCGCCTGGAAGATATGATTAAAGGAAACGTCAGCGAGGCTATCATAGATGGCCTCAAAGGTCTTGCAGCTGAGATGAATGCAAAGGAAGCGCAACAGCGGTTCAAGTGTGTTCAGTGTGAGAAGGAGTTCACTGCTTCAACCAACGGACCCCAATCCTGCTCTTTTCATCGCGCTCCCTACGATTCATGGATCAAAAAGAATCCGTGCTGTGGCTCCAAAAACCCTTGTGAATTTCAATCACATCGCTCAGAGCATCACTGCGATTACCCGTATGGCTTATTCTTTGCATACTCATCAGGAATTTTGAATTATATCGACACAGTCGAAAAATGGGTTTCAGTGGAAGATACTGATCTTGAAACCGGCAAGGAACGCAAGGCCTCTGCCGGCCGCCTTCTTCGATGGGCTTCAAGAGCACATCCCATTGCCGACCCTACCGTACTCATTACCATTGGCACTATTTGGTTCGACAAACCATACTATTTTCGTACCTTCACTGCCGAGGACCTCCAATCAGTCGCTGAAAGTATTCGCCTAACACGCAAGACTGTCATCTATCGCACATCCCCCAGCTTGTCCGATTTCGAGATGGCCGAGTGGGTCGTATCTTCCACGGGTAAGATCTCTGGAATACGCCTTACTGCCAAGTGCGCCACATCAGATGCACCATTTATTCGTGTGTGTCTGATCGATGCCGCTACTTGCGCCAAGTCGGGCGATATTCTCACCCTTTCCGAAGGAGGATTGCGATCTTACCAGCCTGCAACCCCTTATACTCTTCCCGCGACCGTTCGTGTATGCCCTGAAGTCCTGGATGTTCCCCTGCGACCCGTTCGCACTGACTTTAAGACGCGTTCCTCCCCGAGCTTTCGTGTCATCTTAAAAACAATGTCAGATCCTCCACTCAAGGCGAACGATAAATGGGCAAACGAGAAGTTCGATTATTTCCAAGGGGAAGTGTCTGTTTTCAATAATAACCCAGCGGGCTCAGCCAACCCAATCACCATTGCCTCTGTTTCAGCAGCTTTTCGTCTGGTGGGTGACAAGGAATACCGCCCCGTGTTGGGATGTGAAGTCCATGATATTTCTCTCCCTGTTACCATCGAACCACGTCAATCCTGGCTTCTTAAATTCCAAGCTATGGTCCCGCGCACGGAAGAAGATGCTAAACTTAAAATCCGCTTGTGGAACCGTGCATTTGGTGCACGTCATCGCCCTCTCCGCCTCAAACTTATTCTGGAGGATATGGAAGGCGAAGAATGCTCTACTGTCCTCGAATACGTTTACGCACCGTACGCATTTGATAAGTTAAAAGAGCAAGACATCGCATTCTTCTATTTCGATGATCCTGTCCGTGTAGAACGCTATGGCATCCACGTTACAAAGGGTGATCAAGTAATTAGCATCAACGGCACTGGCATCGAAGCGAAAAAGCTCAAGAAAATCGTCTATCAAGCGCTCAAGTCAGGCGAAAGTGAGATCGATATTGGCATTGGCCAGGAGAAAGATGAGGGCATCTGGGAATGGAAGGTCTGGGCACTGGTGGACCTTACGTGTCGTCATGTCTATGCATTCAAGATTCTTCTGAACGAAGGGCGTCGAGTCGACAAGAAACGATTCGGCTGTTTGGGCTATGTTTTATGTCCAAGCTATGGAGATGTCATCAATGAGACTCGACCTATTCGAGGCGCCGTAGAAAAGGTCAAGCGTCCCGAGTTCGAGGTGTATAACCCTCCGGAATTGGTTACTGATGACAAATTTGACGACTTCGTACCTGAGCCTCCAAAAGCAGCACTTGCAGCACCCGCAGCACCCGACGCCCACCCTGTTGGTAACGGAGTCCCACCGCAGTCCGTCGTCTCGGAAGATCTAAGCAACCGGCTGGCTTCAATTGACTCGAGTCTTATCCGTATCGCTGAGGCTCTAGAGCAGCTTGTTGACATTGGCGGTAAAAGGAATTAGGACTATAAAAGTATATAGGGGGCGTTTTTTTATATACCAAGGGAAAGTAGGAGAAGAAAATGCAACTCCAGTCTATGGATTCCCGTACATATGGGAGAAAGCGACCCAATTTTTTTTTTGTTGAATGCGAACCTTCCCGCGCAATCAGCCAACTCACCACAGCGTGGAAACTCTCGGAGTAGAGTTACTCCTACGTTATTACCATAATTAATTGTAATCATGTCTAATGTCGCATTTCATCTATGATTACACCCACGTGTATCTGCAAACTAGTCTCAAATTAGTCCAGCATTCACCTGTTGGAACTTGGCACTCCTGCACTGCTTTGGGTTACACCCCTTCCTGTAGCTGGAAAATGACAAAATATACACATAATTGACAGGAACAAGAGACTCAGTTATAATGATAGAGGGAAGAGGGGGAGATGGTGCTCCACAGCTCTTCCCTAGCTCCTGTCTTGCTCTGACTCATCCTTTATGCACCTGGGTATGGGGAAGGCACCCTGAAATATCAGTGGGACAGGTCACAGATGTGAGACTGAGACTGAGACTGGTAATTATAAGGGCAACCACTGGAGTGAGTGGAATGTCACACTCAAGCCTGGCAGATGGGAATCCAAAGAGAAAAGCCTAAGGTTCCCATTGCTGTAGTGACTACCTAAAGGGAATAGGTGCCCATCGGCCCAGTATGGATGGGTGCTTATTTGAACAAATAGAATAAAACATTGACTGATGGAAGATGAAGGAGGAAAATGTGGAAAAGAGAAGGAATATGAGGGAAATATGAGGGGTTCCTCTTACAGTAATGGACATGACACACCTGGATGGCATGGATGTAAGAGTATACAACTCAGAGTAGCATATATGCTACTCTTTGGATAGGAGAAGCCACCCACTAGGGGCACTTGTATCTTGTGGACAAGTCCAAAGTAGCTTAGAAAAGCTTAATCTTATCAGTGCAATGTGATGCTAAGCTTACAAGTCTTGAATGGCATGCTTGGACCAGATATCCCTTTGGGCAGTAAGGCTGTAACAATCAGCTGTGTCAGCTTCAGCTGCTATCACCTCATTGGTCCCTTGACAAATCATTTGCAACAACAGCAGCACACAGCTCTCAATGACACTTCAGCAGCTGCAACCACTGTGATTGGCACTATTTGTTAACTAAAATTCAGAATTACTGCTTAGAACAAGGGATCACATGTTCTCTGAAGTTTGCATATAGTGAAGTAAGTCTAATTTTTTTTGTTGCAACTGATTCAATCTTAACTTTTCTTTTATCTCAGATTATTGTTAGAACCCAGATTCATTCTCAGCTTTTCTGCTTTTCTCCGACATATTCCGATTTGTATTTCTGACTTCCTCCACCTGTTTTTGCTTATCTCCATCCCATCTATATTTAGTCATTTTCATCAAAGATCTACATCTTTGGTCTTATGTCCACATTCACTTCTTCCCTGATCCTGTATTCGCTCCATTTCAGATTTCTGTGTTCATATCTTTCCGATTCGGATTGTGTCAATTTGTTATATATGACTCCTCCATGTACTCGTTAATCAGTTTGAATATTGACCCACCTTGACTCGATAACTTCTCACTTCCATTTCTAAGTCTTATCTGACTCTCTGATCTTGTCCGACTCCTCTGACATTCTGACCTTCCGAAATACCAGGACACGAAGAATCCAAGAGGGCGCAACCTATAAGTTGAAGCCAATGTCTGTACGTCTTGATTTCCGACTCCAATCCCAAACTCTGAAATTCCAACAATTCCAACATCCGATGAGAAGAAATCCAGTTCATAACAGTATTTTTGAACTAAAACTCTTGATCCATTCATTATGCCTTCTACCAGATCCCGTACTGTCACCGGAATCACAGACCCCGGATCTAGCCTCCCGAATAACGAACTGGAAGATGACCCCAGTGATGATGACAACATCAACAACAACGAGGACAACGATGACGATGAAGAAGATGAAGGGAAGGCTATGTTAAAAGCTTTAAAACAGATAGCCAAGCACATGGGAACTCCGAACAAGGGTCAAACCAGAAAAACCAAGCTCTGCAAACCTGACAGCTTCGATGGATCAGATTCCTGAAAGCTCCATCCCTTCCTCCTTCAATGCAAGCTCCACTTCCATGATCATCCTCAGACCTTTTCCAGTGACGAAGCGAAAGTTACTTATGCTATCTCTTTTTTAAAAGGGACGGCTTTAGATTTTTTTGAGCCTGAACTCTTAGACAACGATGCCTTCTAAGACCCGCCCTGGCTTACAAACTATCGGGACTTCACAACGGTACTCCAAGATAATTTCGGAGCTTACGATCCTGTCGGCGATGCAGAAACTGAACTCAACAATCTCCAAATGCGTGACAACCAACACATCATGAAGTTCATCATAGAGTTCAACCGCCTAGCCGCTAGAGTCAATTGGGGCGACACCACCCTTCATAGAAGTTTTTATACTAAACTTCCCGATCATATTAAAGATATTCTTGCAACCCGAGACAAAGCCGACATGCTTCTAGAACTCCGACAACTTGCGCAAACCATTGACAGCTGTTATTGGGAACAATGAGGCAAAGTCAACTGCACCACCACTTCCAGCAATAACTACTCTGGTAACAGCAGCAAATTGGACAAGCAAGAATCCCGATCGAACCAATCACAGAAGAAGACAAACAACAACAACAGTTCGGCTTCTGCCTCTTCTACCAAACCTCAGTCCTCCATGTCGAATTTCCGAAAAACTCCGGATATTCCCAACATACTTGGAAAAGATGGAAAACTAATGCAACAGGAGAGACAGCGATGTATGGACCAAAACCTTTGCATGTTCTGTGGGAAACCCAGGCATATCGCGAAGGACTGTCCACAATCAACCTCTCTTAATGCTCAATCGAAGGCCTGAGCGGCCTCCACAATTGCGAGCAAACCCAAGTCCAAAGCTGAACCTGCGGCCATTACGGATTCACAAAAATAATAAGCAGCTCTGAGACCTCCGCACAGACCCAGAGTTGCGTTGATTCCATCTGTGCGTTTTCCGAGGTCCAACTCAATGCTTCCGCTCTTTCAAAATCCGATTGTCTTACTATATGACTGACTTCCGACATTATTCTGAATACTAATATTCAAGCTCTCATGGACTCTGGTTCCACTCACTGTTTTGTAGACTCATCATTTGCTTCCAAGCTTCTGCTGGAGGTCCACAACATCCTGCAAATTCCACTAAAACTTTTCGATGGCACTTCTAATGTCTCAATCATGCAGGCTATTGATATGCCAATCCGCTTTCCGTCCGGCAAAAATCAGGGTGTTGCTATGTATGTAACACTGCTTGATTCTAGCTGCTCCATCGTGCTAGGACACAACTGGCTCACCCACTACAATCCGTTGATTGACTGGGTATTGAGTAGTATATCGTTCCGCATTCCTCAGCAGCAAGATTCAATTCCAACGTCACTCTCCGTGAAATCCGCCTCTGCGGTCTCCAGAATCCCAAAATCTGATTGTGCAGATGCCCCTTCAACATCTGAACAAGACTCACCTATTGACCTAGTCCCTGCTTCTGCATTTGTTCGCTTGTGCAAACTAGGCAACGAGGAGATCTTTCAGTTATGCGTATTTCTGAAAAGAAGATCTGCTTTCATCATCGATGCTTCCCTGAATCCCAATCCAACAGCCAATCTTGATGGTGTTCCATCGGAATATCATGAGTTTTCCAACGTCTTCAGCAAGAAGAAAGCAGAAATCCTCGCTGATCATCGACTGTACGATCTCAAGATTGACTTGATAGAGGGAGAGAGTCCCCCCTTGGGAACCATTTATTCCCTATCTCCAGTTGAGCTAGAAACACTCCAAAAGTTCATTGATGAGGCACTAGCCATAGGATTCATCTGCCCTTCACTTTCTCTGCACGGTGCTCTGGTACTATTCTCGAAGAAAAAATTAGGCGGGCTCCAACTCTGTATCGATTTCTGTGGTCTCAACAAAATCACAAAAAAAGACCGATATCCGCTTCCCTGACTTTCCAACCTTTTGGAAAGCCCCAGAAAAGCATGGATTTACAGCAAAATCGATCTCCAACATGCTTACCATTTAGTCCGCATTAGAGAGGGTGATGAGTGGAAAACCACATTCAGGACCTGATACGGTTCCTTTGAATGGCATGTTATGCCCTTCAGTCTCACTAACGCACCAGCTGCCTTTCAGCGATTTGTGAATGACATATTCAGTGACATGCTCGACGTTTCAGTCCTCATCTATTTGGATGACATCTTAGTTTACTCCAACAACCTGGAAGACACTGGGGGCATGAGCAGATTTTGAGTGTAAAAAATGTGATAAAAATGCTTTTTCCTTACAGATTATTCATTCACTGTCCTGGTTGGAAAATATCCCAAAAATGCTGCTTTTTTATCAAATTTTAGAACCTGACAATCTGGTACATATTTCACATTTCTAGGCATGGGAAATGGATGTAAAATGTGAGAAATAATGAAATTACTCATTGATTTCATGCCACAAAAATGTAAGGACAATCTTGGTTTTCATTGACATTTTCAACAGAAAAAAACCAAATTTCATCCAAGATTTCATAGTAGAAGAAAAGGTGAGAACATTAGTAAAATATATGAGATTTTTCAAAACTATTAGCCAATGAATAATCAACATTTTTTTGTCGTTCTGGCAAGGAAAAATCTGATGGATAAATGTTTATCCAATGGATAATCATTCACCCATAGGCAATATATAACACGTTTTCTGAACCAAAAAGGCAATGAAAAAGTCAGTGGATAAGAGTTTATCCCTTGGATGATCATTCTTCCATATGGGGTAAATGTTCTGCCTACCAACAACCTGGAAGAACACGAAGAACACGTCCGCAAAGTCCTCTGACGTCTCCAGAAAAACCAACTTTATGCAAGATCTGACAAATGCGACTTCCACAAGACAATGGTGGAATATCTCAGATACATACTCTCTCCGGAAGGACTTTCAATGGCAGACAATAAAATCAAAGTAATTCAAGAATGGCCTGAACCCTGAAAAATAAAAGATATCCAATCCTTCCTAGGCTTTGCGAACTTTTACTGACACTTCATTCATAATTACTCCGACATCGCAATTCCGCTTACCCAACTCACTCGGAAAACCGTAAAGTGGAACTTCTCTGATGAGTGTTGGAAATCGTTTGAAATGCTCAATAAAGCCTTCACCACAGCTCCGATCTTTACGCACTGAATTCCCGACTGTCAACTCATCGTGGAAACCGATGCTTCAGACTACACCCTTGCGGCAATCCTCTCTATCATTTCTCTGGAAGATGGCAAAATTCACCCTGTAGCTTTTCAATCCAGAACTTTTACAGCCCCGGAATTAAACTACGATGTCCACAACAAGGAATTACTTGCTATTTTCGAAGCTTTCAAGATTTGGCCACACTACCTCAAAGGTTCCGGTTCCACCATTGACGTTGTAACCGACCACAAGAACCTCGAATATTTTGTGACCACCGAGCTTCTAACCCGACAACAAGTATGATGGTCAGAATACCTATATCAGTTCAACCTCGTTATCTGATTCTGACCTGTGAAACTCGGAACAAAACCCGACTCTTTAACTAGACGATGGGACGTCTATCCTAAAGAGGGGAGTAGTGACTATGCCAGCATTAACCCACACAATTTCCACCCGGTTTTCACTAACAAACAGCTGTCATTGTCCCTCCGAGCCACATCCCTTAATGTCACAATTCTCCACGCAGTTACCATCATGGACTTCGAGAAACTCCATGAAGAAATCCAACAATCCATCTCCTCTGATCCCGCAATTTTCGACTATCCCACAAATCCTCTGACACCCTGATGGTCAGTCGATCCTCAAGGACTCCTCCGACTCGACAACTGAATCTATGTTCCTGACATTAACAACCTCCGACTCCGTGTTTTACAATATCTGCATGACCACCAGATCTCCGGACATTTTGGACAAAACAAGACTCTCAGCAACATTCGACGTGAATATACATGGCTGAAACTCCGAGACTTCGTTATCTCTTATGTCAAATCCTGTACAACATGTATGCAATCAAAATTTCAACGACACTGGCCTTATGGATTCCTCAAGCATTTACCAATTCTGCCAAGACCATGGAATTCCATATCCTTGGATTTCATTGAGCCGCTTCCGCTTTCATCAGGTTTTGACAGCATCCTTGGTATCATTGACAGACTCACAAAACAAGCGATATTCATTCCAACAGTCATGACAATCACTTCTCCAATGCTCGCTCAGCTTTTTGTTCTCCATGTCTTCTCCAAGCACGGTGTTCCGACTCACGTCACCTCCGATTGAGGTTCCGAATTTGTGTCTTCTTTCTTCCACACACTTGGAAAGGTGCTAGACATGAATCTCCACTTTACCTCTGGATATCACCCCAAAGGCGATGGACAAACCGAACAAACAAATCAGACTCTTGAGCAATACCTTCGCATTTATTGTAACTATCAACAAGACAATTGGGCTGAACTTCTTCCAATCGCAGAATTTGCCTATAACAATGCTCCGAACGCAACAACAGGCGTCTCTCCGTTCTTCGCTAACAAAGGTTACAATCCCGACATTTCTGTCCATCCTGAATGCGATCTTGTTTCATTCCGTGCAAAAGATTTTGCAATCAACTTAGACAAACTCCACCAGGAACTCCAAAAGAGAATTTCTGACACGCAATCCTGATATGAGGAACCCACGAACAAGAAACACTCTCCAGCTCCGGACTTCAAAGTAGGTGACAAAGTCTTTGTCAAAGCTGAATTTTTCCGCACAACCCAACCTTCAAAGAAGCTCGCTGAAAAATACCTCAGACCTTTTGATATCATCGCACCCACAGGTACCAGTAATAGAGCCTTTATTCTCCAACTACCCGACAGTATGCATGCTGTTCATCCATCTTTCCACGTTTCTATGCTAGAACCCGTGACTCCGAACGCAATCCCAAACCGAATACAACCTCCACCTCCACCAGTTATTATTGAAGGTGAACCTGAATATGAAATCGACAAAATTCTGGACTCCAAGATAGACAATCGCCGATGTTGCAAGATACAATATTTAGTATGCTGGATGGGTTATCAAGGCACTGATGAAGAAACCTCGTGGATCCCCACTACAGAATTAGGCAACACTTCAGAGATCATTGAAGACTTTCACTGCAAATACCCTGACAAACCCGGTCCAACTCTTCCTTAACTTTTTCTTTCCTTTCCAATTTTTCCGATTTTTCCTACATTTTTATGTTCAAGTCCCTAATTACATTTCCCTCTGTTCCAAGAAATTCCGCTTCACATTTCCACTCAAATCCCGATTCAATTTTCCAACTCCATGTCCCATATTTCATCCCTTTCCGATTCCTCCATCCTCACTTCCAATTCCTGCTCCTAATGCTGAACCATCCTTTGCACCCATGCGGTAAGAATCTGCATCTCCTCAGAATGGGTCCAGATGGAACTCGCGTGACGATCAACGGACTTCCGCAACTCTTGGATTTCCTTCACCAGCAACTCCGCTATTCCTTCTTCACCCGCATCCACACCTTTTGCGACTTCTTCTGCAAATCCCGATGTTCCTGGTCAATGACACATCCTCCCATCCTTTGTGCATTCGCCGCATGTCGCATTCACTCCCTCCCCTATTGGCAAACAAAAAATATCCCAAACCTGACATCCCGCACAACAATACCATTTGTCTCTGACCCAGTTAATCGCAGATTCGTGAACCCTCCTACAGGCAATTGTTCTATCCACCACATCGCCTTTCCTTCCCTGGAATTTCTCCTCTGATTTCTGGTCAGCCTTCCTCTCCTTTTCCACCTTTTTCCGCTCCAACCTTCTCTGCTCCAATTTCTTTGCCGCTTCTTTTTGCAACTCCGAAATCTCGTGAATCTGTGCCTCTAAATCGGTCCCCAACTCTGAATCAACTTCGGAAATCAGGTCCTCAAGCGAGATAATTGGCGGCATCGACATTTTAGCACAGAAGAGGGTAGGGATAAGGAGATCAGGGAACTGATAAGTTGAGCCCCATCCATCACTCTTATACATCACATTAGGGGATTTGCTTAATAACCAAACCAAACCTCCCACACTGATTTTAGGCCTCGAGGGCTTGGCCTTGAAGAGGAGATACTGTTAGAGCCCAGATTCATTCTCAGCTTTTCCGCTTTTCTCCGACATATTCCAATCCGTATTTCCAACTTCCTCCATCCATTTTTGCTTATCTCCATCCCATCTATATTTAGTCATTTTCATCAAAGATCTACATCTTTGGTCTTATGTCCATATTTACTTCTGCCCTGATCCCATATTCACTCCATTTTGGATTTCTGTGTTTGTATCTTTCTGATTCGGATTGTGTCAATTCATTATATACGACTCCTCCATGTACTCGTTAATCAGTTCGAATATTGACCCACCTTGACTCGATAACTTCTCACTTTTGTTTCTAAGTCTTATCTGACTCTCCGATCTTGTCCAACTCCTCCAACATTCCGACCTTCCAAAATACCAGGGCACGAAGGATCCAAGAGGGTGCAACCTATAAGTTGAAGCCAATGTCCATACGTCTCGATTTCCAACTCCAATCCCGAACTCCGACATTCTGACAATTCCGACATCCGACGAGAAGAAATCCAGTTCATAACAATTATAGATGAATAATCAATGTTTCTTGCTGTAGATTTATCTACCATAATCATGACCCCACTAAATTATACTCACCTAATGAAGTAAGCCCCATTTAATAGTTGGGGGATATTAGGGAAATTTTTATAATGTTCTAATAAATTATTTCCTAGCCAAAATATAGGTGTGTGGGGGAGGGGGGGTAGATAATCCAGCAGATGTGTGACAACTGTTCCTCTGCATCCATGCCTCCCCACCCATGGAGCAGCAGCACTGACACTTGCTGCTGCTCACTGCTGTGACCACAATCCTCAACTGGACTCCCATACAGCCTCCTCCCTCTTCCATTGCCCAGGCTATGTTGACTATCCAAGCACTATCATGTGCACCAGGCATCAAGCCCCACTAGGAGCAGGGAGGGAAACAAATCTCAGAAACTTATCTATATAGCTTAACGGAAGTGGAGTGCATATGGCGGTTTGGGTATGTACCACACACAGTCTTCAGATGTGGAATCAGTGTTAACAATGCAACTGATGTAGATTTATGGCTGGGGAGTTGGAGACTCTCACTAAGGTCATGCTCCTCCCAGATCCCCTTGTCACTCAGTGAGGGTACTGTGCCCTGGCTATTGAGTGCATCACCCTTCTTTGTGCCCATCTGCATACCCCTGATGACCAGTGGAGTTTATCAACGAAGTATGTGTGGCTGCAGTCAGCCATCTTGGAGATAACAAATGAGATGGCATCATACATTGATTATGCCTGGAACCACCTACTAGACTGGGATGACAAAGGTGTGGTATCCCTGGAGGCTCTTCAAAGCTATGTGGATTCCCCCTTGCAATCACTTTTTGGGTTCATTGACTGCATGATACAGCAGACATGTCATCCAGGTGTTTTTCAGGGATTGGCATATATGGGATTCAAAAAATTTCATGGTATGAAGTTTCAAGGAATTGTTGCATCAAATGGACTCATGGTGCATCTTGCTGGCCCCTTCTGTGTGCTGCAAAATGACTGGCATTTTGCACAAGAGCAGGCTGGTTGAGAAGCTGGTGCAGCATGCCATCCAACCTGTTTAGCAAGAGGGGGACCCTCTGAAGCATCATTTCTTCCAGGTTTACAGAGACTGGGCATGTGGGTCCAGTGATACTGAGCCCATACAGCCATGTGGGAGAGCTCAGTGATGAAGAGCAGGCCTGGAATCAGACCATGGGAGGGGTGCACATATTTGTGGAGCATTGTTTTGGCCTGGTGCTCCAGGATTGGCCATTTCTGCATGCCTTCTGGAAGCACAAGATCCCTGGTAATGCATGCTGGTTGCTCTACTGTGTTGCGGTGTCGGTTTACTTTCAGAAATGGATCCAAAAGACAGTGGGTAGCGGTGTTGTCGTTGCACGGCTACTTACACTGGTGTTCGGCTCAGTGCGCTTTGCTATCAGCAGCAACAAAAGTAGAACAAGGACGAAGATGAACACATAGCAGTGATGAAGATGATGACGTGATACGCTGACGTAAGCGTAGACGAGATACAACAGCAAGTGTCACGTGATTGACAAAGCTGGCCTTGACGTAGACGTAGAAGTAGTAGACGTAGTAGTAGACTTAGACTTAGACTTAGACGAGTGAATCCAACTGAAAGAGGTGAATTGGGGTACACTAAGGCGAAACAGGCCTTATATACATGAGCAGAACAACAAACGATGCGAGTATGCCATACAACGATGTCGTCGACAGCAGACAGGAGAAATGACTAACGGCGAGAGCAGAAAACCAAAATAGGAAGGTAGTTTGTAATAGAATGGAGAAATGAGTCAGGTGGTCGAAGAAATGAAGGGAAATGTGGCAGCGAATTTGAAATAGAAGCCAGAAATAGAATAGAAGTGAGTCACAGACAATAGACCATGTGGAACAATTGGAAATAGAAGCACAGCCAAGAAGCGAGTGAGTCAGGTGATGAAAATGAGTCATAGCCATCCAATGGGATTCCAGTTGCTTGTCAAATATCTCCGAAGATGAGTAAGTGAGTCATGTGGCTTGATAACGACTCAGAGACATGTGAACCAATCACGACACTTGGATACGAATTTCCTCCAGAGAGGGAATGAAAACGAGTCCTGCTTGATGAAGTCCTTAGGCACATAACCGTAGCAAATCTCTGTTCCTGGTCCGTGCTCTTTGATGTACCAGTTATTCCTGAGGACGATACGATGCCAACCATTCACTGGTTTGAAGTTTGGGTCAAAACCGATGACGTAGAAGGGAGCATGGAAGGTTTGATCGAATACCCATATGCAATCGTGAATGCGATAAGGAGGATATGAGGGGAATATTCGGTATGGGCCTTCAGGAGATTCGATGTAAAGAGGATAGTACCGACGATGTGCGACTTGTGGAGGAGGACTGGACAAATGAACATCAAGGAGAGAACGCCAACTAGGAAGTTCAACGCGTGGTCCAACATGTATGTCTGGCTTGGCGGTCATCTGAAACGAGTCATGGGATGTGGTGGCGGCAATGCTGGATGGCATATTGAAAATAGAATCGATGAAAAATAGAATGAGTGTGGAGATGATGTGTCTGGCAGACTGGAGGTAGCACAGCAGATGATGGTCTGGCGAAAGCTGATGGTGATAGGCGCGTGTGCAGTGAGCGTCTTTTGTAGTGTAGTAGGCGCTGTCGAGTATCATGCTTGTCAGCAGTACTGCTGACCAACATGCTTTGTCCCCAACCAGACTGCAATTTGGTACAGTTGTGATCCTCCTATGGTGGAGGAATATTTCCGGGACCCAGAGGATTCAAGTGTTGAGCATACATAGGCTTCAGATGTGGTGGGGTTTGTGGTCTTGGTTTGCTTGTTGTAACTCAGTGCTCAGTGTTGTATGCACATTTGGAATCACAAATGTTTTTATTTCAGAATGGGACAGCAGGGAGGACAAGGAAACTACAGCTGAGGAGGTTGTGTGAACACCATGCACAATATCTCAATCAGTGCAGCACTGGTACATTCATTAATGTCATTGGCCTGGCGCTGCTCAACAACTCCCTTGGCCTGGATCTCCTTCTGCTCTGCCAGATAGCCAACAATCATTTGCAGGTCATTCCTAGAGTCCTGACATGTAATGGGAGCAGTGACATGAGTGTGTTTCTGGTCCTTAAAATATTCACTGTCATTCTCCTTTTCAGACGTGTTGCCTGAGGAATCAAGGCTTGGAACCTTGGACATGGACCTGGAGGCTGTTTTGATGAAGAACGAGTAATGGAGGAGGGGGTTGTGACTTTATTTGCTCCCACCTGAATGCCACGCATCATTGCTGCATGCATGTTCTCCCTGGCAGCTTTGTTGTGCTCATTGGCCTACACACACACTTAGCATGGGACAGGGGGTGAGCTCGGAACTTATGTCTGCCTTGTCAACTTTGTTTGCTTCCTTCATCTCCTTCACAAGCAACTTCTTGCTTGCAACAGAGTCCAGCTTGCTGGAGAGGGATGTGTGATGACCCCATCCTCTTTGGCTTCACAGCCGAGAGGGCAGCACCTCCACTGTAGTTTTCCACCCTGTACATGTTGAGTAGATTCGCAAAATAGAACAAATGAGCATAATACACCATAACTCAACCCATGCAAGCAGTGCCATCACCTTATTCTTGAGGGCATCATGATCCCACCCCAGGCAGTACCCTGCCACCTGCACATGCTTCATGACCTCCTTCCACCTTTCACCAACCTGCTTGTGCAGGGCCATGTAGGGATAAATCTCAATAACTGCTTAGAGCAGTTGATTGAGATCTTTGGTGGTGAATTCCTCCTGTGCCTTGTGTTTTGGCTTAGCCATGTGACCCTTTGGTGAGTGAGGTGCAGAAGTTTTAGTCTCAGAGTTGGAGGTGGTTTTCAGTACAGACATGACTGGCAGGAGGGTGTCTGTGGAGATGGCAGGAGCTGTGGAGCCCACAGAGGGGTTGAAGATGGTTGGAGACATGTTTGATGTGGTTGATGACCATACATCCAACAGGGAAGGGTCAATGGGGATGTTGGTGGCACTGGTAGTGGTGTGTTTGGGTGCCAAAGGTGGGGATGAATGAGGAGGAGGGTGAGGATTGGGTGGTCTGTAGCCGTAGAAGATGGAGGGGTCAATGGGATCCATAGCTGGCATGAAATGAATCCAAAAGACAGTGGGTAGTGGTGTTGTTGTTGCACGGCTACTAGCACTGGTGTTCAGCTCAGTGTGCTTTGCTATCAGCAGCAACAAAGGTAGAACAAAGATGAAGATGATGACGTAGCAGTGACGATGATGACGACGTAATATGATGATGTAAGCGAAGACGAGATGCAACAGCAAGTGTCACGTGATTGACAAAGCTGGCCTTGATGTAGGGGTAGGAGTAGTAGTAGTAGACTTAGAAGACGAAGACGAAGACAAGTGAATCCAACTGAAAGAGGTGAATTGGGTACACTAAGGCAAAACAGGCCTTATATACATGAGCAGAACAACAAATGATGCGAGTATGCCATACAACAATGTTGTCAACAGCAGACAGGAGGAATGACTAACAGCGAGAGGCAGAAAACCAAAACAGGAAGGTGGTTTGTAATAGAATAGAGAAATGAGTCAGGTGGTCGAAGAAATGAATGGAAATGTGGCAGCAAATTGGAAATAGAAGCCAGAAATAGAACGAAAGTGAGTCACAGACAATAGACGATTGGAAGTAGAAGTACAAGAAAGAAGCGAGTGAGTCATGTGAGGGAAAATGAGTCATAGCCGTCCAATTGTCAAATATCTCCGAGGATGAGTAAGTGAGTTACTTGACTTGATGACGATTCAGAAACATGTGAACCAATCCTTGGATACGAGTCTCCTCCAGAGAGAGAATGAAGACAAGTCCTGCTTGATGAAGTTCTGGGGCACATAACCATGGCAAATCTCTGTCCCTGGTCTGTGCTCTTTGATATGCCAGTTATTCCTGAGTACGATATGATGCCAACCATTTACTGGTTTGAAGTTTGGGTCAAAACCAATGATGTAGAAGGGTGCATGGAAGGTTTGATTGAATACCCATATGCAATCGTGAATGTGATAAGGAGGATATGAGGGGAATACTTGGAATGGACCTTCAGGAGATTCAACATAAAGACAATAATACTGACAATATGCGACACATGGAGGAGGACTGGATAAATGAACATCAAGGGGAGAAGGTCGGCTTGGAAGTTCGATTCGTGGTCCAACATGTATCTCTGGCTTTGTGATTGACTGTAAAAAATCATGGGACAGTGTGGTGGCAGTTCTGGATGGGATATTGAAAATAGAATTGATGAAGATGGAACAAGTGTGGAGATGATGTGTCTGGCAGACTGGAGATAGCACAGCAGGTGATGGTCTGGCAAAAGATGATGAAGATAGGCACGTGTGCAGTGAGCGTCTTTTATGGAGTAGTAGGGGCTGTCAAGTATCATGCTTGTCAGCATGACATTTGAAGTCAGCACTCATAACTTAAATATTAGGCTTTTGATATAATATTCCCCAACATATATTCACTATTGAACCTTGAGTTTATTGGTGTTATTTTTTTCTATGTCATATTTATCTGCTGTGACTGTGTCTATAATTTCCCTGGCACAATACAAAATAACATCAAAGGAATCATAAGGTGGGTATAGCATGTGCAAGGTACTTAAAAGGTGGCTAACACAAGGGCCAAGTTAATTCCCCATTAAACATTTAAACATTTCTCATGTCTATGCATAACCATGATGTTTTTTCACCTGAACCTGACTGTTGATTGTCTTCCCTGGTGTTGACAATCCCATCAGTCACAAACAGTGTCAGCTGCATCCCCTTATTCTCCCCCTGCACCACACCCCCACATTGATGAGTCTGCATTACTGCACAGTGAAACTTTTGGGCCATGCCATGGACATATTCAAAATGTGATGATGCTCGCATGGAGATGTGAAGTTGAGCAAGCATGGATATGGTAAGTATCACCAGCTTTCATCTTAAAACACAATTAACTCTCATGTCTATTCAGGCCAGCTTTTCCAGACAGATGGCTCTATGCAGACTTTTGAGCTCCCACAATGCAAGAACTGGATCCCACAAAGAAATACCCCTATAACATCTGGGTGGTTCAGAAAGGTGGTGCATTTTTTGGAAAAATCACTGCTGCATGTGTCCTAAAGGGTAAAGGATGTGGTTCTTGGAGTAAGGTTTCCTTTCCACCAAAAATCAAGTTCTAATCTAATGAGACACACAGTTTGCATGACTGAATTGCTTGAGAAATATCCAGATATGCTCTCTCAAATTTATGATGAGAGGCCACCAAATGACCACAGCACAGGTACATAGTCCACTTTATTTGTACTCAAATGATAATTTTGATACATAGGTATTCCCAGTTTTGATATACATGGTATTCTGGGTGCATGGCCTGCAAACAGAACTAATGGTAATTATGATATTCTTGTGATTTGAGGTTGCACTAATGATGAACAAGTTCCACAGAAGATAATGTCTCCCCTCCACCTATTCAGGGTCAGTCAAGCTTGTCCCACATCCTGGCCACCCCTCCTCCTTCTCCATATTCTAACAAACCCAGAGGGTGTGGCTTCAGAGAAGATAAGCACTGGATCTTTCTTTATCAATTGTAGGTGATAAAGTAATTGTCAGTAAAAAAAAACATCTTCCAAAATAGGGGATATCACATTGCCCAGTTTTGCTGTGGTTTCAGCAGCGGTTTTGAGCATGGTTTTGAATCCCAGGGAATCTATGGAATTATCCATAGATTCCCCCAAAAACCGGTTTGGACTGTGATATCCCCACAGTGGGCACAGTTTCAAATGAGTTTAGGTGGTTGGTTTAGAAATAAATAATATCTTGAATACATATGTGCATGTAAAATTTACCCTTGTGCTGGGACAGTTCGGCAGGGTATCCAAACTTTGGTAAACATACCCCTTTGACTTATGCCACGACAAACTGAATGCCAGGCTCTCACCAACGACCTCCTGGAACTCTTCCTCATCCAGATGCTTGCTGAAGGGAAAGCTGAGTTCTTGAAGCTCCTGGATGATGACTCAGATGCATCTGAGTCCGAGGATGAAGAACTACATGCGCCACTGCTGAGTGGCATTTTCCTGATTCTCCTTATGGAATTACATGCCACCTGTTACCTGCAGGACTGAGTTCACATCCCCAAAAATGGTGGTCAGCTGTGGCTCACATTGGCATGCTATAAAACTGATCACCTGGCCCTCTTTTGAAGCCTATTATGTGTCTCACTGCATACTTTCGACGCACTCCTCTTGAAGGTACAAGGCCATCCTGTATTTCAAAATAACTTGAAGAATGAACAGATATCGGTGGATTCCCAAGTTGCCATTGTTCTCTATCGGTTGGGGCACTTCAGAAATGCCACGAGTATGCAGAAGGTGGGGCTATGGGTGGGTTATGGGTATGGGACAGTAGACAAATGTATGTGGTGTGTGATGACTGCAGTGTGTGATGAGGGCTTCAGGAGGGTGGTTATGAGGTGGCCGAATGAGAGGCAGAAAGAGGAAGCAAGCAACTGGGTTGAGAGCCGTTCGTGTGCAGCATGGTGGGGAGGATGGCTGATGGTTGATGGGACTCTGGTGTCTTTGTTTGCACATCCAGGGTTCTATGGGAATAGCTGGTATGACCGCAAGCACAACTATTCGTTGAATGTGCAGGTACGTACAATGAAGATCTGAGAACATGTTTCGCTGATGGTTTACCTGACAGCTGATTTCGACACCTGACCTTTGCATTATTGACTACAGCATAGGTCTTCCTGGCAGTCAGCATGATGCCACTGCCTGGAAAGCCACACGGGTACCACAGGAACACAATACACTCCTGGGTACAGATGAGTGGGTCTGGGTCGATACTGCATATCCATGGCAGAGATGGTGTCAGGCACCATATAAAAGGTAAGTTACTGTTTGTTTTTGCTGGTAACTGAGACATATCGGGGGACAAACAGGCCCAATAAATGGCTGCTATAACTACTAGGTCTCACGTGTACGTGTGCACTTCGAACACTGTGTCAGCTTCCTCAAAGGGTGGTGGTCTTCCTTATGTGGTTTACAGCTTCATATTGACAACCCTATGCACATTCGATTCATGGTTATCTGGGTCACTACATGCATAGTACTACATAACTTTGCACTGCTCCATGAGGCTGAAGAGAGCACAGGGGTGGATGTAGAATTAAATGAGTTCTTTTGTGAGGGCTTGGAGTTGCTGGAAGATGAGCAGAGGGATAAAGAAGCCAGGGATGGTATGGTGGATGAAGAGGAGGCTGCCAACATGCAGTTGATTCAGGGATGGCTGCGGCATGAAAACCTGAAGCAGCAGTTATTTGACCATTTGGACAGGTTGAATTGTTGAGGAAAATTCTCACCATGTAATTAAGTTAGGCTGTAATCCGCAAACACATTCGGAAAATGGTCAATGGCAGTCCCTGACCCCAAACTGAGTGGAACATCTGACATGAAGTCTGTGAAACCCTGCATTGCAGGTGAAGACACAGAGCTATTAGGTGTGATGGCCCCTTTTTGGCACTCCATGCATTCCATCGTGTACTTGTGCTTCAAGGCCATCCACTTTTCCAACATCACAATTTCATGCGCAAACTGCATCTTCTTCATCTGGATGGCAATCTCACTGTCTATTTGCTTGTGCTCCTTGCGCACCCTATTGTTGTTCTTGATGACCTCGGTGATAGTGGCATTCTGTGATGCCACCAGTTCCAACGCTTTGTCCAGCAGGGACTGGCAGGTTTTCTTTGTAGGCTGAGACATGGGAGCCATACTTGCCTTGAGTGGATTGGTACGTGCTGTGAATGGTCTGGCGCATACAGTTTGACTCTGCAGGGGTTCATCTAGATGTGGGGAACCAGGGACACCCTCAACTAAGTCCTCATCCTCTGATCTGTGCTCACTCTCACTAGCTTCATCACCAGAATCACCCTGGGGCACGCGCCAATCACCTGAGCTGTGAGTAATGAGGAGAGATAGGTCTAGGTCAGTGACACTGTTGGTAGCCGCATCCTTGTCAAGAACCAGGCTGGCCTTGAGCAATGGGCCCAGCTCTTTGTACCATGGGAAGCATTTTTGTATCTTATCTACATCACATGAACATGCCGTTGCATCAAAACAGCTGGGATTCATAGAAATGACCACATACCCCATACATTAGCTATTGCAGAATCCTCCCAAATTTCTTGTTCCCAGTCTTCTTGAATAAGCCCATGCCCAGTAGACCCAAGCTCATTGTAGAGTTCCAAAATTTTTTTTTTCAAGCTGTGACAAAGTCAGACAAATATCAGTGTGCACCCTGGCTCTCAATGGGCTTACACATTGCTGTGATTCTTGATGACAATCCCCAGAGTCTTCATGTCACTATCTGCCCACTTTCCACTGCGATTGTCTTGCAAGAGAATGTGTGCTATCTCACACTGATGATCTGCCATCTTCTTTCCACTGCTGTTGATCAGCTCAGATGACTCTGAGGTATCAAAGTTAAAAGCCTGCTTCCAGACTTGATTCTCACTGATCATAGTAATCAGTCTGGAGGTCAGGTAGTGCAGATCAGGGCTTGCCCATCTATGGTCCAGGTTGTGAGGTCACGGTCACAAAATTGTCAAGGACACTCACTTGATGATAGCAGTGTTATTGCTCCTCTCCCCCTCCTCTCCATCAGATGCAGTTTCCCCATCACCTTTTTTTGTCACCTTCTTTGTGGGTTTTTTCGCATGTGAGCTCGGAATTCCCAAAGATGCATCACTCCCAGAGCACTTCTTGCCTGTCTTCTTTGTGTCAGGTTTCTTTTTCACCTTCCCTCACTTCGCCTGTGCCACAGCAAGATCTGCCTCCAGTGATGGGATAGATGTGTTAGCCTTTTTGCGCTGCTTGGGACTCACCATGACACTTTGAGCAGAGTCCGAGCTGAAGGTGGTGGGAGACAACAACTATACAGTTGTATGACTAAGGAAACATCCAAATATTTACCAAAGTCCAAGTCCTTACCATATTTAGCTGACCATAGCTAAAATAACAATAAATGTCTTTGGAAGGCCAACACCGTGATGCTGGACAAGTGGGAATTTTTGAAACCAGTCGCGAAACTGTCCAAAAAAATGAAACACCTCCAGAGGCATTTTGTTTTCTGGATGGTTTCGCAGTTTTTGAAACCAGTCTGCGAAACCACACCGAAAGCAGGCACTGTGATATCCCCTATTATTCATGCCTTACCAAGATTACAACAGACACTTTCTGAAAACACTGCTACTTTCCAGCAATACCACCAATCCTTTCATGCAATCATCTCTGACCTTACCTTCACAAATTCCAACATCTCCAAACACCATTTCACTGAATGTTTTGACTGATCACCATGTCTAAACATCCATCTTCACTGGAGACATGATACAAAATGTACCTAGAGAAAAGCATGGGAAAATTGTGCAAAAAGATTGAATTTTGACACCATTTGTATGGTAGGAAATTGAAAACATGGTGTGTTTTTGGTCAACATTTGTTTGGGGTGCATATAAGGGCAACCTCTGAGGCTAGTGGAATATCACACTATAGCCTGGCAGATGGGAATCCAAAGTATATAAGCTCAAGGAAGGCTACAGGCAAGGATACATACCTGGCAGATGGGAATCCAAAGAGAAAAGCCTAAGGACTCCCACTGCTGAGGCAGCTACTAACTAAGGAAAGACTCCGAACAGACTGAACATTTTGGGCGCTTAAAACGGAAGTCATGTGACCTGTGATGTAGCCCAGGTAGATTCCAACTTGCACACGTAAGTGGGCGCTTAAATCGCGAACAGAAGCGCCAGCTGTAGAAGTGAGTAGGAAGGAGGAGGGGAGGAAGGAAATGGGTATATTAGATAGAAACAACAGGGAGAAAGGAGAGATAAAAGGGAAATGGGGATAGAAGGGGTGAACATGAATAAGAGAGGAGAATAGGAGAAGGAGAATAAAAAGGAGGAATATGAGGGGTTCCCCTTACATCACCCCCCTTTTAGAGTGTGATGTCCCGACACACTGACACCTACTGGGGGTACAAGTGCCTTTTGACAGAAGGTGTCAAAATCTGCTACACGAATATGATGAGGGGCACCTGGGTGGAGGCGATGGAAGTCGGCAATAAGGTCTGGGGATGCTAAATCCGCTTTGGGGATCCATTCGTTGTGCTCATACCCATAGCCCTTCCACCTAACCTTATATTTGAGTTTTCCATGGCAAAGCTGACTGTCCAATATCTGTTTGACCTTGTAGTGCTCATCTCCTCCTACAAGGACTGGGGGTGGAGGTGGTTGAGCCCAGGAATGGGATCTGGGGGGGCTGGAAGGAGTTTGACCACAGGGAAAACAGGGGGTAGGTGACTCATAGACTTGGGGAGTCGAAGACGGTAAGCATGGGAGCCAACCTTGTGTTCCACTAGGAAGGGGCCTAAGTTTCGGTGTGACAATTTCTTCAAAGGACGAGTGGTATTGATATCACTTGCATCTAAGAAGACTCTGTCACCAGGAACGAAGGTAGGGGCTGGCTCTTGGTGACGATTATAGTACCGAGCCATGTCTTCCTTGGCCTTCACTAGGGCAGCTTGGGCTTCAGACAGGGAGTCAGCCATTCGTTGCTTAAACTCGTTCATGGCTTCTTTCCTAGATGGTTGCTGACAAGGTTCGAAGCCCATCCGTGGGTGGCAACCAGAGTCAAGCATGAAGGGAGTCTCTTTTGTGGATGAATGGACATGGTTGTTGTACTGGAACTCTGCAAGGGGCAAGAGGTTGTCCCAGTTGTCCTGTCGTTCATTCACAAATAGATGTAGATATTGCTCGAGCTCTTGGTTGACACGTTCTGTTTGTCCATCTGTTTGTGGGTGGTACGAAGTAGAGGCAGCTACCTCGATACCCAGAAGTCTGTATAGCTCATGAGTGAACTCACTGACAAACTGTGTACCTCGGTCTGAAACCACACAGAAGGGAAGGCCATGGTGTCTCAAAACATGATCCCTAAAGAGGCGAGAGGCTCCTAACGCCGTAATTGTGGTCAGGGTGGGGATGAAGTGAGAATGTTTGGATAAGGAGTCCACAACAACCATGTCAGCATCATACCCATGTGACTCAGGGAGTTCGACAATGAAGTTGACACTGACCATCTCCCAATGCTGTTCAGGAACCTCTAAGGGGTGTAGTTCTCCAACAGGCAGCCAATGTTGACCCTTGGTGCATAGGCAGAGGTTGCATCTACCAATGTAGTGAGACATATGAGGCCACCAATAGTTCCAAGAGACAAGCTCCAGTGTCTTCCAGCGTCCAGCATGGCCAGCAATATGGGTGTCATGATGTTGGGAGACAATTCGACATCGTAAGTCATGCTGATCAGGGACATATACCTTTCCACAGAACAGGAGTGTACCATCTCTCTCATCCCACTCTGATGACCTCACAGACTTCCCTGTGGTCTTGCGAAGCTCCTTGGCAGCACGTGCAACTGACTCTTCAAGCTCTCCTTCCTTGGTGCCACTGCGAATGTCCCTCAAGATGTCGTGCTCTTCGCCTGTGAATTCCAGCCCTTCTAGTGCATGAATGACAAAGAGTTCTGGTTGGAGAAGCACCAAGTTATCATTGTCATTCGAGCCTGTACCATGATCAGATCGGCGAGAGAGTGCATCTGACTTGCCCATTGTTTTGCCTGGGCGATGGTACAGGTTGTAGTCAAACCAAGATAGGTAGAGTGACCATTGAGCTTGGCGGCGGTTGAGCTTCTTAGATGGGCGAATGTACTCAAGGTTTTTGTGGTCAGTCCAGATCTCGACACGGTGTCTTGCCCCCTCAAGGAAGTGTTGCCACTCTTCAAGGGCACGGATGATGGCGAGCATTTCCTTGTCATGGATTTTGTAGTTGCGTTCTACCTGACTGAGACTCTTGG
The DNA here is from genome assembly GCA_015039355.1 of Ramaria rubella. Lineage (NCBI taxonomy): Eukaryota > Fungi > Basidiomycota > Agaricomycetes > Gomphales > Gomphaceae > Ramaria > Ramaria rubella. Next base: position 12,142 of record MU134372.1, on the reverse strand, counting down.
AGAGGAAGGCTATGGGGTGCCATTTGTTATCGCTTTTGGATTGCTGAGAGAGAACAGCCCCAGTTGCAAAGTCTGAGCTGTCAGCCTCAACGCGATATGGGAGGTCATCATCTGGGAATGCGAGGATGGGTGCAGACGTTACCAATCTCTTTATTGTGTCAAAGGCAGCTTGTTGAGGTGGTTCCCATGTCCAAGGATTGTCTTTGCAAAGCAGGTCAAACATGGGGTGAGCGTGGTGTGAGAACTTCTCAATGAAACAGCAGTAGAAGTTTGCAAAGCCAAGGAATGACTGCACCTCCTTCTTGTTGTTAGGGGTTGGCCACTCTTCAACACCAGCAACCTTGATCAGATCCATCTCGGCTTTCCCATGCAAAATAATAAGACCTAGGTATTCTATCTTGGTCTTGTCAAAGTTGCACTTATCGGGACGCAAATAAAGCTTGTGTTCCCTGAGATGCTGGACCACCTTCTGTACAACTTCGTGGTGCTTCTGTAGATCCTCTGAAAAGATCAGGATGTCATCCAGATAAATGCACATGACACCTTCAGCAATGAGGTCATGAAAGATGTTGTTCATCATGGTCTGAAAAGTGGCAGGGCTGTTAGTGAGGCCGAAAAACATCACTAAAGGTTCAAATAGTCCCTGATTTGTCCTGAATGCCGCCTTCCACTCATCACCCTCTTTGATCCTGACATTGTTAAAACCCCAGTGAACATGGAGCTTGGTAAAGTAGTGGGCCCCTCGCAGGCTGTTGACGAGGTCCGAGATCAAGGGAAGAGGGTAGCGATTCTTGATAGTCATTGCATTTAACACCCAATAGTCTTGGACAAACCGTAGGGTGCCATCCTTCTTTTTGACAAAAAACACTGGTGAAGCCATTGGTGATTTTGATGGTCATATATGTCTGGTGCATAGATTCTCCTTGAGGAACTTGTCCAATTCAGCCTGTTCTCCTGGTGATAAGGGGTACACCTTAGGTGATGATTGTGGGTTGGCTCCTGGTTCTAGTTCTATGGCATGGTCCCATGGTTTGCATTCTGGAAGCTTGTCAAATGACTCCTTTGCAAAGACGTCTTCATAGTCGGATAGGTAGTCTGGAAGAGCATCTGAAGGTCGGGAGTTATGCCAGGCGGCTTCTGCAAGTCGTTGGGACGTTGTTGAAGAAGCATAAATGAATTCATCCTGGGGAGGGAGCATAGCGACCAGAATACGGTCACCCTCTTCTATAGCTTCATTGGATGTGTCTTTAGCCATTTCAGAATCACCCCCATACTGTTGACTTAGGAGGAGTTCTTCTTTGGCTATCAATCCACCTGAATCATGCAAGAGAATAGGATAGGGACCGATGCGGCAGGTACGTAGTCGTAAGGTGTTCTGGTGTTCTTCCTTCATGATATTGCGACATGTGTGGCAATGGGAAGGACAACAAGTCATCTGTACTTCTTGAGACTTCCAGTCAACTTCTGGGTTGTGGTCTCGAAGCCAGGTGTAGCCAAGGATCATACGTTGGCAGCCTAGGTGTGTAACAGCAAATACGGCTCTCTTGGAATGGTCTTTGTACCGCAAGATTAGATCAATGACTTCGGTGATAGATCCGGATTCATTGGGTGAGCCATCCACATTGTACACAGGAATAGGACGTGAGAGTGGTCATGCCATGAGATGGTTTTCTTGTATGAATCCCGAGTCAATAAACAGACCAGTAGCTCCAGAGTCAAGTAGGGTGCGAACTGACTTGATTTCTGCTGTATCAGTGGTTTGGACCCCAACTGAGAGAGAGAGGGAGTTTGGGCCTGGGGTGGAGGTAACAACACACTGGGGGCATGAGCATATTTTTAGTGTAAAA